>JAMWET010007259.1:0-26322 GCA_024036415.1 Prochilodus magdalenae
GGACACAGAAAGTGCTAATTAGGAGCAATTCTCCAATAACGTCTCAGGTAAAGCTGGATTTGTACCCCAGTTGACCTCTTTAAGGGAAGGTCAAAGTTGCTATGTCAGAAAGTTCCTACAGACCCAAAAACTGAGGTCCAGTCTAAGACTAAAATCAAGTTATCAGCTTATCAGTTTAACCACCAGCACAATTAATAGCGCCTCTTGGCTCCACTTACCACTGTTCCCGTCCTGGCATTGTACAAACAGCACTTGTGCCAGCGATACAGCCAGAAATAGGAAAATCCTGGAATCCCGAGAGGTCCTCATGTCTATATTGAAGACATGAGCCTGTGTTAGGTACCGTGGTGGGGGAGAGAGGGTAAGAGTCCACGCTTATCGCTGCACCATGAAGACAGACTGAAACAGCTTTCCTGCTTTGAGCAGCAATCAGACCCAGCCCAACTGCCTCCCTCTGTCTGTCTCTGTGTCTCTCTCTCTCTCTCTCTCTCTCTCTCTCTCTCTCTCTCTCTCTCTCTCTCTCTCTCCCTCTCCCCCTCTCTCTCTCCCTCCCTACAGCTCCCAATAAGAAGAATGCTGGCAACCCTAATTTTCCTCCCCTTTTTGTCAGTGCTCTCTCATGAGAATGCACTCAGACGTGTGTGGCTGCGTGGAGCTGCACCCATGTTCACCAAGCAGCTGGTCCTCGTGAGCCTCCGTGCCCCTGCTGGTGCTGTGGACGTTTATCTTTGATTGGGTGTAATGGGATCAGATGTTGACCAGGGTTTCTTCCGATTGATAAGCTAGCTTGGTCATTGTGCAGACTGTTGTCTGCTGTTGTTCTTCCTGAGGTGGTTGCTAAGCGAGACCGTAAACTGGTTTTATGACAGCCCTAATAGCGCCGAGGTTAGCAGGCGCTTGTGTTTTTACGAGGGAGCAAGAATAGAGTCTATATGCCATTTGCCTTGGGTCTAGGCTGACGGAGATGTAGGCCTGAGAAGACTTTGGATTAAGAGTTAGGAGTTTGGGTTTACAGCTGCTGTATTATAATGTTTAATATTCGTTTCAGATTTGCATTGTGCAGTACGCTGTTATCGGGTGGTGCAGTACGCTGTTATCGGGTGGTGCAGTACGCTGTTATCGGGTGGTGCAGTACGCTGTTATCGGGTGGTGCAGTCTGCTGTTAGTCTGCGCATTCTTCTTCTTCTACTCTGTACACGGGTTTTGTTCTGAAACCAGTCCTGCGGTTTTTCAGATCTCAAGAAACTTACAGACATACAGATGTTCAGTGGTGGTGGTGACGGGACCCAGGAGTCTCCATGTCTACATCACAAATACAGTCAGCTTTCTTACCACCAGTGAACCTACACCGTCCTCTGAGTGTTCATGTAATATGGCTTTACAATGCGCAAAACATTCTTCCTCTTCCTCTTCTTCTTCTTCCTCTTCCTCCTCTTCTTCTTCTTCCTCTTCCTCCTCTTCTCCCTTTTCTTCCTCTTCTCCTTCCTCTTCTTCTTCTTCCTCTTTCTCTTCGTCTTCTTCTTCCTCTTCTGCTTTTTTCTTTTCTTCTTCTTCTTTTCTTCTTCTTCCTCTTTCTCCTCTTGCTCTTTTTCTTCCTCTTCTTCTTCTTCTTCTTTCTTCCTCTTCTTCTTCCTCTTCCTCCTCTACTTCCTCTTCCACTTCTTCTTCTTTTTCTTCTTCTTCCTCTTACTCCTCTTCTTCTTCCTCTTCCTCTTCTACTTCGTCTTCCAGTTCTTATTTTCTTCTTCTTCTTTTTTTTCTTCTTCTTCTTCTTCTTCTTCTTCTTCCTCTTCCTCTTCTACTTCCTCTTCCACTTCTTTTCTGCTTCTTCTTCTTCTTCTTCTTCTTCCTCCTCCTCTTCCTCTTCTTCTTCCTCTTCCTTTTCTTCTTCCTCTTCTTCTACACCTTCCTCTTCTTCTTCTTCTTCTCCTTCCTCTTCTACTACCTATTCCTCTTCTTCCTTTTCTTCTTTCTCTTCTTCTTCTTCCTCTTTCTCTTCGTCTTCTTCTTCCTCTTCTGCTTTTTTCTCTTCTTCTTCATCTTCCTTTTCTTCTTCCTCTTTCTCCTCTTCTTCCTCTTCTTCTACACCTTCCTCTTCTTCTTCTTCTTCTCCTTCCTCTTCTACTACCTCTTCCTCTTCTTCCTTTTCTTCTTTCTCTTCTTCTTCTTCCTCTTTCTCTTCGTCTTCTTCTTCCTCTTCTGCTTTTTTCTCTTCTTCTGCATCTTCCTCTTCTTCTTCCTCTTTCTCCTCTTCTTCCTCTTTCTCTTCCTCTTCTTCTTTTTCTTACTCCTCTTATTTTTCCTCTTCCTCTTCTTCTTCCCCTTCTCCTTCTTCTTCCTCTTCTTCTTTCTCTTCTTCTTCTTCTTCTTTTTCTTCTTTCTCTTCTTCTTCTTTTTTGTCTTCTTCTTCTTCTACTACTTCTTATTCTTCTATTTCTTCTTGTTCTACTACTTCTTCTTCCGCCTCTTCTTCTTTTTTCTACTTGTTCTACTACTTCTTCTTCCTCATTTTTTTTCCTCCACTTTTTGAGATATTGAGAAACAAACATACAGATGTTCTTTATAGTGGTGGTGGTGATGGGATCCAGGAGTCTGCATGTCTACAACACAAATACAGTAAACTTATTTACCACCAGTGAACCTACACCGTCCTCTGCGTGTTTATGATGGTAATATAGTGGTACGGTTTTCACTGGGTGCTATTTTCTGCCACAGTCTCATCTCAAAACTATCATAAACGAGGTCTCAGGGGTCAGGCTTTCTTTGATCATTTTAGATGCGTCAGCAGCTGAATTATTATGTTACACTGTTATCCAGTGGCACATTCTCCTTTTGCCTCCTAGGACACATTGTTGTTCTGTAAATAGTCCCGTGGTTTTGGGGATCTTAGACTTACAGATGTTCTTTACAGTGGTGGTGGTGGTGATGGGAACCAGGAGTCTCCACGTCTAAAACACAAACACAGCCCATTAATTTACTATGTAAACCAGCAGTTAACCCACACGTGTCCTCTGAGTGTTTATGATAGTAAGATAGTGGTAACGTTTTCTTTGGGTACTATTTTGTCCCACAGTCTCAAAAATATCATAAACGAGGTCTCAGGCGTCGGGCCTTCATTGTTTGAGTCAGTTTTTAGATGCCTCAGCAACTGTATTCTCATGTTGTCCATTTATAGTGATGCGCAATACATTGTTATCCAGAGGTGCATTCTTCCTCTTTTGCTTGGTACACGTTTTTTGTCCTCTAACTAGTCCTGTAGTTTTTGAGATATTCACACCACTCCAACTGTAAATTGTGCGGTCTAATCAGGAATGGTGTGCCTGTTTACCACTTTTTGATCGGATGCATGGTTTCCACATACCTGCAGATTTTTCCAGATTTTTTTCCCATTAAGAATAAATGGAAAGGAAACGTGCATGCCTGTCTACTGTGCTTCTGCGTGACCCAGAGACACCGTTTTTAATACACCATGTCAACACAGACCACCAAGCACATATTCAATGTTGGTTCAACCCCCACTCATCTGTCATTCCCCCCACCCAGAGAATGCCATTCATTTTTGGCCCCACCCAATTCCTATTGTGTCCCATTGCCATCAAACTGCATGTACTCACTCAGGACATAGCCCCCAAATGTCCGCTGCCATACTGACCTGCACTTCTTCATGTGTCGGGATCCATAGATTGGGAAGAGGTGCTACAGTGCAGGGAATGTCTCCAGAGCAGATGTTAATGATTGGCTAAAAGGAGCGACTAAGCATGTGGGCGTGGCCAAAGACCATAGTGTGAAGGAAGTAGCTGAATCTGCAGGTGTATGGAAGCGTACGGTCATACGGGTCTACCAGCAGTGGCTAAAATCCCAGTCTACAGGGAATTCTCCTCGGAATTGTGCCAGGGAAGGCATCCACCAAATCTGGCCCAACTGACCAATTCTTTGATGTGAGAGTGTTTGAACACTGATGTGGCTACATCCAGAACCTTGTCCAGTCCAGTCTGTAGGTGTTACTGGTGCTGGTGTGGCCATTACACGCTGTTAGGGACGTTCCAGTCACAGGTGACTCATTTTTGTCTGGTGAGCTTATATGGACTGGGCTGTGAATAGTATGTTTTGAAAGTTATACACCGGCCAGTCATAACATTAAAACCACCTCCTTGTGGTGGTCCTGTGGTGGTCCTAACCATTGAAGAACTTGATGAAAGGAGGCTAACAAAGTATACAGAGAAACAGATGGACTACAGTCTGTATCTGCAGAACTACAGAGTGCTCCTATTTGGACAGTGGAGCTGATAACATGGACGATGGGTGTGGATACAGATAGGTGTTTTTAATGTTATGGCTGCTCAGTGTTCGCCCCACTATTGCATGATATGGGCCCTTTAAAATCTTCAGACATCTGGTTCCCATCACCACCATTGTGACTGAAGTTTCTCTAGCAAGGAGCATTTCACATCAAACCACACATGACTGTCTTTACACCTTAGCCCTTCAGAAGTCAAAATTTGGGTGGAATTGCTCTTTAAGTTTCCATTACGTGACTTTGTTCCACCAATAAACAGCAGAGTCATGGGCTGTAGTGGTGGCTCATCGTTGCCCCCGGTGGAGAAAGCAGAGCAGAACCGTGTTCCCGGTTTTATTGACCATATCTCACATGTCCAACAGATGTCCAAGTGGATGTGTATGGCATAGATGGAGATCAAGCGTGTAGTTTCAGTCGGGTGACCATGTGTGGATGCATTTGTGGAATGTGAGGCATTGCTTCACTTCACGGTGGAAGGAAAACAGAGACACCGAGACACTGCTGATCACCTCAGTTACTTAGTTCACTGCATGGAGCTCTGAAGCTTGGTAGCACTGAATGGTGTGCAGTTGCTTATAAGGAGCTCCTATCATGGAAAACCGAACGTACCCTTGTTTGACATGAGCTCGATATGCACCCAGCCTCAAAAGAACAGCTGCACCCATAGTCAGTTTTAATCCTTTAGCTATAAGATATAGAATAGACCGTTTGGTAGAACACGTTTTTCAAAAATTGATTCACACTTATTGGATGTTGGTAGACGGCTGCACCAAGCAGGACTACATACACACAGACCGTTACGTTAACTTTGCTTAACACCACGTCACCGTCACCAAATACTGCAGTGGTGTCGTGCCAGACTGTCATGGAGTGACTCAGAATGGCAGCGGGTCATCTTCAGTGACGAGTCTCGCTTTAGTCTTGGTGGAGACGCCCAACGAACCCGTGTGTGGAGGCACCGTGGTCAGCACCAAGATGAACGGTTTGATGAAGATGAAGGCCTGGTGTCACTCCACCTCCACCCCTACCGCACCATCTGCAGGAACTATGTGAGGATATTCAAGCTGCATGGGACGGATTATCACAGGACACCATTAGGAACCTCTACAGCTCCATACCGAGACGTCTGGCGTGTTGGGTTAGCAAACATGGCGGCCCGACGCCATACTGAGAGACAGACTTCTGTATGTGTAGCTCAATAAATGTTAATCATATCAGTCTTAATTTATCATCAGTTATTATGGTTGTGCATTGCAAAGCTATGTATACAGCTCTTTGATCGGATGCACGGATTCCGAGTAGGAAGGAATTTTTTTCCGGAATTTTTTCCTATAGAGAATGAATAGGATCGAAAAACGCGTGCCTATCTAACCCACTTCTGCTTGACCTAGAGACTCCAAATTGGATACACTGGCTCGGAGCACAGTCCTGAGCAGGAATTCGGTGTTGGATTGACCCGCACTCGTTCGTTTCTCCTTTTTGTTTCACATCCCTCGTTCCTCCCATAGAGTCCCAGTCATTTTTGGACCCCTCTAAAGCCGGCTGTTTTGTTCGGGTGGAAGCGCAAAACTTCACATACACACTAAGGGCAGGACCCCAAGCACTAATCCACAGCCATTCTGACATGCACTCCTCTATCTGTTGTTTATTCATCCCTTGTTCCTCCCATAGAGTCCCAGTCATTTTTTGACCCACCTTAGCACAGCTCTTTCCTTCGCCCGAGACCCACCAAACTTCACATACACACTAAGGGGAGGTTCCCAAGCACTAATCCACAGCCATTCTGCCCTGCACTTGTCTATCTGTCGTTTAGTCATCTCTCATTCCTTCCATAGAGTCCCAGTCATTTTCGACCCAAACCAAGCAGTAACGTTTCCATTCGCCCGAGACCCACCAAACTTCACATACTCACTAAGGGCAGGCCCCCAGACTCTAATCCACAGTCATACCGACCCACACTCGTTTACACATCCCTCGTTCCTCACTGAGCAAGCTGCGCAACCATCCCGCTTTTCCTTCTGGAGATGCACTTTTCTAGTTGTTACTGGTAATCTTCACCTTGCTTCCCAACAACGATTCTGAGTGTATGATGAATGTATCTGTTTTAAAGGCTCAGATGTTAAAATGTAGGATATGGGCCCTTTAAAAACCACATAATCCAGAAAGTACAGTGATTATTCACAGTTCACTACCTCCTGTCTAAGTTTCTGAATCTGCTGGTGTATGATATATGACTGGGTAAATTTATTCAGTAGAAATGGCTTGGCTGGAAGATTGCATCAGACCGCCTAGATCAATGTATCAGTAAACTGGCAAGCTAGCCGAACATCTGAGCTTCCCTGAAGTAAATGAACGGTGTGGTGAAAAATCTGTTTTGGTTGCTAGAGAGCAAGATACACTTAATTCTCTCACTCCCACTTCAAGGTTTTGATGAACAGCATGCTTGTAAGAAACATATGAGGCTATTTAAATCCATCATTGTGACGTGAGTGTCTGCTGGTCCAAGCCTGTATCGCAGTGTGGCCAAGGACATATCTTCAGAAGTGTTGTAGAGGAGGATTAACTGCAAAAGCACAGGGAATTTGATGGCTGACAGCTTTCTGTGTACCCCCAGTGTTTATTTGTGATTCGTTCCCATATCCCATCATGGCCCGAACCTATTAGGCCAGTTTTCCGAATTTGCATAATTCAACTATGGAACCATAAGCCGGCACAGAAGGGTTGGGTGTGAAAATGTATGTCTCAGGTAGATATGTAAATGATTACAGGTGTGGTCTGGTTACAAGAGTGCATGCACACACGGTGAACAGGCATCGGATGCCCCAGACAGACCACTAGTGGTGTGGATTGTTTGATCTACCGGCAAGCACATGCAGCTCCCACGGCTTCCTTGTACAGCATCCAGACACA
This sequence comes from Prochilodus magdalenae, assembly GCA_024036415.1. Lineage (NCBI taxonomy): Eukaryota > Metazoa > Chordata > Actinopteri > Characiformes > Prochilodontidae > Prochilodus > Prochilodus magdalenae. Next base: position 7,208 of record JAMWET010007259.1, read on the forward strand.
GGTGGCACCTTCGTTACACACTCCTGTCTCTGCACGAGCCAATTCCAGGCACTGAGGAGAGGGATATCTGGTGTCACAGCGCCCGTTACGTGTCCTGCCATTGACAGCCAGCCATCATCGTCTGAGGTCTGTCTCTCAGTATGATATAATTCTGACATAATAACAAAGCACATAGTCAGTTTTAATCACATCTATATGATCATATCTATATGATGACATAAAAAACTATTAGACCATTTGGTAGAACATGTTTTGAATCTTCCAGACTTTAATATTCTTTAGAAATCTGTAGGAATTACCTGGAACAGCCAGTAACACGCCAGGGAAGGCATCCACCAAATCTGGACCAACTGACCAGTTCTTTGATGCAAGAGTGTCCGAACACTGATGTGGTCTACATCCAGGAACTTGTCCAGTCCATGCCAAATCCAATCCCAGCTGTTAATGGTGCTGGTGGACGTAATACACACCATTAGGTATGTTTCAGTTACAGAGGACTCGTTTTTTTTGTCTGGTTAATTGCTTACTGTGTCTTTAAGTGCAGGGACATGCTGTCTCCAGGACAGGTACGGGGTTCCAGTGCATAGTTTCAAACTGCAACTTACACAACATCATACTATATCATCTAGCCAAAGCTTTGCTGGCAAGCATCACACTGAGTGATGGTTGAGGGGGAGGACCTTCCTAGTCCCCACCCAGAAAGAGTAAGGACACTCATGCTGTCTTGGCCTCCTGGCCGTTGATGGCTGTGGAACCACCAGGGTTAAATATCATCAGGCTGCAGCCAAGCAGGCCCTTCTTTTCAAAAGGTCATGACATGATAGTGTTGCCAACCTCATCTGATAGCAATTTAGCTAGGGAGGCTGGGCTGGAGGGGTGGGAGGGCTTTACTGCCTGAAGGAAGGCATTTTTGCAATTCCTTGGTTCTCAGGGGCAGTCCTTGCCTGGCAGCCATACGGCATGGTCCATTCATGATCTGACGTCCTCACCTAGGCTCTTAGAGGTCACGTCTCTGGAATAGGCCGTCAGATTGATACAGGTCCCCTGATTGGTCATTCTTCATGATCAGTTTTGATGAGGCTCATCCAGCTTCGCCCCAGGAATAGAGCTTGTGGGTCAGCTCAGACTGACTCTTTATCATGCCATAGTGACCATCTGTGGAGATTTCACCTATTCCGGTCAGTTCCGGTCTTACAACCTCTGTACTGGACATCCCATTAGTAAAACCCTGATAATGTCTCCATAAGAAAGCTGGACGTTCTATTAGCTGGGTATTTGGAACAATAACCGTAATTAGTATATAGATAATAATAATATTGTACATGTTGATGTGTACAGAGATATGGGAAAGTTCAGGGCCGATTAACTTAACACCTTTTGGACCGTATTCATAAAACTCGTCCATGTAAGTACACCATTATGCAAATCGTTCATCACAGTGGGTATGAATATATATTTATAAAAGCTATTAGTGCAGAGAACCCCCATTGTTTCTGTCCTATAATTAACACTGGGAGAAGACAGGTGCGTAGATACCTGCATAGCTTAGATCAAAGCGGTACAAATAAATTTCAATCAACAATTCTAGTCATGGAGTTTATAGGTCTTAGAAATCATCCAGCCTTCTCTGAAATAATTTTCACGTGTGTGAACCGAATTCTTTAGATCCCAAAAATAGAAAATATTCGTATCACTGGAAACAAAACCTATAGAACAAAGAAAACTACAGTTCTTACAAACAAAGTTTGGCCAAATAGTAGTAAACTGTTTTGATACTGTTTTGTAAAAAAAAAAAAAAAGAACTGAGTTGAGTTGATTTACAGTATTTTCAATAATGTGTCTATTGTACTAATGTAATGTATTTAATTTCACAAGCCTCAAATAGAACTTCATCTAAAATTCTGTACCACCTTAAACAATGGAGCAGTTGGATTCTCTCTCTCTCTCTCTGTCTCTCTCTCTCTGTCTGTCTGTGTGTGTGTGTGTGTGTGTGTGTGTTTCTGTCTCTGTCTCTCTTTCTCTCTCTGAGTCTGTCTCTTTCTGTCTCTCTTTCTCTCTCTCTCTTTCTGTCTCTCTCTCTCTCTCTCTCTGTGTTTCTGTCTCTGTCTCTCTTTCTCTCTCTGAGTCTGTCTCTTTCTGTCTCTCTTTCTCTCTCTCTCTTTCTGTCTCTCTCTCTCTCTGTGTGTGTTTCTGTCTCTGTCTGTCTTTCTCTCTGTGTGTCTGTCTCTTTCTGTCTCTCTTTCTCTCTCTCTCTCTCTCTCTGTTCCTGTCTCTGTGTGTTTTTTTCTCTGTCTCTCTTTCTCTCTCTCTCTTTCTGTCTCTCTCTCTGTTTCTCTTTCTCTCTCTCTCTCTCTCTCTGTGTGTTTCTCTCTCTGTCTCTTTCTCTCTCTGTCTGTCTCTTTCTGTCTCTCTTTCTGTCTCTCTCTGTCTCTCTTTCTCTCTCTTTCTCTCTCTCTCTCTGTCTCTCTCTCTCTCTCTCTCTCTCTCTCTCTCTCTCTCTCTCTCTCTCTCTCTCTCTCTCTCTCTTTCTCTCTATCTGTCTCTTTCTGTCTCTCTCTGTGTGTCTGTGTGTGTGTCTCTCCCCCTCTGTCTCTCTGTGTATGTGTGACTCTCTCTCTATTACTCTCTCTCTCTCTCTCTCTCTCTCTCTCTCTCTCTCTCTCTCTCTCTCTCTCTCTCTCAGACTAGAGAGTCTCTCTCTCTCTCTCTCTCTCTCTCTCTCTCTCTCTCTCTCTCTCTCAGACTAGAGAGAGTCTATCAGGTGTCTAAAACCTTCACACCACTTCATTTTTGCTACAACAGATTCTGAACCCGAGCCAGTAGGAATGAGAATGGGTGGGCGTGGGTAGAAATCCAAGATGGAGGACAGGCTAATCACTAGAGACACTGCTTACTCGTTCTCTGTTGTGTTTGACCTCTTTGGCTCAGTGACGGTTCTCAGAGAGAGACGGTTCTCTGCTTGGCTCTGTACATGGTCATCGTCAGTGTCCCTCAGTGGCCCATATTTCTGTGTTTAGATCCACATGTTTTATTTCCCGCTGGATTCAAACTGCACAACCTCATTTACACGCCTCCTAGCGTCTGCCTCTCCATCCTTGGATTGTCTAGTGTGTAGGCAGCCTAATTGTGCCAGAACTTAAGGTGGAACTGTGCACCGTTTAAGGTGGAACGTAAAATTACTAACTCCCACCTTGTCAGAAAGTGTTCATGTGAAGTTCGTGTGAATCTCTGTTAGCTTAATGCTAACAAGCTAATATGGAAATGGGACATTCTGCTATGTTTTGACTGAGCTTTGATATTTACGGCCCAAATGTGAGGTCTAGCTCTAATAGTAATCATCCACCACTGAATGTCATTACATGTCTATGCTGAAGGGGAATCAGGGTTCGAATCCCTGATTGGGCAGGAACGCCAATGTTGCCACTGACCCCCTGCCCATACACTGTGGAGATCGTCAAGAGCACCAAGTTCCTTGGAGTTCACCTGGCAGAGGATCTCACCTGGTCCCTCAACACTAGCACCATAACCAAGAAAGCCCAGCAGCGTCTCTACTTCCTGCGAAGGCTAAGGAAGGCACATCTCCCACCTCCCATCCTCACCACCTTCTACAGAGGCACCATCGAGAGCATCCTGAGCAGCTGCATCACTGCCTGGTTTGGGAACTGCACCGCATCGGATCGCAAGTCCCTGCAGCGGGTAGTGAGGACGGCTAAGAAGGTCATTGGTGTCTCTCTTCCCACCGTCATGGACATTTACACCACATGCTGCATCCGCAAAGCAAACAACATTGTGGGTGACCACACACACCCCTCACACACTTTCCTCACCCTCCTACCGTCTGGAAAAAGGTACAGAAGCATCCGGGATGACCACACACAGCCCTCACACACACTCTTCACCCTATCTGCACTGTCCCCTCCCTGTCTTTACTACCATTGGGCTATCTGCACTGTCCGCTCCCTGTCTTTACTACCAGTGGGCTATGTGCACTGTCCCCTCCCTGTCTTTACTACCAGTGGGCTATCTGCACTGTCCCCTCCCTGTCTTTACTACCAGTGGGCTATCTGCACTGTCCCCTCCCTGTCTTTACTACCAGTGGGCTATCTGCACTGTCCCCTCCCTGTCTTTACTACCAGTGGGCTATCTGCACTGTCCCCTCCCTGTCTTTACTACCAGTGGGCTATCTGCACTGTCCCCTCCCTGTCTTTACTACCAGTGGGCTATCTGCACTGTCCCCTCCCTGTCTTTACTACCAGTGGGCTATCTGCACTGTCCCCTCCCTGTCTTTACTACCAGTGGGCTATCTGCACTGTCCCCTCTCTGTCTTTACTACCAGTGGGCTATCTGCACTGTCCCCTTCCCTGTCTTTACTACCAGTGGGCTATCTGCACTGTCCCCTCCCTGACTTTACTACCAGTGGGCTGTCTGCACTGTCCCCCCCCCCTGTCTTTACTACCAGTGGATTATCTGCACTGCCCCCCCCCCGTCTTTCCTACCAGTGGGCTATCTGCACTGTCCCCTCCCTGTCTTTACTACCAGTGGGCTATCTGCACTGTCCCCTCCCTGTCTTTACTACCAGTGGGCTATCTGCACTGTCCCCACCCTGTCTTTACTACCAGTGGGCTATCTGCGCTGTCCTCTCTCCATGTCTTTACTACCAGTGGGCTATCTGCACTGTCCTCTCCCTGTCTTTACTACCAGTGGGCTATCTGCACTGTCCCCTCCCCGTCTTTACTACCAGTGGGCTATCTGCACTGTCCCCTCCCTGTCTTTACTACCAGTGTGCTATCTGCACTGTCTCCACCCTGTCTTTACTACCAGTGGGCTATCTGCACTGTCCTCTCCCTGTCTTTACTACCAGTGGGCTATCTGCACTGTCCCCTCCCTGTCTTTACTACCAGTGGGCTATCTGTACTGTCCCCTCCCTGTCTTTACTACCAGTGGGCTATCTGCACTGTCCCCTCCCTGTCTTTACTACCAGTGGGCTATCTGCACCTGTCCCCCTCCCTGTCTTTACTACCAGTGGGCTATCTGCACTGTGGGTTTTTTTTTTCCCCATGGCCCCTGCCCCTCCCTGTCTTTACTACCAGTGGGCTATCTGCACTGTCCCCTCCCTGTCTTTACTACCAGTGGGCTATCTGCACTGTCCCCTCCCTGTCTTTACTACCAGTGGGCTATCTGCACTGTCCTCTCTCTGTCTTTACTACCAGTGGGCTATCTGCACTGTCCACTCCCTGTCCTTACTACCAGTGGGCTATCTGCACTGTCCCCTCCCTGTCTTTACTACCAGTGGGCTATCTGCACTGTCCCCTCCCTGTCTTTACTACCAGTGGGCTATCTGCACTGTCCACTCCCTCTCATGACTACCAGTGGGCTCGCATTGTCCCCTCCCTGTCTTTACTACCATTGGCACTGCACTAGTCCTCTCCCTGTCCTTACTACCAGTGGGCTATCTGCACTGTCCCCTCCCTGTCCTTACTACCAGTGGGCTCTCTGCACTGTCCCCTCCCTGTCTTTACTACCAGTGGGCTATCTGCACTGTCCCCTCCCTGTCCTTACTACCAGTGGTCTATCTGCACTGTCCCCTCACTGTCTTTACTACCAGTGGGCTATCTGCACTGGACCTGTGTACTGTACACCACTGTATGTCATAACCATGTGCCCGTTCTCTTTGATCGCTGATTGTCTCTATTTTCATTTCATTTTCTTTCCTTCTTTCTTTTTTTTTGTATAGTGTTCCAGCGGGTTTCAGTCTGGCAGGCTTCGTTGAGCCTTGTGAAGTCATTTGAATGCATTCGTGTTTTTTTAAAGCCAGGACATATCATCCAGCTCAAATCGTACAGATTCACCGAGCGGGACGAAGCGTAATCTCGGAGGTGAACGAGAGGAAAACACCTGTGAGCTACGTGTTTTTTCTGAACCCCCCAGAGTAAGGTGATTTACTCCCAACCAGAGAGCTTGTAAGGCGGACGGGGAAGGGGAAGAAAAAGAGGGTGGGAGGAGTGGCTGAGGGAGAAGAAGGAAAAGTAGGCGGGGGGGGCAGTCTGAGTGGAAAGTCCAGGCTGTGCTGTCGTAGCTCTGCCCATAAATGGTGTTGGCCTATGGTCCAGTCCAAGCCTCCTAAGAACATGGGCCTGCAAGAACGGCCTTATTTTCTCTCCTTGTAGAGGAACCGGGGGGCTTTATAACGGTGCTTAGTATGTGGACCAGGACAGGGACAGGGTCTTCAGAAAAATAGCCAAAGGGGAAGACAGATGTGGACGTTACAAGAATGAGTTATGGAGCTTTCCCTGCTGTTGCACGCCTTTGTTGGGCTCCCAGAAAAGTTTTGTCCACCTAGAGCCGCTAAAAGCCAGGTCCTTTGTACAACTGCCCATCGTAAAGCCTATAGGGGGCAACAGTTCAGGTCACTGAAAAGGATGGCGATAGTTCATTCTAGGGCTGGCAGTTGAATCGGATTCGCCCCGTCCTGGCCACCGATTCGACTATTCGTTCATGCCTTTTTTCCCATATACATTATCTAGTAATCAGCGGAATCAGTTTTTGCATACAGCTCAGATCTGATCCTCCTCATTTGGAAAGTCAGCAGAGTCACAGGAACATATTTCTGAGCTAAAAGAGGCGGGGCTTACGATGATCGGTCTGAACTGGAGCCTGATTTAGTTACAGGATACAGCGCCGGGCAGCAGCGCATAGTTATGCTAAACATTAGCGCTTATAGCTTATAGTCTTTTAATCTCACTCCTAACAGCTTCTTCAGTAGGAGGACCCTTCGTCTTTCATCTCTCATAAATAATGAAGCTGCCTAAATAAAACCAGTTATTCGTCCATATTTAAATTATTATAGATGAAGAGAAGAATGGTAGACATGAAACCCCTTTTATTATATCACCCGCGCTGAAATCATTAGCTCTCGTTTTATCAGCAGGCGTATTAATTGGACTGTACTTCTCTTTTAAATAAAGTAAATCTGAGCTGTTAGCAAGATGTAAATATTAATATAGTGTTAATAGGCTCTAAAATAACAGAATTATAATAAAATAAACATCTTCACTCCGTTTCTCCTTCACCGCAAACAGCCGTTATGTCTAAAACGAAGGTCATCTCCCTCGTTTGGAGCAGTGTTGGATGTCTGACTAAATGAAGAGCAGAATTGGGTTTAATTTGTCCGGGGTCTTTTCTTCAGAAGCTCCTCGAGTCTTTCTCTGGGACATCGCTCCACCCGTGTTTCTCAGCTTCACAGCTTTAGCTTCCTTCAGAGGTGAACCGCCAGTGCACGTCGTCATGTGGATTAAATTATTTAGCAAGCCTGCGTCACAGCTCAGCTAGAACATATATATTTATTATTCCCCTTTTAATAATTATTAAAATGTCTTTTTACATTCCTAAAGTTCTTATGCATTTTTGTGCATTTTTTGAAAAAAAATGGGTCACCGTTGTCAGTTGACTTGAAGGGTCTCCGACTGACGATTCGACTCGTCGACTTCTAGAGGGCAGCCCTAGTTCATTCTTCCATCATGCTTGGGCTTTTGGCCAGGGTTTACCTTTTCTAGAAAAAGCCAATCTGTCCTAGCTGCAAATACGAGCACAGCTTGTTGAGACTACCATGTAATGAATAGTGGCGCTACGTTATTGTGTATCCCACCAGCTTCCCTGCAAACACGGCAGCAATGAAAGACAGATGAAAGACAAAGGGTACATATACATGACATGGCAACACCCACAAGAGACACTGGGAACGCTCACAACTCCCGAAACCCCACTCATTGTACCGTCCACTGTAACACAGGCGAAGGATTTCTGCGGGTGGAAATGAACTCTTCTGGAGGGCCGCCCAGACTCACTCCAAGTACGGACCTATTTTCCTGTGAGTTTTCCCTGCAGAAGCCCAGGAAAGAAATATTGGTTTGATTGAGATGCTTGTGAATGAGGACCAGGACTCAGCTGGAGGGGTCTTGAAATCACAGTTTGAGCAGGGCATCTCAAAACAAACACTCCCAGCCTCGGCGCCTCCGATGATCCATTGTTTTCCATGAGCCCCCCCCCCACCCCGCCCCCTCGCGAGGCCACTTCGGGGGGGGGGGGGGGTTTCTTAAGTAAGCCTTTATCTCGTTGTTATTAAGAAACTTCTCAGGGTCTTGTTCTGCGCTTCCAGTGTTGCGCTTGGGTTGGTTCTCACAATTAGCTTCGGTGTTCAGCTCCTGCAGAAAGCCTAGGAGTTGGAGAAGTCCTGAGCTGCTGCTAGGCGTACTTGTTTGGCGTCTCTCCTGAGTCTGAAACAAAACAACAGGGTCACCTGCCTGATTGTGAAATTTATAAACTCACCACAGGCTTTTCTGTTTGTACGGCCACTGGGTCGCTATTATCGCTAATGACAGACGAGCTCGGTGAGTTGTTTATAAAAACAGGGGGAGCGCAAAGTATACAACTTCTTAATTTGACTTGTGCACCATGGTGCAGCGTGCTGCTTGCAATAAAACGAGTAAATATGTAAACAAATAGAAGAAAGTAAACGGCGTCATTTGGACCACTTTATCCAGCATTAAAAGTTTTGTAGTGGAGAGATGAATTGGGCTATACGATACATGAAGGTCTCTTTCTGGTGGACCACTGTACTCACCTCACCTCTACTTTGACTCACCTTAAACCTCCAGGTTAGCTTCTTAGCCCAGGTAGGAATGATAAGCATGGCTACCCCCTTGATGTAAGGCTGTGTTTTACACTGGCTCCTGTTTAAATCGTACTGTTTGCACTGGGTGTAGTTTTATGAGTGTTGATGTCTAGTTTGCTGAAGAGAATATGTTCCACATCTTTGGATGCAGATTTTGATCCAGTGGAAGTCCTCAAACACTCACCATCCACAGATAGCTGCACCCAGAAGGAAGTTTGCAGTGCTATTGGGAGAAAGGATAAAGGTTATCAGGTAGTAGTGTCTCTCAGTATGCATGTTTGCTAACCCAACACGCCAGACGTCTCTGAGGTTCCTTATGGTGGAAGGCATCCACCACATGTGCAGCCCAGTGAACGCAGGAATTGTCATTTTGGAATACACTACAAATAGTGGAATTTCAGCATAAAATAACACGCCCCTGTGCTTCTCAAATGGCAGGTCCAACTAGTAATAGGTCATAAATTAATCCAAAGAAAAACAGGTATGGCAACTCTACAGAAGAGGCCAAAATCCAAAGTCAATAATAATGTAAGTCTATGGAACCAGACGTCTTTCAATGCTATTTTGGGTCATTTCTGTTGGTCCATTCATCATGAGATTTTCACACAGTGTCAACAAGAGCTGTTGTGTTCAAATAATGCATAAAAGTAAAAATCAACAAAAATGGATATACATGGTTTTCATTAGACAGTCACTATATGTATATGTATGTGGAAATTTCATGAACATTAGACCAACAGAGATGGTCCAAAGCTGTTTGGTAAGATGCCTGGTTCCACTGACTTCCATTCAAATGAAATGAGGTTTTTGGCCTCTCCTGTAAAGTTGCCATTTTGGAGATACCTGTATATATATATATATATATATATATATATATATATATATATATATATATATATATATATATATGTATATAAACAGGGGCGAGCAGCAAATTCTGGGCCCTGTACACTCTCAATATCAGTGGGCCCCTATCCATGCCAGTACACGAGCAACGGGAGCCAAAATGTGGCCTCCTCTCCGGGCTACTGGCAGGGCGCGCTGGTTAGCTGCAGGTCCACTGTGGTGCCGCCCACGTACCACGCCTCAGTGGTGATAGTGAGGTAGCGAAGTATAGGGATGGGAGTGGACGTGATACTGATATGAGCGATTTAACACCGGGGCCAGCCAAGATAAACAGTGATTGGATTGGCATGGACTGCGAACAGGTTTTCTGATGTAGGCCCACATCACGTGTTCAGACACTCACATCAAAGAAGTTTGGTGTGGGGGATGCGTCCCCTGGGCCACAGTGGTCCGAGGAGGAATTCCCTGTAGACAGTGGGGATGTTATCCTCCGCTGTGTAGACGCACGTCATGGACCGTCGGGGGGTACGCTTGCGTTCTCTACACCTGCAGATGGTCAGGCTGTACTTCCTTAAAACAACACGACTATGGTGCTGTTGGCGCCACGCCGCCACATGCTCAGTCACTCCGTATTGCTAGCCCAAGTCAGGTTAAGACATCTGCGCTCTGGAGCCTTTTCCACACGTTGGACTGCGAGACAGTGTCTCTGGCAGGTTTAGCACCTCTTCTTCCAATGGCTATGTTGATCCCGTCACTCACACCCCGCAGGTTTTTTATAGCACCATCACCCTCGTTGCAGCGTCCCATCTGCAGGAGACCGTCAGGAGCACGTGTGTGAGCCCTACCTACGCTGTTCGCTTGAACGAGGACCCCAGAGGGGGGTGGGGGGACGGTAGTGTTTTGTGAGTCTCACATTGAGTTTTCTACTCTTAACTCCTCGCTATCTTCCTTCTGAAAACGAAGATCCTGCCATTCATTCTCATTTAGGCTATGCCACCACCGCCGCAATAGTCACAGTTTCCCTACAATAGGGAGTGGTCTCCACCGCCTCCGAATTGGATCCTGAATACTGATTGAGAGGTCCAACTTGACTAAAATAAAGGGTCGTGTGTTCGGGAAAGAGTGGCTAAATCCACCAATTCCGCTAAAGCAGGGAATGCACCATGTTATTCACATTGTCATAGACACGGACAGGGGACCCTGCCAATTATGGCACAGCCAATAAAGCTCAACCGTCATTCATTTGTCTCTAAAGCTTCTGCCGTTACCTTTAATTAAACTACTTTTTTTTTTACCTCTGTAGTGATGCTTTCTGCAGCTAGCTTTCAGAGAATGGAAATAATTACTACCTCTCTATTATTCTTATGGGATAATGCAGCGAGAGCCAAGAATCATGTTCACTAGAAACAATTTTCAGCCGCCATACTGGGAGGCAAAAAAAAGAGAATATGTAGAAAGAAAAAAAAAAAAAAAAAAAACAAAACCTAAAGTCACATAAATATAGAAAATTAACTACAAAAAAAAAAAAGAAGAAAAAAAAAAAAAAAAAAAAAAAAAAAAAAGGAAGCACAAAAAAGAAAAAAAAAAACTAAAGAAAAAAAGAAAAAAAAAAGAAAAGAGCTTACACTCAGTATAGGTGAAAGGGTCCTCCAGAACCACTTTCAGCACGTTGTTGCCCAGGAACTCCTATTACTGTTCAAAATGCACGTGTTTCCTGGAAATGGAACCCGGAATGGCAGTTTTCTGTTTCGATCCGTCCCTGCCCTAGCACACTTCGAAGGATAATGATGGAGTCCAACGAGCAATTAAAAGCACTGATTCCATCAACTTATATGTTAGACTATTAATACGAGGTCCCCTGTGTTCATAGACGAAATATGGCACACATAACACAATTGAGGACCTTGACATACCTGTCTTTAAGGAATTACACTGGACGATTTTGCTCCGTTATGTAGTTCATTCAAATTAAAAGGTTAGAAGATACAGGATATTATAAAACAAAAATGTATGAGGTTGTAGACTTGAAAGTTAGATGGTGGATCTTCATTAGAGCTATCAGTATTAGTACACCAGCCTTATACAAATCGGAATGCTGGAAGATTCTGTATGCGGCCCCCACCACGCCACGGCTGAGTTTACAGTACGATCGACACCCGACCAAAGAACCGCTGTCTCTAAAACACCCCAAACACAATCCATAGTTGGTAGTTTACATAAAACGCACACAGCTTTGCTTAGTTCGTCATTTGCATGTGGTCCTATACACACTCTGGTCGCAACCGAAGACTATGATTGAGTCGGATCTAATAAATCAAAGTCAGACAACCAGCGAGGTCCCTAGAAGCTCAGGGGAGCCAGCAGGCAGTGGCCAGGACCAGGGAGAGTACAGGGAGAAACCCAGGGAGGGCGAAGTGTCAGGTGAGGTTGTTTTTTTTTTTTACAGAAAGTACACACCTAAACACCCACTAGAAAGCGGGAGACCACAAGAACACACGCGAAAGCCAAAATTCGGAGTAAACCTGTTCAGACGAACAAGCGACGCAACAACGAGAAAGCACAGAGGGAACTGACAAGAAGCGAGATGCGGTTACAGGTCGCACCAGAACGAAACCGCTGCTGCGGTGCCAGAGAAAACAGTTGAGGAGGTTGGGAGGGACAAGACAGTAGAAAAGACCCACTCCAGACCGGCTCTGCAAAACTACGTGACGTTCGCAACGTTCAGGACAAGAGAAGCTGGCACCCCTAACTGCAGGGTCTCTTTTCGAAGTAGGCCCCATGCATCTAATTTAAATGGGATTGCTTAAGGAAAACTTCTAAAGTACGCCTTGAAATGTGCTCCCTAGGGAGAAAAGCTCATTCATGAAGAGTTCATTGGAAATCCAGATTTAACCATTGTTGTGTACACTAACACTACTATATCTAAAGGTTACAAGTGAAAGAAGCTCTTGATTCGTTCCTATTCCTACATTTCCAGACCTTCCCAGGCAGATAACAAAAACTACCAGAGTGCAAGGGACAATCTAAGGACATCTGTGCACATGTGTGTTGTTAAACCTTTCTCCAGGGAAAAGGGTCAGGGAAAAGACGTGAGGGCAGAATACTGTTGTGAATGGTCCATCACTTCCACTAGAATCAACAGGAGAAATTATTATTACCATGTACAAAAAGAGAGAAATTAAGATAAAACAAGGATAATAAGAGATAAGGACAATCAGAATTAGAAATGTCAAGGAATAAATGGGGAAACAAATGTAGACCTTCAGCAAGAGACTTAACCTTTAAATAATGTGTATGTTCTTAGTTCATGTTGCACCATAATTAGTTACTTTTTGATTTTTTTTTTTTTTTAATATGTTCTTAAAGGTTTGTATGCCTTTATAAAAATGGGGTTGTGTACATGTCCAGTTACTATTCAAATATGGATATAAACCTAAAAAGGTTGTTTATGAACATAAGATATGGGCAAAATTCCTCTATATTAGGCCCACCATATCACCAATGGCTATCATGTGGTTGATAAAAAATGTATCTAGCTAAAGCTGGATAGGTAGGTCAACAATTAATATATCAGGATGTCAGATCATTATTCACCAAGTACGACACACATACAACCAGAGTTTGTCTCTGGCGACGTGAGCTCACATGCCTATGACATGTTGTACCAGGAGACAGACGTTAGGTAGCACAGGGGACACAGCTACAAAAGATTTAATAAAAAGAATAAAGAGGAAGAAAGAGAAGGAATGAATAAAAAAGAGCCAGGAAATGGTGCTAACATGATATTTGAATATCTGTACTGTGAGTATCTACAGAAACAAAACGTGATGGGAAACAATATTCAGTCTTCTTTTTTTCAGGGTTCGGTTTTATTATGTTTTCACATTATATTACAAAACCACGAGGAAAACACATTCCTATCCCCAACCTTATGTGTTATCCAGAATAATACATCATGTACATAGAATACACATAAAAAATCAGGTTACATTAATGAGTAAAAGTAAGGGTAGTATAATAGATGATGAAATAAAATATTATAAATAATAAAACAATAATTACCCAGTAAGAGTATACTAAAGAAGAGGGAAGAGGGAAGGAAGGAAAAAAGGGTACATTTTGTCAGACTGAACCATATGCTGCAACACAGTTTAAAACAGGCTGCCAAATATCATAAAACTTCCCAGTGGAACCCCCTCAAGTATAACTAATCTTTTCAATTTAAGATGCTACAGGAAGCTCGGATTTCAGTGACTGTATGTTAGTATGTTCCATCTAAAGAGAGGGTTGTGTCACATAGGGAGGACACCAAAAAATGCAATGAATTTGAATGGCTCCACTATTTTCCTGGATACAGGATCAAGACCAAACAGTTTATGAGGGGAGCATGGGTTGGGAGGGGAGAACGACGAAACTTCAAAATGCCGACATTTTGGCACCTTGATGGCAGCAGAACAGGAAGTAATGTTTGAATTTGTTCTGACTGGGATTGGCAGGAGTTAATGAATGAATGATGATGTAGCATGGAACCTTACGTGCAGTACTTAGTCTAAAACCCACCTTGCACCATGTAGGGGCTGTACGGTTTTAACAGTCAGGTCCCTTTAACCTGTCGACAAGATGTGGGCAACTGGAACATTCAGAATTTTCTTTCCATTAAAACAATTCAAAGTGGTCTGCTTTGTCTTTCTTTTTCTTTTTTTTTGTTGGATAAGCCTTCCGTTGGAGCAGGAATATCCACTGAATTGTGTTGAAATAGTATTACAGCATCTGCTTTTACAATCTCATGTAGAAAAAAATGCTCCAGCGGTTTAAAATGCAAGCTTATTCATGTATGTACCAGCTGAGACAAGATGTCAAACACACAGTGAGAATCAATACCACTCACTCTAAAACCCCCCGCTGTCATAGTCACCTGAATTTGAGAAAAAAACAGCCACTTTCCCGACATGATCACAGCATATGCTCTAGACATATCTGAAGAAAAAAACTCCAAGCTTTAAATAATAAATAATAATATTTCCTTTAAAATTGAATATAGATTTGTTCCTATAGTACATAGAAAGAAATGTACTCTAAATGTAAAAATCTAAAAATGTCAGTTTACAAAAAAGGATTGAATGTTACATTTGGCTATCTATCTATCTATCATCTATCTATCTATCTATCTATCTCTCGTGTATCTATATCATAGATGATGATATATAGTATGTTGTGCTATATATATAATATTTGCTTCTTAATTTAAAAACTCGTAATTCAGACATTATCACCTGGATTGTGACAACTTTTGACGCACAAGTTTGTAATAATACTATACAATATATATATAGAATATATATAGTATACAGTATATATATATATATATATATACCACTAATTCTTTAGATTGATAGATCATATATATATATATATATATATATGATCTATCAAATAAAAGAAATGTTCTCTAGTGAGTCACCACGCCCTTGTTACACATAACGACTGGTCCTGTTACATTTCCATATGCTTAGGGCTAGTGTTGTTGTTTACATTACCCCACTAATAGTCTATCTATTTGTACATATACTCAAAAGAAACGTGCCAGAGATTTAAAATAAAACGATATTGTGCCAACAATAAATTTAAAACAAACATAACCTCTAATTAACATTATGCAAAAAACATCTGACTAATTATTGGCTATATTAGCCTCATGCACTGTTGGCCCACATTTAGCATGTTGATCAAGTTATTCCTGTTGAGCTTACGGTCTGTCAGTAAGGGGAACTTGCAAAACTGTATGTCAATACAATGCGAAATCCATTTTGTCATTCATGTCTGTAAAGTGACACGATCCATTAAGTTGACTACAATCCTTTACACTTACTTCTTGCCTCTCCCTTATTCCTTGTTCATAATGTTATTTGTCTGTTGATCATGTTTGTTTGTATTACATTGTAAGTGTCATAGATTTTGCATCAGGCTCTCTCTTAGAAAACATTTACATTTGAGCATCTAGGGAAAATGTATTTGCTCATTAAGTCTAAGTGTACAACATTAATATTAACTGCTTACCCAGCTAAGGAAGTAGGTCAATATGATAGCATAATAAGCAGCAGCATGTATGTGTACAACATGATACAATGTGACGAAGCTTTTCAGAGGTTCATAGCTTTGTTTTATTAACGCATACATGAGTTTGGGTGTGGTTATCTACAGTTTACTGGTTATATCATTCACTATGACCCATTAGGCACGAACTTCAAAAAGCCTCATCTGGGGCGGTCCCACACAAAAGTGTCCTTATTTTTTCAAGCTCTTGGCTCCAATGGATACATAAAGTAATAGAGTTTGAAGTAAGTATGGCGATATATGGGCTTGGTTTTAGCTGTTATTATTATTATTATTATTATTATTATCAATTAGTATTATTATATTATTTGTTGTTTTCTTATCTCAGAACAGCAGCTCAGCCTAAACAAGTGCATATGAAAATGTGGCATGGGCAATTTCTGCCTGGCTTGTACTTGCTGGTAGCAAGCCTAAACGTCAAAGATTTTCTCAGTCAAAAAATAATTAAATCTAAATCGTTCCAATAAATACTTCCCCACAAAAATTCTTCAATGCACTCAAGCCACACATCCAGCATCCAGACAAGACATGTTGGCTTCTTTAGGCTCTTGCTAAAAAACTCTGAGAAAATGCTATCATCAGTATTTACGTATTGCTTTCAGCTTAAAAATAATCCAAACTCAGCTTATAATTGGGGATCCACATTTGGTTAAACAACTAAACATAAAGGACATAAAGTAGGCATGGGTAGATCAGCTACAGTCAAGTCAGTCTTTATTTTGTTGTTCCAGTACAGCTCATCAAATGCACATCTCTGATGAATTTCAGTAGTCTGAGGTTTTCTTAAAAGAAGAAGTTAGGGTTAGCGTGTGTGTGTTTAGGTTAATATGTATGCAGCATAAGGAATGCAGATTATAGGCAAGGTTAGCGCCTGCAAAAACACTACAATATACTGATAGCTTGAAGTGATGGATCTACAGGATTGTGCAAAGGGATCTGTTTATTTCATTCATCTCTTCTCCAGCAGCTATTTACAGACCAAAGAGGGCACGAACAGTTTAATTTTCAGTTTTAAGGAAAAGTTGCAAACAAAACTTAACACAGAACACTAACAAAATAATTTTTACATCTTTGTTTCAGTAGTTTTTGTTTTCTACTCTTATTGTTTCTTGCTTCTATCATTGTGTGAGACATTTTAGTAATTTCCGTTTCTCAATCCGAAAAATTTCAAACACATAGAGTAGAGGTTCTGGATTCGCAGCTTCTTTGTTGATTTGCCAATAGTTAATCCTTTTTCTTTTCTCCGTAATGGTGTCTTCTCACTGTGGAAGAATGAACAGGATGGTTTGCCACAGTTACTGTAGGTATTTAACAAAAAGGGGGAAATATGCATACAGCTTTTTGATCAGTAGGGACTGGGTGTTAACAAGACCTGAATTCTCTACAAGATCCAGGCAGATTCAGCATGTAAACGTAGTTGCGCTCAATTCTGGGAATAGTAGACCACTAAGTATGCTATCATTGTAATACAACAAAAGCCATCCAAAATAATGCACGGCCTAGACCTTGACAAGGACAGGTACAATGGATGCCCGGACAGCCGTAGCTGTTAAACAGATGTATCACACCCTCATTTAAATTTTAATTGCAGAATATGGTTCCTTTTTTTGAAACTCCCAAGGATTGTGCAATCAAGAGCATACGCAAGTTACAGTAGTTGCTGCCACAAACTGAATCAATGTTGAAATGATGAGACCACCACCGGGAACAAGTGTAGGGGATGTCGTTTACATTCTAATGAAGGAGTCTGAGGCATTTGTGTGCAGGACTCTGCCAAGAGCTTACGGGCTTTTTTGTGACATGGGTGTGCTTCGCTTCACGTTCGCTCCTCAATCCAGCGGTCTTCTCTGTGACATGCTAGTTTCCTTTAACCCATGCGGCACACCTGGAGCAGGGATAAAAAGGACACATACATCCAGCGTGAAAAAATATATGACGGGAGAGGGAGGGAGATTAGACAGTAAATGATATTTTCATGGACAGCCCATTAAATCAGCCCGCATTTGCCCCGCATTTTGACTAAACACATAAATGCAGGTGGCGGCGGGCTCTTTCGGCAGTAATAAAGTGAAATGAATTGCAGGGAGGGTTGAATGCGCAGCACGTTCTGATTTGGAGTGATAGGCATACTGCTGGGGCATAGGGACCACGGGATTTTGGGGGGGTAGTCTGTCAGGGGCGCGAGAGTGTAGGGGAATGCTATTTCACTGTTAGATTTCACCTCCCTCTATCACCTTAGACCCTCTGCCTAGCTTCCATGCGAGTTGCCCTCTTTACATAGGCATTCATCATAGAAAGTTGACAGGACTACAGCACCTAACTGGAGGAGGGGTCTCGTTGGACAGAGGGCAAAGACCTCGGGGGAGCTGCTACTAAATCGAGAGGAGAGAGAGAGAGAAGCAGAGAGGAGCGAGAGAGGGAGAGAGATAATCGATCGTCTATTGCCGTCCAGGCATGTTGTGTTTTTTAGATGCATATGTCCACTGTGGTTTCAGCAGCGTTCTTCATATTTTCCCTAGATACTTTCATGTATTATCCTTGTATGTGCGTCGGCATCTATGCACTGCGTAACTTCATCAACAGAGAGAGAAAGGACCATCAGATGCAGATGCAAGAACTAGCTCTTTTTGCTTTTAAAGTGCTGCTTTAAAGCATTGGCACTGGACACTCAACCGACGGCACACATGCAATGGATAAAAATAACTTCCTCAGCTGAGTCCCTGAGCAGGGCTGAATTTGAATGAATGTCATGCCAGAACATCTAACATCACCAAGGTGTGTGTGTGTGCGCGTGTGTGTGCGCGTGTGTGTGCGCGTGTGTGTGCACGCGTGTTTGTGTGTGTGTGTGTTTGTGCATGTGTTTGTGTGTGTGTGTGTGCGTGTGTGTGCATGTGTTTGTGTGTGTGCGTGTGTTTTGTGTGTGATGGGTTGGCTGTGGCGTTGTTGTGTGTGTGCGGTGTGTGTGTGTGGTTTGTGTGTGGTCGTGTTTGTAGTGGATTGTTGTCGTGTCGTGTGCGTGTGTTGTGTGGGACATGTGTTTGTGTGTGTGCGTGTGTTTGTGTGTGCATTTGTTTGTGTGTGTGCGTGTGTTTGTGAGTGCATGTGTGTGTGTGTGTGTGTGTGCGTGTGTGTGCATGCGTGTTTGTGTGTGGTTGTGCGTTGCGCGGTGTTTGTGTGTGCAGTTTGTGTGTGTGCGTGGTTTGGAGGCATGTGTGTGTCGGTGTGGTGTGCGTGCGTGTGAGCGTGGTTGTGTGTGTGGTGCGTGTGTTGGTGTGTGTTTGTGTGTGGCGTATGTTGTGCATGTGTTTGTGGTGTGTGTGCGTTCAGTGTGTGTTTGATAGTGTGCGTGTGTTTTGTGTGACAGTGTTTGTGTGTAGTGGTGCGGTGTTTGTGGTGCATTTGTGTTGTGCCTGTTGTGTCGTGTCTGTGTCGGTGTGTGTGTGTGTGTGCTGTGGCGTGTTCGAGTGTTTTTGTGGCATGTGTT
>JAMWET010007260.1:0-52974 GCA_024036415.1 Prochilodus magdalenae
TATAATACTGTAATTAACATGTAGTATTTTAAGTTATAGTTCTCAATAATCTATAATCACTAAGAAAATGATAGTGACAAATCAATGAGTTAAAGATAAACCTAAAGGGTCATGAGTTAACCTGCCTGGACATGCACTACAACTGCGGACACTAGTTGAGGAGGACAAAAAAAAAAAAAAAGAATGAACATTTTAAATAGTGGTAGTGTTATATGAGTTACAGAGATGGGAAGATACTGTTCAATTCATCAATTTAAGTTTACAACGGTTACTCCTGCTATAGAACCCCAAACATAGAACCATGAAAGGGGTCTCTCTCTACAGCTGTGTGAGGTGTGTCTTGTTCCGGCTACTGGAGAAACATGGCTGTGGTAGTATCGGCTGGAACGAGTGCTCTATGTGATATAAAGTTGGTTCTAAACTACAGCACACCGCGTTTTGTCCGTTACAAGTTAATTAGACATTATGAGGACGTAGCTTTGTATGTAGCACTCCATTTCTGATAATAGATCCCACCTCTAAATCTCACACACTGCTCCTTTAATGGCTCAGAGCACTTGTGGTGGTCTGTGTTGGTGTGGTAACCGCAGTCACTCTGATGTTTCCTGTGCAGGTGTTTGGAGACGGCCCCACTCCCCAAGACAGCGTTTGCTTCTTAGACATACTGAGCGATCCCATTCCTGAAAAGCACTACCGAAAAACAGAGGTACGCACACGCATCACTCCAGTCTCTTAGAGCCCCCTGAGAAGGCCCTGCTGCTTCTGGGCTGAGGCAGGGAACAGATCTAAAGGGCAAACACTCAGATGAGGTAGTAAACCACACACACACACACACACACACACACACAACCACACACACGATTACGCAGAACTGTTCTATCAGCAGGATCACAATCTCGCCGAGATGCACTCGCAGCACAGAGCGTAATCTCTCCCCTCCCGCTCGCAGACACACTGCGGTGTGCACACCCAGCAGGTAATATGTGACTGTTTAACCCTGCAGGACCTGAGCGGCTGGGTGTCCAGGAGGACGGGCCGGGGCCCCCTGGTGGACGGCTGGAGGAACAGCAGCAAGCCCATCATGTGCTCCTATAAGAAAGTGCAATGCCTTGCGTTTATACGGCTTCATCCAGGGCATTACCAGAGTAGTTTATCCACAAGGTTATATTCCATCCCAACACTAACCTACCCACAATGCATCTACTCTAGAACACACAATTTGACCTCAATACGACCTTTGACCTCATAGATTCACATCATTTGTAGGCATGAGCCAATGGAAAACAAAGGATGGTCCATCATTTGTGGCTCAGTCAGCATAAGGCTGATCTTAGTTATGGGGTCCATACCAGTAATGAGATGGTGGGATCACAGAAGCTCAGCTAATGTTCACTCATCTATATGGTCGTCTACACGTGACGCAAGCAAGGACGGGCCTTACCGCTCCATGAGTCGTCCTGTTAGTGCAGCACCATAGGCAGACGGCTGCACCACGAAGGGCTACATGCACACAGACCGTTACCACGACTGTCCTTAACACCAACGTCATCCTCACCGTGTCACAAACGACTGCGAGTGGTGTAGTTACCAGACCTGTCATGGAGTGAGCTCATATGGGGGGGAATGGCAAAAGCGGGTCATCTTCAGTGACGAAGTCCCCGCATTTTAGTCTTGGTGGAGACGGCCCAACTGAGTCCGTTGTGTGGAGGCCACCGTGGTCAGCACCGAGATGACACGGTATGTCGCCACACGTCCAGAAGGGCATGGTGTCCCTCCCACCTCCCATCCCTAACAAACCATCTGCAGGTAAAACTGTGTGAGGATGGTCAAGCTGGCCTGGGGAGGAGTATCACAGGGACTCCATTAGGAAAGCGCCCATCCCCAACCTCTACAGCTCCATACCGAGACGTCTGGCGTGTTGGGTTAGCGAACACGGCGGCCCGACGCCATACTGAGAGACAGACTTCTGTATGTGTAGCTCAATAAATATTGATCATATCAGTCTAAATTTATCACCAGTTATTGATCCTGGTCACCTTTATTTACTTTGATGATGATTTTGATGACGTATTTAAACCTTACAGTGTTGTGTGACGTTTCTCACAGAACATTCGGGACATCCTGTTGGTGGGACACAGGCAGGCAGTGGCGTGGACTGACGAGTGGCACGGTGATTATGAAGCTCTGTAATGCTTTTTAAAGACCATAATGGCCTTTAATTACACTCGTTTATTTTACTTCCAGTCAAAACAGTCATCATGCACACCTAATTCATTACTACAGGAGGTGTCTATGAGGACACCACGGGAGAAAACCCAGGTTTAAAAAACAGTAGTTTCCAAAAACTGGAGTTATTACATTCCTAGCAACCACCTGGAAAACTTTGCAGACCCACCAACTCTGTTCATCAGCTCTGAAAGAGAGGAGAACACCAAGCTCCACTCTTGCCTCAGATCTGAGAACCTACACAGGTGCTCCTGTCCATCCTTCTTCCACTGTGAGGAGACACTCCTCACTGAGCAAAGGAGAGACACACATCCAACAGAGAAGCTGCTGCTGGTGTTCTCGAAACAATGGGCTGACCCAGAGTCCAGAACCTCAACACCACTGACTGTGTTTGGGGTTATCTGGATGGTGAGGAGAAGCAGGAGATGCTGAACCAGCTTCTCAGACTGAACTGAGGAGGTGTGTCTCTCTGAGGAACTGGAGGCGAGTCTCCTGAACAGGATGGTAATTGGCTGTTTTGACTGGAAGTTGACTGGAAGGGTGTGGTCTCCAACTTTTGCACAGCGCCAGCAAACTTAACTACATCGCGGGAATGCGGCTTTGATGTCGACGTGAGCTTCGGTTCCTCCTTCATAAAGTAACCTCCTACTGTTGTGACGTGTGTTCGGCAGGAATGAGTCTGGAGGACGTGCGGGAGTTTGAGAAGAAGCTGCAGCTGGAGACCAACAGCAAGCTGAAGGCCGACATGACCGACTCAGGTAACATCTCAGACGTCTCGACACAAGAGCGTAGAGATCTGGAGGGGAGGACTGGGTGATTGGGAGCGGCAGGGATAGGGGATAAAGAGAGGATCAAAGAAAAGAGGACAGATTCCGAGAAAAGGATCAAGGTGAAGAGGTGGAGAGAGCAACATGAAGGAGGGATGCAGAGTAGGACAAAGTTTTAGAAGTAGCGTTACCTAGGAAACGTTAGTGTCCAGGTCAAAATGAAGACAGTGGCTAACATAGGCTAACTGTTAGCCGACAAACAGCTTCATATAACGTAGATACACGTGAACACCCTGTTCACACCGGCTGTATTTAAAATGGTACACTGCTGTACCGCACACTGTATACTACAGTAGTATTTACCGCACACTGTATACGCCCCCGGTGTGTGGTACACAGTACAGTAACAGGTTCTGACCTACAGTGTAGTACACTAATACAGTCACATGACCAGTTACCTCACATTTACCTCAGAGCTGTTATTACTGCATCCACTGTTTAGAGCTAGCTGCTGCTAACGCTGCTCAGTTCCCCTGAGATACGGTTAGCCTAGCTGTTTGCTCCCCTCGGCTACTTCACTCTAAAACTGATCCTCTAAAGCGAGTTCATCTTTTATTAATCTTCAGACCTGTATATTTAACTTTCTGAGACTCATTCTGATGAACACACACCCCACTACAGTCACTACACCCACAGTTATACTCGGAGTGGGCTGCAGTTAGCCCCCCAGTGTTAGCCACCGCCATTTTCTCTGGGTGGAGCAGGCTGAGAGCTGGGGAGGCCGCGGTGCATGATGGGATGCAGTACACCATGAAGATAGCTCCACCTGTACACTAGAACATCTGACTGGAGTAGAACACCATCCGGTATCTCCACTACACCATGAAGATAGCTCCACCTGTACACTAGAACCTCTGACTGGAGTAGCTTCTCAGCTTCTGCCTGGTAGTCAGCTAGCGCTGTTGAGTATAAAGCTAGTATGGGCTCAGAACTGTCCGCTAACCGTGTGGTGTGATGATACAGCGACAGTCAAGGGGATGAACAGTGTGATGCAGCTTCACCCCGTCCCTCACACAAGCTGCATAAATCACCCTCCCACGCTGTGCTACGCTAATGACACTGCGCGCATGCCTGTGTGTTTGCGGGGGGGGAGTCAAGCCCCCCTCTGCACTGTGCTAGCGAAAGTGCAACAGTGCACAAAGCTAATGATATCTCTGACAGCAATTACAGTGCGGTCAGCAGCGTCCCGCCACTTTGAGCCCATGATGAAAACCATCATGCTCTCGTCTGGGAACAAGCAGCGGAGCGATAGCGCCCCTTCAGGAGGAACCGTGCCACTGCTGCACCCTCAAAGAGCACATTCAGATGCCAAGTGTGTTTCCTGAGCTTGGCGTGCGCTATGAAGCTAACGAAGCTGACTCATTTCCAGTGTTGGGATTAAACCGAGATCTGGAATGGGATTTTAGTGGCGACAGTGATTTGAACCATTTCTATTGGTTCATTTATGTCAGTACAAGACAGCTAGCGTCCCAGTGACCCTAAAGGAAATGTAGTTACGGGGTTTATGCTAATGCAGCTACAATATTTTGTCAACTGTAAATAGACTGTAAAAATGAGAAATTAAGGCCTCAGATTGGGAATTCTAGGTGTTCAACTGTGCAACCCATTGTAGTATAACGTAGTTAGCCATGTTAGCTTCATATTAGCTAGCTATATTATCCTAATACAGTGTCCAAAACCAACTAATTAAATTTGAGGTTTTAAAACCACCCTACATGGTTTATGGCAAGTGCATTATGCTTTACCAAACCTTTTTTTTTTTCCAACACCGCACATCATTTTTCATTGGATTTTATTGAAAGGGCTCATTAGCAACAACAAATAAAATTGTACAAATGTATGAATTAAGGCCTTAAACGGAGACTTCTAGAACTACGTATCCTACTTCTGTTTATATTTGTTCAGTAGATAACAGGCTAATAGATACCAACTATATTAATTAGTTGTTGACGTAGTTAACAACATGACACTTCAACCCAACACAGGCATCGTAGTGCAAGTGTTAGAACCTCACTGATAATAAATGTTTATGCATATTTAGAAGCTTCGTAATTCGGAGAAAATGAGGAATATTAGCTTTATAGCTCGGGACCTTGTCCAATATGCCATATATCAAATCAATATATAAAAGATATTGATAGACATGCAAGAAAGTACACAATATATAAATACAAAAATGAGGGATTAGGCAGTGGTGTGCAGCGTATTATATTGTTAGTGCAAAATGCAAAGTGTGCAAACGTGAATATGCAACCTAACGCTCTGCAGTTTAGCAGGAGAGTAGTTTAGTGTTCAGAAGAGATTGATGTTCAGTGTAAAAGGCCTTCCCATGACGTTTGTACACGGTAGGCGTAACAGCCCTAGAGTCAGAAACCATTAAAGCAAGTCTGATCTAACAGATAACAACATAAAGCGCTAGTTAGCAAGGCTGCTAGCAACCTAGCGCTCTTATAACCTGAGGTACAAACTCAGTAATCTTAGTCCTAGAGTCGGAAACCATTAAAGCAAGTCTGATCTAACAGTCTGATCTAACCATTGGGGCTTTAAAACAGCTCATTCAGAGCTAGTTACTGAGGCCTTTAGCAAGGCAGGACTCAAAACGCAGCGTTAGCCATATTAGCTTGTTAGCTCCAGAGCAAGCCCAGTATGTTATACAAGGATGTGAGAATACTAAGAAGTGCCACAGGGTTGAAGCAAGAGCGATTTCACATAAAGCACTAGTTAGCAATGCTGCTAGCAACCTAGCGCTCTTTTAACCTGATGTACAAACTCGGTAATCTTAGTTCTAGTGTCAGAAACCCTTAAAGCAAGTCTGAACCGCCAGCTCAACGAAGTTTGAAGTGCATGTGACACATTTAACTGAACATTTCACGTTATATTTCCATTGGAACGTAAACAGCTAGTTCGTAGCGCTAGTTACCGAGGCGTTTAGCAACTCGGTGCTTTTATCCAACAAGGAAGGTGGACACAAAACGCTAGTTAGCAAGGTCGCTAACAACCTAGCACTCATCCCAAAGACAAACAGATGTACAAATTCTCAAATCTTAATAACATAACCCATTCTCACCCTCTACTGGTCTCTGACCTGGTGACGGTGCGCGAGGGAGGTGGATGAGCGGGTTTGGGTTAGCGACTGGAGGGATGCATGTAGTAAGGAATCAGAGCAATGCTGTCAATGTAAAGTGATTTCCTTCCCTCTCTGAACATCCTCTCCTGTCTATCATGTCTTCCTCCACCCCCCACAACAGGCCCAGCTCCCCTGCGCCCCTCCTTCTCCCGCTCCGTCTCCGTCACGGATGAGTCGTCGTTGAAGAAGATGGGCCTGAAGACTGTGTCTATCCCGGACTCTCCATCGCGTCCCTCTTATTCACTCAAGAGCCCTATGAGATTGAACTCTAATCCAGAATGAACCCACACCCACCACCACCACCACCACCACCCCCGGCTCCCCTTTATCACCACACAGTCCTTCAGTACGGATTAAAGCGGCTCCACAGCTGCAGCTGGACAGGAAGTTGCTACTTTTCAAGGTCACATTAAAGGTCATAGTTTCAGTAGGATGTCCTTAATTGTAGTCAGGTGTACATAAAGATACGCACAGATTGGTATGACAGAGACAGAACCTGCTGGGCGTGTGAGAGAGGGTCCTGCTTATGTTTCTCTGTACAGTAGATTAGCCGCTAATGTGGCTAAGACCCCTGTGGCCAAGTCTGTTTACCTCCGCCTTGAGGCCCAGTCACACTAGCCTGTACAGACATCTTCATGATCGAGAGTTTCACACTGAGGAGGTCCCGTGGAAGCAGAACCGGACATGGAGTTGAGCTTTGTCGAACTCAGACATGTCAAACTGTGCTGGCCACGTTAACCTTCGTCTTTTGAATAGACACATCTACATGTAGCGTACACGCCCACCAGACAAAGAAACGAGCCCCCTGTGACTGAAACGTACCTACTAGCGTGTAACACCTCCACCAGCACCAGTAACAGCTGGGATTGGACGAGGTTCTGGGTGTAGCCACATCAGTGTTCAGACACTGTCACATCAGACAACCGATCAGGTGGTCCAGATGTGGTGGAGGCCTTCCCTGGCACAGTTCCGAGGAGAATTCCCTGTAGACTGGGATTGTATCCACTGCTGGTAGACCCGTATGACCGTACGCTTCCATACACCTGCAGATTCAGCTACTTCCTCACACTATGGTCTTTGGCCACGCCCACATGCAGTTCCTCCTTTTAGCCAATCATTAACATCTGCTCTGGAGCCATTTACCACACATGGAACGAGACATTCCCTGCACTGTAGCACCTCTTCCCAATCTGTGGATCCCGTCTCTCACACCCCGCAGCTTTATAGCTCCATCATCCTCATACAGCCCCATCTACAGGAGCCTGAAGGTACTACCACCTTAAACACACAGGGGGACTCGTTTTCTGTCTGGGAGCTCGTATCTGATAATTCTGAGATCTGTACAACTACTCAACCTGTTTCTACAGCGTACGACATGAAAGTGACTTATTCCAGAGGCATGCGATTCAAAAACATACTACTCTAGAACCACCCTCTCCTCCAGACATCCTTCTCCTCTAGATCCACCGTCTCCTCCAGAACCATCCTCTCCTCCAGACATCCTTCTCCTCTAGAACCACCCTCTCCTCCAGACATCCTTCTCCTCTAGATCCACCGTCTCCTCCAGAACCATCCTCTCCTCCAGACATCCTTCTCCTCTAGAACCACCCTCACCTTCAGACATCCTTCTCCTATAGAACAGCTCTCCTCCAGAACCACCCTCTCCTCCAGACATCCTTCTCCTATAGAACCACCCTCTCCTCCAGACATCCTTTCTCCTCTAGAACCACCCTCTCCTCCAGACATCCTTCTCCTCTAGAACCACCCTCTCCTCTAGAACCACCCTCTCCTCCAGACGTCCTTTTCTTCAAGAACCACCCTCTCCTCCAGATGTCCTTCCCCTCTAGAACCACCCTCTCCTCCAGACATCCTTCTCCTCTAGAACCACCCTTCTCCTCCAGACGTCCTTCTCCTCTAGAACATCCTTCTCCTCCAGACATCCTTCTCCTCTAGAACCACCCTCTCCTCCAGACATCCTTCTCCTCTAGAACCACCCTCTCCTCCAGACATCCTTCTCCTCTAGAACCACCCTCTCCTCCAGACATCCTTTTTCCTCAAGAACCACCCTCTCCTACAGACGTCCTTCTCCTCTAGAACCACCCTCTCCTCCAGACGTCCTTTTCCTCTAGAACCACCCTCTCCTCCAGACGTCCTTTTCCTCTAGAACCACCCTCTCCTCCAGACGTCCTTTTCCTCTAGAACCACCCTCTCCTCCAGACGTCCTTCGCCTCTAGAACCACCCTCTCCTTCAGACGTCCCTCTCCTCTAGAACCACCCTCTCCTCCGGACATCCTTCTCCTCTAGAACCACCCTCTCCTCCAGACATCCTTTTCCTCTAGAACATTCCTCTCCTCCAGACATCCTTTTCCTCTAGAACATTCCTCTCCTCCAGACATCCTTCTCCTCTAGAGCCACCTTCTCCTCCAGACATCCTTTTCCTCTAGAACCACCCTCTCTTCCAGATGTCTCCTCCAGAAGTCATTCTCCTCTAGAACCACCCTCCTCTCCACACATCCTTCTCCTCTAGATCCACCGTCTCCTCCAGAACCATCCTCTCCTCCAGACATCCTTCTCCTCTAGAACCACCCTCTCCTCCAGAACCACCCTCTCTTCCAGACGTCTCCTCCAGAACCACCCTCTCCTCCAGACATCCTTCTCCTCTAGAACCACCCTCTCCTCCAGAACCACCCTCTCTTCCAGACGTCTCCTCTAGAACCACCCTCTTCTCCAGACGTCCTTCTCCTCTAGAACCACCCTCTTCTCCAGACATCCTTCTCCTCCAGAACCACCCTCTCCTCCAGACATCCTTCTCCTCTAGAACCACCCTCTCCTCCAGAACCACCCTCTCCTCCAGACATCCTTCTCCTCTAGAACATCCCTCTCCTCCACCCATCCTTCTCTTTAGAAACGACTCTAATGACTGTTGACGATTAGGTCTACCTCGGTACCATGGTGCTCCACAGTGACAGCCGTTATTCTTTTATCGCCCTCTGGATTAACTGAGCGACCAGTGTTCAGCTCTCCGTATTAACATCATGGTCGATTACTCCGCTAACCCTCTGAGAAGGTCTGGTAAACGCCACCACAGACGCAGATGGTTATGAAACGAGACGGAGAGTGATGGCAGCTGGATGCCGTTACATGGCGGGTCGTTCGTGTGACCGTTAACCCTGATTAACTGTTGGTCCTGTTTTAGTGTTGTTAGTATCTGTGGTTTAAATCCGTCACCCGTGCTCACCCACTGATGTTTTCTGGTTCCAGCAGGAGCCAGACGTTGAGTAGAAGGGTGACGTTAGCCTCGTCCAGGCTTTGTACAGTGCGTCGGTCAGTTTCCTGCATTTCCCCATTGGAGGTTTTTGGTACTAGATATAAAGGCTTGTGGTTTAAACGGTGTGGACCATATGCATCATGGAGCTCGTCTATGCAGATCAGTTTGGGTGGCTTTGAGAAATATCGCTTGTAACAAGCACAGAGATCCAACAGTGGAATAAGACACTTCATAAACATAAGGCAGTATAGGAGGTCTTACAGCCGTCTCATAATCAAAACAATGAGACATTTGTCATTAACTTAAGCCGTTTCACACTAACACAGACGTTTCTGTCCGTTGCTATGTCTATGTAAATGTATGTGCTCAATAACGTATACATCTCTCTATAGCCTCAGAATCTTCAACATGGTAACTTCACGGGAGACGGAAATGACATCCTTTACCTTCTATGTAACTCAGTGTAACCAAAAATGTTTCCAAGCAATGTGGGCTCATTTCCTCTAGTCCATTGTATCGGACACTTATACACCAACGTCGGGGGGCAAAGGGACTTTCATGAAATGGACAAGGTTTTTGGACAGCAGCAATGTGGTGGTTCTTCTCCGTCCTGAAAGAACAGTGCAGCTTAACACATAACCGAGAGCTGGTATGGAGTATACCTGGCTTAGATGGTGTCACTGCTTTAGGTTTACTAGTCACTGCTAATTTGCTAACTGAATCAAAGTGCCAGATTCGTCCTCTTGACCATAGTGGGCCTCCTTGGTGTACAGGTCCACCCTCACCCCAGCCAGACTATGCAGTGATGGTTTCCTGGTCTAAGGCCATCTTAATTAACCCAATAAGGTTTTGTTTCTTAGCTAAATTAGCGCTAGCTAGCTGTTTAGCTGTAGCTACCGTTTAGCCAGTGTCCTCCAGTGACAGCCTGCTGAAAGTCAGGCACAGTTGCAGTGACTGAGTTCACATATAGTATCCCTGTTGTCTGTTTGACTTCAGCTATGCTTTCATAAAACACGCTAGCCTGCTAGACCAGCTAGCATAGCTAGTCACCAGCAAAACCAAAACATTGTGCCTTGGATGCTGGTATGCCGGTCAACCAGCATGACTAATATTTGGGGACTAGCCAAGTGACTTTGCTACCACCAGAGCTGCCCGTCTACTCTTGTCTATGGGTTCTGTGATGTTGTATACGGGTGGAGAATGCCAAACTCCTTTTGTGTTGAAAGTTTGAGATTTTTTTTAATGAAATAAATGATTTATCAGTTTGACTTGAGCTGAGTGGGACTTAAGACTGTGCGGGTAACGTCAGATCTGCCAAAGCACCAGTTACAGAAAGTACAGACTAGTCGAATTTAGCGCTTGGCGTGAAGCAAAGCATTCCCGTCTTCTGCGGTCTGATTCACGACATCAGCAATGAGACTCAATCATAATCATCATCCAATCAGAGAGACCAATAGGAGTTCCTCATACTAATCCCAGACAAAACTCCCAGCAGGTAAGCTTTCCTAAACCTGTTAAACAGGAAGGTTGACTGCGATGTGGTCGGTAGCGTAGCTAAACGCTGCTTCCTACTTGCATTAGCCATTAGCTTAGCATTACCTCCCCCAACATCAAGACCTACATCCACCACATGTGCTTCATAAACACGGTGCACAGCCAGACATACAATAATCTCCACAGTGCTGACCGTGCCAACTCATAGCAGTAGCAAGCTAGCTGCTAGCTAGTCTGTGGTTGGTACAGGGTACTGAGCAACACCTCAGCCTCTCCTGCTGTAGTCTGGGGTTCGTTCACCTAGTTGGGCAAGTACCCTACACAAGACCACTAAGGGTCCTTGGGCAAGACTCCTATCGCTACCTTCACCTACCTGGGTAAGAAAGGACTCAGCTGTGAGTCGCTCTGGATAAGGCCAGGGCGTTAGGGCCAGTGAGTGTAAACGAGAACCCGGGGCAACAACGAATCCGTGTGTGGAGGCACGTCCAGAAGACCTGGTGTCCCTCCACCTCCACCCCTACCGCACCATCTGCAGGAACTGTGTGAGGGTGTTCAAGCTGCATGGGATGGATTATCACAGGACACCATTAGGAACCTCTACAGCTCCATACCGAGACGTCTGGCGTGTTGGGTTAGCGAACACGGCGGCCTGACGCCATACTGAGAGACAGACTTCTGTATGTGTAGCTCAATAAATATTGATCATATCAGTCTAAACTTATCATCAGTTATTGATCCTGGTCACCTTTATCCTCCTTCCCAACACACCTGCACTCCCACACCTCCTTCTGGGTGCAGCGGTTACTCTGATGATGAGTGTGCATTTGGCCGGGCGTGCTCCAACTTTTGGATGTGACGGAACCGGAGCCTGTGTTTAGAAACCGGGCTGTGTGGAGGAAATATGGCGATTGTTACCAGCGCTGAGGCCTTTAACGAGTTTCTGGCACCTTGATGCTTCCGGACCCGATTGCTCTGGGAGCGTAGGGGAAGGTAAATCTTGGCTCGGAAGAGAAAAGCCGGAGAGCACATGAAAAAAGGGAGATGGTGGTATACGAGCGCGTCATATACACGACATCCCCCACCTGTAGTTGCAGAAGAACATCGTCCTATTTCAGCTCCTGCACCTCATTTCCCCATGATCTGTTAACCCTTTGCACTCCAGGCTTACCAAGCAGATATTAATTTAACATATTCTTATTCACTAGCTCTTAAAAATGATCACAGGTGCAGTTTGGGTTTCAGCACAATGACTGAGACCCCACACACAGAAAAACCTGAAAGCCGTTTTACACACGCATGTGTCCACACACTCACAAGGCTTGAATGCAACGTATGGGCTGGGTCCGATATTGCCTCATTCAGTACTACACAGTACGCTAAGGCAG
The DNA here is from genome assembly GCA_024036415.1 of Prochilodus magdalenae. Classification (NCBI taxonomy): domain Eukaryota; kingdom Metazoa; phylum Chordata; class Actinopteri; order Characiformes; family Prochilodontidae; genus Prochilodus; species Prochilodus magdalenae. The sequence goes on from JAMWET010007260.1 coordinate 12,328, forward strand.
TAGGCGAGAATGGCTAGCGTGGCCAAGGACACGGAATTTATTAAGCTGTACACAGGAATTCCCGGGATGACCTACTCGGTCGGTAGAGCGCAGAATGCTGTGCAATTCCCTGATTCAACTGGAAATGCAAAGGCGGTTGGAAGAAAGGCGGAGGCTGAGGAAGAAAATCGACATGGGCTGTGTACGAGTGCAGCTAAGCTACAACCAGAAAAAAAAAAAAAAAAAAAAAAAAAAAAAATCAATAATGTAAAGATCATGTACAACACAGAATCACATTATGAGCTGCTTCCTGGAGAACCTCGAGCCCACTGGGTCTGTTTTCTGAAGTGTGATTAATGTAACTTGCAAGGTTTTAAGGCTAGCAGGTTATATTAGCTAGCTAGCTAGCTAGCCAGCCAAGCTCTAAACAGAAGATCCCAGGTTTTGGACGCAGCCGTGATGATGAAATTGTCTTGGCTAGCTGCAGGTAACTACTTACTAACCTGTAGCCTAGCAAACAGGATCACTGGCTATGGAGAGAGTTCAACAATGAAAACAAGTGTACCCACTGAAATGGATGTAGCGTCACTATGGAAACGGGTGTACAGTAACTATAGAAGTCAGTATGACAATAGAAATGGAATAGCACGGCCATGGAAAAACGGGATAGGAAAAATCCCCATAGAAATGAGTGTAATGTGTCTATGTAGCATATCTATTGAAAAAGATGTAGCATTTCTTTGGAATCGGGTGTAGCACAACCATGGAAATAGGTGTGGTGTGTCTATGGAAATGGGTGCAGCATGACCGTGGAATAGGTGTGGTCTGTCTATGGAAATGGGTGTAGTGTACCTAGGTAAAGGGTGTAGGACGTCTACAGAAATTAGTGTGTCATGTCTGTGGAAAAAGATGTAGCGTTTCATTGGAATCGGGTGTAGCATAACCATGGAAATAGGTGTAGTGTGCCTATGGAAATTGTGTGGCGCATCTATGGAAATAGGTGAAGTGTATCTGTGGAAATGAGGTAGCGTAATCATGGAAATCGGTGTGGTGCGTCTATGGAAATGGATGTAGTGTATCACTGAACATGGGTGTAGCATAACCATGGAAATGGGCGTGGTGTATCTATGTAAATGGCTGTAGCACATATACGGAAATGAGTGTGACATATCCATGGAAAAAGATGTAGCGTTTCTATGGAAAACGAGTGTAGCATATCTATAGGATTGTTGGTAGTGTAACTCGAATTGGGTGTAGTCGAACCATGCAATGAGGTAGTGTAACCATGGAAACAAGAGTAGCATGCCAATGAAAATGAGTGTAATGTGTCTATGTAGCATATTTTTGGCATATCTATGGAAAAAGATGTAGTGTTTCTTTGGAATCGGGTGTAGCGCAACCACGGAAATAGGGGTAGTGTGTCCATGGAAATGGATGTAGCATACCTATGGAAATGGGTTTAACACAGCCATGGAAATAGCTGTGGTGTACCCATGGAAATTGGGGTAGTGCAGCTATGTAAATGGGTGTAGTGCATCAATGGAAATGGGTGTAGCATAACCATGGAAACAGATGTTTTTCTCTGATCAGTGATGTAGCTCCACTCAAGATGGAGTTTATCACACAGCTCATGTACGAGTTACATCATCTGGATACGACCGTCTAATTATGGATTATGATTGGGGGGGGGTGGGTGGAGGTGGGTGGGGTGTAAGTGATTTCGGCCCCAGCCTGATGCTGAAAGGGTCCGCAGTAACAACAAGGCTAATGTAAGGCATGTGGTGATATTAGCCGGGGACAGGAGGTCTGCGATTTCAGGGGCTAAAGGCCGTCAGCTATATCCCACTAACCCACGTCTGACTCCAGGCTGTTTTGGTTAGTGCTCTCTCCCGCTCCCTCCCGCTCCCTCCCGCTCCCTCCCGCTCCCTCCCGCTCTCTCCCGCTCTCTCCCGCTCCCTCCCGCTCTCTCCCTCTGGTTGCTGGGCTTCCCTCCGTGCTGCCTGCTCCCCATCACTCCGTTTCTCACAGGAGAACCTTCCTAGAGCTGCATGAAATTCATTAAAAGGAGAAAAGCTGTGTGGAAGACACCCCCACATCTAATCCGGAGCAACAGCCGCAGCCACATAGACATGAAGCCCAATCTGGGCCTTACTATCAAAGCCCGGCCGGAGATTAGAGGGGATACGAGCGGACGGGGTTCAAAGTCTGCCTCGCCGCTGAATGGCTGACTACTCCGGTCTGATGTTTAAAGAAAAATCCCTCCAGTGTGTGTGTGTGTGTGTGTGTGTGTGTGTGTGTGACAGAACCCGCCCCCCTCTTCCTCGTTGTCCTGCTGTGTGTGGTGTGTATGTACTGATACTCATACTCCCTCTCCGAACACATTCCAACCTCACAGGACTGAAGGATGGACAGGAACGCTGGTGGATGTTCTCCGGTCCGATCAGAAGTGTTAAAGGTGCCATAGACTGTGACCCTGCCTGTACACTGCGATGGTGTAAGAAGGAGAGTTCTGTGCACAGAACCCGCACACCGTGACCCTCAACACTTATTCCTCCTTCAGATACAAATCCTGTATTTCCAACAGACGACAGGGAAAACAGCCCGAGTCCCGAAATCCTGAACTGGTACGGAGCAGACTCATACTCAGATTAATACTCACAGCCCCAGCATTAACATAGAACCACAACTCAGCTATAGAACCAACATGCTGGACTAATCCAGCGTTCCAGCGCGGTCTGGAATGTGTCTATGCTGTTCTAGATAAATAAGCACAGTTTGGAGTGTGTGATTGTGTGTGTCTGTGGTTCTAGACAAATAACCACTTTCTGGATTGTGTGTGAATTATCTATGCGGTTCTAGACAAATAAGCACAGTTTGGATTGTATGTGTCTATGCGGTTCTAGATAAATAAGCACTTTGGATTGTATGTGTCTATGCGGTTCTAGATAAATAAGCACAGTGGGGATCGTATGTGCCTATGCAGTTCTAGATAAATAAGCACAGTGGGGATCGTACGTGCCTATGCAGTTCTAGATAAATAAGCACAGTTTGGATTGTATGTGTCTATGCGGTTCTAGACAAATAAGCACAGTTTGGATTGTGTGTGTCTATGCGGTTCTAGATAAATAAGCAGTTTGGATCGTATGTGCCTATGCAGTTCTAGATAAATAAGCACAGTGGGGATCGTATGTGCCTATGCAGTTCTAGATAAATAAGCACAGTGGGGATCGTATGTGCCTATGCAGTTCTAGACAAATAAGCACAGTGGGGATCGTATGTGCCTATGCAGTTCTAGACAAATAAGCACAGTTTGGATTGTATGTGTCTATGCGGTTCTAGACAAATAAGCACAGTTTGGATTGTATGTGTCTATGCGGTTCTAGACAAATAAGCACAGTTTGGATTGTGTGTCTATGCAGTTCTAGATAAATAAGCACAGTGGGAATCATGTGTCTATGCAGTTCTAGATAAATAAGCACAGTGGGGATCGTATGTGCCTATGCAGTTCTAGATAAATAAGCACAGTTTGGATTGTATGTGTCTATGCGGTTCTAGACAAATAAGCACTTTCTGGATTGTGTGTGAATTATCTATGCAGTTCTAGATAAAGAAGCACAGTTTGGATCGCATGTGCCTACGCAGTTCTAGATAAATAAGCACAGTTTGGATCGTATGTGCCTATGCTGTTCTAGATAAATAAGCACAGTTTGGATCGCATGTGCCTACGCAGTTCTAGATAAATAAGCACAGTTTGGATTGTATGTGTCTATGCGGTTCTAGATAAATAAGCACAGTTTGGATCGTATGTGTCTATGCAGTTCTAGATAAATAAGCACAGTTTGGATCGCATGTGCCTACGCAGTTCTAGATAAATAAGCACAGTTTGGATCGTATGTGTCTATGCTGTTCTAGATAAATAAGAGCGGTGTGGATCGTATGTGTCTATGCGGTTCTAGATACATACGAGCAGCATGGTCTGTGATGGGCATGGCGCTCAGCTGTTCCTGAGTGGGATGGAACGTGGTATACCCTGCTGGTCTTGATCCTTGCCAAGCGCCAGCCTGAGGGAAGACGCTGAAGCAGGTGACGGCCAGGGTGTGATGGGTCAGTGGTGACCGCTGCACGCCTCCCGGTTCTGGAAGTATGCAGATCCAATGTTGTAAATTAACAGTAGCAATCTGGACCAGCAGGAACTCCAGTTTAACCTGTGATCATCTTTACTGTCCACCCAGTTCAGAAATAATCCACCAGGATGAAGCTCCCCTTACCATTCTGGGTACCCATGAGGGTGAAGCAGGTCGCATGTACAAGCAGCCAGTAATCCAGAAAGGCAGGCAGGCAGACCCTTCACAGCCAAGCCCAGCAGAACCAGCACCGGTCCAAAAAGTGTTCATATGACACCCAGACTCATAAAACACACAGAGGCCGGGTAAACAAAGGGGCTATACGGGTGAGTCCTAATTAGACCTGGATCAGCTGCAGGTGTGAGTAGCAGCGAAGAGTGGGCGGAGCCAGGAAGAATCCAAGCCCAGTCTCCCCCAGAGGGCGGAGCCATCAGGACAATCATAGTCTTCATTTCTCAGGAATTCATTTTACACACGAGGAAATTAAACTTCCACTTCAATACTGACTTACAACAATTAATTTATTTTTAAATAAATATATATATAAATAATATATATTTAATGACTATATATATATATATCATATATAATAAATTAAGTGTGTATATGATATATAAAATATGTGTGTATATTTCACAAGCAGTAACATATACAGTCATTAACTGTATACATCATATATAGACAGTGGGTGTATATAGTCTAAATAGGTGTAGATATTCTATGTTGTATAGAAGCAAATATATCACAATAACATACACATAGTCATTAAATGTATTTATCATATATAGTCAATAAGTGTACATATCATATACTATATATGCAGTCAGTGAATATATATATCATATATATATAACATCAGTGAGAAAATAATGTAAATATAAACTCACAGTGTGTATATATATATATATAAAGCCAGTTATATATGTATATAAATATAAACCCACAGTATATCTATAAACCCACAGTTATATATGTATATAAATATAAACCCACAGTATATATATATATATATATATATATATATATATATATATATATATATATATATATATATATATAAAAAGTCACAGTTATATATGTATATAACTATAAACCCACAGTATATCTATAAACCCACAGTTATATATGTATATAAATATAAACCCACAGTATATATATATATATATATATATATATATATATATATATATATATATATATATAAAAAGTCACAGTTATATATGTATATAACTATAAACCCACAGTATATGTATAAACCCACAGTTATATATGTATATAAATATAAACCCAGTTATACATGTACATAAATATAATCCCACTGTATATGTATAAAGCCACAGTTGTATATGTATATAAATATAAACCCACAGTATATGTATAAAGCCACAGTTATATATGCATATAAATATGAACCCACAGTATATATATATATATAAAGCCAGTTATATATGTATATGAATATAAACTCACAGTATATGTCTAAACCCACACTTGCGTGCCCTCTGGGTCCTCCACAGATGGGCAACAGTGTGGATCTGGCAGTGCGCGTGTACACAGAGGTTTCCGTCTGCTTGTGGAGACGAATGTAAATATGAACATCTCGGTCTCCATCTATAATCAGAATCAGCTGAGCCGGATCGCTGCGTGTAAACACAGCCTGTAGTTTGTGTTGGGCGTTACTGTCAGAGCGGGGTCAGTAAGGTCAGGCCGTAGATAGAGCCTGGGTGGAGTAGGTGAAGGCACTCGGGGGGAGATGGTTCTCCCTCCCAGCTCCTCGTTATTACCATAATAAAGTGCAGGTGGGTTAAAGGGGTAATTCTCGAGGGTAATTTACGAGCAGCAATTATGTCGCAGGAGTCGCGCGCACCAACACGCGCACACTCGCGCACGACACGCGTCTCCTCGCGCAAGCAAAGCAACCAGCCCCGGCCGCGCACACGCACACCCCGTCCCCTGGGACAGAGGGAATGTTTGGGAGGCATTCATTGAGATTCAAGCCCTAAATATGGCAATCAGTGTGACTATAAAGGGCCCAGATTTAATTGGCCCACCCAGGCCATTAATTCCATACTTAGTGCTGCACTGCAGAGCAGCATATGCTCACTAATGAAGCCCAGTGCTTCCTAATGGAACACACTTTATTGATCCACAAAGCCGGAATTACCGCCGGCCCCCGGATACAGCGCCACGGAGGTGTATGTCGTAACCCGAATGCCTCCGCAGGCAGGGGGTCCGGAGGGGGGTGACACGGTACAGTGCAGCACAGAGATGAATAGGTATTCACTTCCCAGGTGAGATTCCACACCATGTGGCCAAAAGTATGTGGACACCTGACCATCACGACGAGTGTCCAAGAGACTAGGGACATCACTATGGAGGTCATATGTACATTAATGCTCCTCCACCTGCGGTGTGGTAAGGAGAGATACCACAGCTCCTGCAGTGACAGGCTCCTCCACCTGCGGTGTGGTAAGGAGAGATACCACAGCTCCTGCAGTGACAGGCTCCTCCACCTGCGGTGTGGTAAGGAGAGATACCGCAGCTCCTGCAGTGACAGGCTCCTCCACCTGCGGTGTGTTCAGGAGAGATACCGCAGCTCCTGAACTCCACCTTTCAAAACAGGGCCTGCACTGGAGAGAGGTCCCTTATGTCTCTCTCTCTCTTTCTCTCTCTCTCTCTCTCTCTCTTTCTCTCCCTCTCTCTCTCTCTCTCTTTCTCTCTCTCCCTCTCTCTCTCTTTCTCTCTCTCTCTCTCTCTCTCTCTCTCCCTCTCTCTCTCTCTCACCTGCTCTTTCTTCTCCTCTTTGATCTTTCTCTCTCTCTCTCTCTGTCCCCCAGCCTTTCCTCCCTTCTCCCTCTCTCTCTGCCTCCCTCTCTCTCTGTCTCTCTCCTGTGTGTGGACGTGTGGACGCTGTCCCGGAAGCTAAAGGGGAGATACACCATGTTTCTGAATTTCTGCAGAGCTCAGTGACGGAGCTGTGAGCAGATGAAAGTCATTCCGGGTGGTTTGATGTGAAACTTGCTGACGCTGAAGTCTCTCGCCCTCCTTCCACTCGCCACCCTCTCTCTCTCTCTCTCCCTCTCTCTCTCTCTCTCAGTCCCTTGCCTTTTTATGTCTCTCACCCTCCTTTCCTCTTTCTCTGAAACATCCTCTCTCAGCCTCACTTTTTCATCGTGTCTTGCCCTCTATTGCTCTTTCTCTCTCTCTCTGTGTGTTTTACCTTCTCTCTCTCTCTCTCTCTCTCTCTATGACTTTTACCCCTCTTTCTTTTCTTCTCCCTCTCTCTCCCCCAGTGTATGGAGAATTACACTCATTTTTCAAAACTTCTTTCATTAGATATGAAAACCATCTCTCTCTGTCTGTGTGTTTTACCTCCTCTCTCTCTCTCTCTCTTTCTCTCTCTCGCTCCCTCCATCTCTCTCTCTCCCTCCAGCTCTCTCTCTTCCTCCATCTCTCTCTCTCCCTCTTTCTCTGTCTTACCCTCTCCATCTCGATGTGGGAGTTGTGGACGACCCGGTCCTCTCCGTCTCGGTGTGGGAGTTCTGGACGACCCGGGCCTCAGCGAAGACGTCGAAGTTACTGTAACCGGATTTTACCGGGAGTAATTTAGGGGTCGGCCTTCCATCAGGACATGAAACGTTGACGCGGTGAAGCGGGCCGCAGGCTGCGGGAGTGAAACAGGAGCGCTCTGTTATGAGTTAGGAGAGTTTGGTTTGAGTGTGAGGAGCGCTGTGTTAATGTTTGTGTTCGGGTTGTACAGGGCCACTCCAGCCTCGACTACCGAGCTGCGCCACGCTGCAGCCTCACACACGGGGTCATTACGCATCATTACAGAGAGAGACTTCACCCTACCACACACACAGCCACAAAGCCTCTCCTCCCTGAGCACCAGCCGAATACCACTGAGGAGGAGAGAGAGAGAGAGAGAGAGAGAGAGAGAGAGAGAGAGAAAGAGAGAGAGAGAGAGAGAGAGAGAGAGACAGAGAAGAGGAGGGAGAGAGAGAGAGAGAGAGAGAGAGAGAGAGAGAGAGAGACAGAGAAGAGGAGGGAGAAAGAGGAGGGAGAAAGAGAAAGGGGTGAGAGAGAGAGGAAGAGAGAAGAGGAGGAGAGAAGGTGGAGGAGGAGAGAGATAGAGAGAAAAGGTGAGAAAGGGTGGAGGGAGAAAGAGAGAGGAGGAGGAGAGAGAGTGGAGAGAGAAAGGGAGAGAGGAGTAGAGAGGGTCGAGGGAGTAGGAGAGAAAGGAGGAGGAGAGAGGGTGGAGGGAGAAAGGGAGAGAGGTGGCGACAGGGTGGAGGAGGAGAGAGAGAGATAGAGAGAAAGAGGTGAGAGAGGGTGGAGGGAGAAAGAGAGAGAGGAAGAGGAGAGAGGGTGGAGGGAGAAAGGGAGAGAGGGTGGAGGGAGAAGGAGAGAGAGGAGGAGGAGAGGGGAGGAGGGAGAAAGAGAGAGAGGAGGAGAGAGGAGGAGGGAGAAAGAGAGAGAGGAGGAGGGAGAAAGAGAGAAAGGAGGAGGAGAGAGTAGGAGGGAGAAAGAGAGAGAGGAGGAGGAGGGAGAACGAGAGAGAGAAGGAGATAGGAGGAGGGAGAAAGAGGAGAGAGGAGGAGGGAGAAAGAGAGAGAGGAGGAGGAGAGAGGAGGAGGGAGAAAGAGAGAGAGGAGGAGGAGAGAGGAGGAGGGAGAAAGAGAGAGAGGAGCAGGAGAGAGAGAGAGGAGGAGAGGGAAGGGTGGAGGGAGAAGGAGAGAGAGGAGGAGGGAGAAAGAGAGAGGAGGAGGGAGAAAGAGAGAGAGGAGGAGGGAGAAAGAGAGAGGAGGAGGCGAGAGGGTGGAGGGAGAAGGAGAGAGAGGAGGAGGGAGAAAGAGAGAGGAGGAGGCGAGAGGGTGGAGGGAGAAGGAGAGAGAGGAGGAGGAGAGAGGGTGGAGGTAGAAGGAGAGAGAGGAGGAGAAAGAGAGAGAGGAGGAGGAGAGAGGGTGGAGGAGGAGAGAGGAGGATGGAGAAAGAGAGAGAGGAGGAGGAGAGAGGGTGGAGGGAGAAGGAGAGAGAGGAGGAGAAAGAGAGAGAGGAGGAGGAGAGAGGGTGGAGGGAGAAAGAGAGAGAGGAGAAGGGAGAAAGAGAGACAAGGAGAGAGGAGTAGGGAGAAAGAGAGAGAGGAGGAGGAGAGAGGAGGAGGAAGAAAGAGAGAGAGGAAGAGGAGAGAGGAGGAGGGAGAAAGAGAGAGAGGAGGAGGAGAGAGGAGGAGGGAGAAAGAGAGAGAGGAGGAGGGAGAAAGAGAGAGGAGGAGGCGAGAGGGTGGAGGGAGAAGGAGAGAGAGGAGGAGGAGAGAGGGTGGAGGTAGAAGGAGAGAGAGGAGGAGGATAGAGGAGAAGGGAGAAAGAGAGAGAGGAGGAGGAGAGAGAGGAGGAGGAGAGAGGGTGGAGGGAGAAGGATAGAGAGGAGGAGAAAGAGAGAGAGGAGGAGGAGAGAGGGTGGAGGAGGAGAGAGGAGGAGGGAGAAAGAGAGAGAGGAGGAGGAGAGAGGGTAGAGGGAGAAGGAGAGAGGAGGAGGGAGAAAGAGAGAGAGGAGGAGGAGAGAGGGTGGAGGGAGAAGGAGAGAGAGGAGGAGAAAGAGAGAGAGGAGGAGGAGAGAGGGTGGAGGGAGAAGGAGAGAGAGGAGGAGGGAGAAAGAGAGAGAGAGGAGGAGGAGAGAGGGTGGAGGGAGAAGGAGAGAGAGGAGGAGGGAGAAAGAGAGAGAGGAGGAGGAGAGAGGGTGGAGGGAAGAGCTGAACTGAGCAGTGCTCCCTTTATCCAGCGCACAGCGCTACTGTCACACATCACACAGCCGCAGGCCACATCTCCTCCATCTGCACACCTCCCTTTCTTCTCCTCCTTTACATCCCCTCTTCTTTTATTTCCACACTTATCTCTCTCTCATTCCCATCCACACCTTCACTTCTCTCCAGATCCATTATTCGCAGAACTGAGAGGATCCTGCCTGATGAGTAAGCTGGCCTACTTCTCTCTCTCTCTCTCTCTCTCTTTCTCCCTCTCTGTCTCTCTCTCTCTCTCTCTCTCTGTCTCTCTCTCTCTCTCTCTCTCTCTCTCTCTCTCTCTCTTTCTCTCTCTCTCTCTCTGTCTCTCTCTGTCTCTCTCTCTCTCTCTCTCTCTCTCTCTCTCTCTCTCCCCCTCTCTCATTCACCCCTCTCCTTTGTCTCCTATCGTCTATGTCTCTGACCCTCTCCCTCTCTCTCTGTCTCTCTCCCCCTCTCTCTCTCTCTCTCTCTCTCTCTCTCTCTCTGTTCTGACCAGTGTGTGGAGACGCAGCTCAGTGTTGTACTCGGTCCCGGTCCTGATGCTGTCATTAGAGAACAGTACAGACAGAGAATGCGCCTGGAGTCCAGCCTGCAGAGGAACGAGTAACCCGCACCCGCACACTCTACTCCCACCTCATGCATATGAATGAGGGGTCACTGCGAGCAGGATGACCATAAGTAAACAGGCCGCTAATGCTGGACTGATGCCTCCGGGACACAATCCACCCCAAAGTTGATTCAGTCCCGGAGGAGAGACTGACCCTGCGTCCCCGGCCCGGCGCTCTGTGGGGTATTAGCCTCTGTTAGCGCATTTACACTGGAGCAGGGACGGAGTGCAGCGTGTACCCGGGCACTTCCCAAGTATGACTCAGAACCTCACCTGACTTCATACAGCCCCTCACCTCTGAGGAAGGGCCGTGTGGGGGTGGTTCCTCCACTGCTGCCGAGCATTCGCCTGGAGCGTCCTGAAGATGTCCTAATATACTGACCAGGGTCATGGTCCGGATAGACCGAGCGGTTGAGGTTGAGTTTAGAACCGGCTCCTTCTAGAAGGTTCTCCTTCTGTTTATCTTAAGGCCTTACTGTAGAATAGAAGCAGAAGACACCAAACTATAATACAGCACTGCTGGAATTCTACAGTCCACCTTAAAACCGTCCCAAATGGACCGGTACAGGAGGACGAACCAGCTTTCCCTACTGATAACCGAAACCCATTGAGTTGGGTGAGTCTACACATTTGAGTTTGTTGTTGTTTTTCACACAGTTATTGTTTTGTATCCTAGCAACGCCTTAGCAACCATCTGAGACACCACAGCAACAGCCTAACAACCAACAAGCAACATCTTAACACCATGGGACACCATGACCCATGCCCTAGCAATGGTCTTCCTTGTGGCTGCTGGCATCCCCCCTTAGCAATACATTAGCAGCCACCTGGGATACCATGCCAACCGCATGGCACCTCCCTAGTTTTGGTAATCTTCAGCAATACCATGGGGATACCATAGCAATCACCATTCAACACCCACCCTAGCCACTGCTTGGCAACAAACCAGCTGCAATCAGGGATACCATGGCAACCACCTAGCAACTCCCTAGTAATGGTATTCCTTGTGGTGTTGTCACAAGTGATGAAACAGTAACCACCTTGGGACACTATAGCAACCACCTAGCAACACATTAGCAGGCATCAGGTGATACTCCCTAAACACCACTTAGGACGCCATAGCAACCACTTAGCAACCATCACGGGTACCATGGCAACCAGCAAGCGACTCCTTAGCCACTATCTTGGACATCATAGCAACCACTTAGCAACACCTTAGCAGCCATCAAGGATATGATGGCAACTGCCTGGTCACCTGGGATCACACAACAACCACTTAGCGAGCAGTTAGCAGGCTAAGCTACGCAGCCTGTTTCTCAGGAAACAGTTTTCCGGTTCTTCCAGAGATCCAGCTCTTTCTGCAAACGCTCAGTGGATTTTCCTGAACCTCCGTGGGTCATCCGGGTCGAGCAGTCCAGCCGAACCCTTCCTCCTAGTGTTATCCAGAGGCCGGATCTGAGGGCCGCATGTCTTTTCATGGACAGTCTGGTCCACTCTGGCCTTCATCACCTGCAGGGCTGTAGCTGCAGTAACGGTGAGTCAGGGGTCACCTCGCACAACCGCGCTGAGGTGTTCTTAATGACGTAGCCCGAAGCTATGGAGATCAAAGAACGCTCCACAGTCCAGCTACGTCAGTTCTGCAGTGAACACGCTAATCGGACCAGAACCGTATAACACACACGTCCTATAGAACCCGAGCTCGTCTGAAGCTCCTCATCGTATGTGCATTACTGATCCTCCAGCTCTCGTGGACGGGCCCAGCGAGGCTGACCTTCAGAGGAGCGGAGAGGGTGGTTACGCTTTCGTGAACATCGAGGGTCCGTCTCCCAGCGGACCCAACACCGCAGCCCCTCTCGAGAGTGCAGCCCGTAAGATCATCACTGTTAAACTAACATCACTACAAGCTGCGGCTGGAGGGGAGATAACGAGGGAGCGGAGGAGGAAGATTAAAGAGCCCGTATCATGGAGAGATCCTTCCGTGTCTAGTTATGGAAACTCATGGTTGTGATGTCACAATTTCCATATGACCATCTATTCCCAACACGCCAGACGTCTCGGTATGGAGCTGTAGAGGTTCCTGATGGAGTCCTGTGATAATCCATCCCATGCAGCTTGAACATCCTCACACAGTTCCTGCAGATGGTGCGGTAGGGGTGGAGGTGGAGGGACACCAGGTCTTCTGGACGTGTGATGACAAACCGTTCATCTTGGTGCTGACCACGGTGCCTCCACACACGGATTCGTTGGGCGTCTCCACCAAGACTAAAGCGGGACTCGTCACTGAAGATGACCCGCTGCCATTCTGAGTCACTCCATGACAGTCTGGTACGACACCACTGCAGTCTTTGGTGACGGTGACGTGGTGTTAAGGACAGTCGTGGTAACGGTCTGTGTGCATGTAGTCCTGCGTGGTGCAGCCGTCTGCCGATGATGCTGCACTAACAGGAGGACTCATGGAGGACACCACTGCTCGCTGGAGGTCTGTAGAGGTGGCTGTTGGCCCGTCCTTGCTTACGTCAGTGCGGCCGAGTGTGAAACCTCCCACCAAGCTTGGTTCCTGTCAGTGGATTCCTTCTGGGCGGAGCTATTATTCTGATGGTGAGTTTATTAAAGAGGTGTTAAAGTGACAGTGTGAGATATGGGATGAAGAGAGAGGGGGAGATATGAAGTGACACTGTGTCGGAGACGTGCTCGTGTAGAGCTCTTGACCTGGATGTGAGATTCTCTTGTTTAATTGAGGCTGTAATTACTCTCTCTCTCACCATGACGTTCAGATAGTTATCTACATGCTGCAAGAGCTTATTATCATTAACTGGAGTGAGTCCTCTCCTCCTCTCCTCTAAATCCACCCTGAAAACCCTCCCTCGCTCTCACATCCGCCACGCTCTTCACCCAGGACCCGCAGGCTGAAGGAGGCCTCATCCAGCCCGGCTCCAGCCCACTCCTCGGGGGTGTCTGGGGTGGACCAGACAGAGCAGGACGGTTCCGTTCGGAAGCAGAAGGGCTGGGGCCGGCCTGGCTGGGACTTTAGAAAGAGACAGTGATGCGGGGATGACCTTGTGTGTTGGCCGCTGTTGACATATGTAGAGTAATGATGAGCTGGTCATTATGTAATCGTTTTCTCTGGCTCTGTTCGGCTCCCGCAGTTCCACCTGTTCAAACAGGCACCCAGCAGAGACAACAGATCCCCACAATGTGCTTCCGCTCAGCGAGCAAAGGCGTGCGCTCACGTCTGCAGTTCGCGCTCTGACCTCTGCTCTAATGAACCTGCGTGCAGAATGTTGAGTAAATAAATAAATAAACAAACAGATAAATAAATAAATACATCACCAGAGGCATGTCAACGAGGAAAACACCGGGGAGAGAGAGAACTGAACCAGACCGAAAATTGAACAGAATTAAACTGATAATAAACTGAACTGAACTGAAATAAAATCGAATGGAATTAAACTGAACTGATAATAAACAGTACTGAACTGAACTAAACTTAACTAAGTTAAATAGAATTAAACTGAACTGAACTGAACTGAACTGAACTCAACTGAACTGAACTGAACTGAACTGAACTGAACTGAACTGAACTGAATGGTACTGAACTGAACTGAACTGAACTGAATAGTACTGAACTGAACTTAACTGAATAGTTCTGAACTGAACTGAATGGTACTGAACTGAACTGAACTGAACTGAACTGAATGGTACGGAACTGAACTGTACGGAACTGAACTGAACTGAACTGAACTGAACTGAACTGAACTGAACTGAACTGAACTGAACTGAATGGTACTGAACTGAACTGAATGGTACTGAACTGAACTGAACTGAACTGAATGGTACTGAACTAAATGGTACTGAACTGAACTGAACTGAACTGAACTGAACTTAACTGAACTGAACTGAACTGAACTGAACTGAATGGTACTGAACTGAACTGAACTGAACTGAACTGAACTGAACTGAACTGAACTGAACTGAATGGTACTGAACTGAACTGAACTGAACTGAATGGTACTGAACTGAACTGAACTGAACTGAACTGAACTGAACTGAATAGTACTGAACTGAACTGAATGGTACTGAACTGAACTGAACTGAACTGAACTGAACTGAACTGAACTGAACAGTACTGAACTGAACTGAATGGTACTGAACTGAACTGAACTGAATAGTACTGAACTGAACTGAATGGTACTGAACTGAACTGAACTGAACTGAACTGAACTGAACTGAACTGAATGGTACGGAACTGAACTGTACGGAACTGAACTGAACTGAACTGAACTGAACTGAACTAAACTAAACTGAACTGAACTGAATGGTACTGAACTGAACTGAATGGTACTGAACTGAACTGAACTGAACTGAATGGTACTGAACTGAATGGTACTGAACTGAACTGAACTGAACTTAACTGAACTGAACTGAACTGAATGGTACTGAACTGAATGGTACTGAACTGAACTGAACTGAACTTAACTGAATAGTTCTGAACTGAACTGAATGGTACTGAACTGAACTGAACTGAACTGAACTGAATGGTACGGAACTGAACTGTACGGAACTGAACTGAACTGAACTGAACTGAACTGAACTGAACTGAACTGAACTGAATGGTACGGAACTGAACTGTACGGAACTGAACTGAACTGAACTGAACTGAACTGAACTGAACTGAACTGAACTGAACTGAACTAAACTAAACTGAACTGAATGGTACTGAACTGAATGGTACTGAACTGAACTGAATGGTACTGAACTGAACTGAATGGTACTGAACTGAATGGTACTGAACTAAATGGTACTGAACTGAACTGAACTGAACTGAACTGAACTTAACTGAACTGAACTGAACTGAACTGAATGGTACTGAACTGAACTGAACTGAACTGAACTGAACTGAATGGTACTGAACTGAACTGAACTGAACTGAATGGTACTGAACTGAACTGAACTGAACTGAACTGAACTGAATAGTACTGAACTGAACTGAATGGTACTGAACTGAACTGAACTGAACTGAACTGAACTGAACTGAACTGAACTGAACTGAACTGAACTGAACTGAACTGAACTGAATAGTACTGAACTGAACTGAATGGTACTGAACTGAACTGAACTGAATAGTACTGAACTGAACTGAATGGTACTGAACTGAACTGAACTGAACTGAACTGAACTGAACTGAATGGTACGGAACTGAACTGTACGGAACTGAACTGAACTGAACTGAACTAAACTAAACTGAACTGAATGGTACTGAACTGAACTGAATGGTACTGAACTGAACTGAACTGAACTGAATGGTACTGAACTGAATGGTACTGAACTGAACTGAACTGAACTTAACTGAACTGAACTGAACTGAATGGTACTGAACTGAACTGAACTGAACTGAACTGAACTGAACTGAACTGAACTGAATGGTACTGAACTGAACTGAACTGAACTGAACTGAACTGAATGGTACTGAACTGAACTGAACTGAACTGAACTGAACTGAACTGAACTGAACTGAATGATACTAAAGTGAACTGATATAACTTGAATTGAACTGCACTGAAATGAAATAGAACTGAGTGGAATTAAACTGAACTGATAATAAACAGTATTGAACTGAACTAAACTTAACTAAATTAAATAGAATTAAACCGAACTTAACCGAACTTAACTGAACTGAATTAAACAGAACTGAACTGAACTTAACTAAATTAAACTGAACTTAACCAAACAGAATTAAATAGAACTGAACAGAATGGTACTGAAGCGAACTGATGTAACTTGAATCGAACTGAACTGAACTTAATTAAACAGAATAAACTGGATTTAAATTGGGTTAAATTGCATTTAAATTCACTGAACTGAATTAAACTGAACTGAACTGAACTGAACTGAATGAACTGATTTGGAATGACTGATATTGATTTGAAAGGAACCGGACTAAAACGGATTGGGATGAAATGAACTAAACTATTCTAATCTGAATGGAAATAGAGAAAATTAAAATCACTCAGCTGATCCACATGTAACCGAGCTCGGTTCAGCTGGACCGAAATAACTGAACTGGAATGTACCAACCATGAAACTGATCTGGACCAACCTAAACTGAATTCATTTCACTGGAATTATCTGAACCAGGTTAAACAGAACTGGGATTATTGGATTGGAAATAAATTAAATTATTTTGACAGAACTGATCTGAACTCAATTTAATCTCAACTGAATTCAACACAGGAGGCCCACAGCATATCCCGCAGGCCAGTGGACTCTAGAGGACTGGCAACATGTGGCATGGTCCGATGGGGCTGATGGTACGGTCTATGTTTGGCGCAGACCCCATTAACCCATGGACCCCAGTTATCAACACGGTAGTGTGAAGGCTGGTGGTGGTTCCATACTGGTGTGGGGTGTGTTCTCATAACATGGGTTGGGTCCATGGGCCCACCTGGACACGTCACTAAGAAGTGCCCATTACGTTCCACTGCTTGGTGACCATTTGCAGCCCTTCATGGTGGGATATTCCAGCAGGGTAAGGCATAATTCCATCCCATTCCATTATTCCCAAGTAGTCCAGAACTGGTTTGGTGCATTCTGGAGAGTTCAGAGGAATGGTGTGGCCCGCACACGAGCCCAACATGAGCCCGTTCCACTATCATGCCCCATACAGACTCAGATCATTCCCATCGCCCTGCCATGAGCACGCTGGCCAGTGTTCAGCCTCACTCACAACATAATACCACACAGCTCATACAGGTGCAGGCGTTCCCAAGCCGTCCCCTGAGATAACACCACTCCATAATCCACACCCTGATGTCCCATGACTTCTGGCATGCCAGTGTAATTTATCTGAACTGATCTGAATTAAATTGAATTGAAGTGAACTGAGCGCAGAGAGAATTCTATAGAGGTCAGGCGTGTGACATACATGTGAGAGAGCAAGGACTCCATTAAAATGCTAATTCTGTTCTGCTGCAGTGCGCAGCGTGTAGCGTAGCCTGCGGACCACATGGGAGGAGAGGAGAAAGGGACGTTGCTCTCGAATGACCGGCTCTTCAGATTATCGTTTGTTTGCATTGGCTGAAACCAAAAAGCATTCTTCCTGTAGATACAGACCAAAGAGTGTTGCTGGTGGGTTGCTGGCTGCTGGACAATCAGTAGACATTCACACGGCATGCTGAATCCCGAGCCTGTGGAAATGAGCTTGTAAAGAGGACATAGATGGTCCAGATTATTTATCTGCCCATAAACGCATCGGTTATGAGCCTCGTGGTGCCTGTCACAAACAATATCGCTTACTGGCTATACAGCGTATCAGCAGAGCCATTTATTAAAGATTAAACATGACTCCATATTATTTATGACCGTCTCCATGGGACTGACCTCACCGATAACTGTCTCCAGAAGGTCAGGAAAACTCAGTGACACAAGGCTGCTATCCAAGCCTTGTCTTCCTGACCAAGTGGAAAGACAAATCAGTTCTGAGCAGCAGTAAAGCTAACCAATCAGCTCTCAGTAGCAGTAACGCTAACCAATCAGCACCCAGTAATGCTAACCAATCAGCTCTCAGTAGCAGTAACACTAACCAATAAGTTTTCAGTAGCAGTAACGCTAACGAGTCAGCTCTCAGTAGCAGTAACACTAACGAGTCAGCTCTCAGTAGCAGTTACGCTAATGAGTCAGCTCTCAGTAGCAGTAACGCTAACCAGTCAGCACTCAGTAGCAGTAACACTAACGAGTCAGCACCCAGTAATGCTAACCAATCAGCTCTCAGTAGCAGTAATGCTAACCAATCAGCTCTCAGTAGCAGTAATGCCAACCAATCAGCTCTCAGTAGAAGTTATGTTTACCAATCAGCTCTCAGTAGCAATAATGCTAATCAATTAGCACTCAGTAGCCTAATGCTAACCAATCAGCACCCAGTAGCCTAATGCTAACCAATCAGCTCTCAGTAGCAGTAATGCTAAACAATCAGCACCCAGTAATGCTAACCAATCAGCTCTCAGTAGCAGTAACGCTAACCAGTCAGCTCTCAGTAGCAGTAACGCTAATGAGTCAGCTCTCAGTAGCAGTTACGCTAACCAGTCAGCTCTCAGTAGCAGTAACGCTAACGAGTCAGCTCTCAGTAGCAGTAACGCTAACGAGTCAGCTCTCAGTAGCAGTTACGCTAATGAGTCAGCTCTCAGTAGCAGTAACGCTAACCAGTCAGCACTCAGTAGCAGTAACACTAACGAGTCAGCACCCAGTAATGCTAACCAATCAGCTCTTAGTAGCAGTAATGCTAACCAATCAGCTCTCAGTAGCAGTAATGCCAACCAATCAGCTCTCAGTTGAAGTTATGTTTACCAATCAGCTCTCATTAGCAATAATGCTAATCAATTAGCACTCAGTAGCCTAATGCTAACCAATCAGCACCCAGTAGCCTAATGCTAACCAATCAGCTCTCAGTAGCAGTAATGCTAAACAATCAGCACCCAGTAATGCTAACCAATCAGCTCTCAGTAGCAGTAATGCTAAACAATCAGCACCCAGTAATGCTAACCAATCAGCTCTCAGTAGCAGTAACGCTAACCAGTCAGCTCTCAGTAGCAGTAACGCTAATGAGTCAGCTCTCAGTAGCAGTAACGCTAATGAGTCAGCTCTCAGTAGCAGTAACGCTAACCAATCAGCTCTCAGTAGCAGTAACGCTAACCAGTCAGCTCTCAGTAGCAGTGTCGCTAACCAATAAGTTTTCTGTAGCAGTAATGCTAACTAATCAGCTCTCAGTAGCAGTAATGCTAACCAATCAGCTCTCAGTAGCAGTAACGCTAACCAGTCAGCTCTCAGTAGCAGTAACGCTAACTAATAAGTTTTCTGTAGCAGTAATGCTAACTAATCAGCTCTCAGTAGCAGTAATGCTAACCAATCAGCTCTCAGTAGCAGTAACGCTAACCAGTCAGCTCTCAGTAGCAGTAACGCTAACCAATAAGTTTTCTGTAGCAGTAATGCTAACTAATCAGCTCTCAGTAGCAGTAATGCTAACGAGTCAGCTCTCAGTAGCAGTAACGCTAACCAATCAGCTCTCAGTAGCAGTAAGGCTAACGAGTCAGCTCTCAGTAGAAGTAACGCTAACCAATCAGCTCTCAGTAGCAATAATGCTAATCAATTAGCACCCAGTAGCCTAATGCTAACCAGTCAGCTCTCAGTGGCAGTAATGCTAACCACTCAGCACACAGTAATACAAACCTATCAGCAATCAAGCAGCAATCTAACACTAACCAACCAAACATGTCAATGACCGGTCCCTGCTTGGTGACCATTTGCCCTTCTTGGACTTCATCTTCCCCTACAGTGATGGAATACTCCAGCAGGATAATGCACCATACCATCAGGCCCAGGTTCTCCAGAGTTGGTTCTGGAGAGTTCTGCTGAAAGGTGTGACCTGCACGTTCACTTAACATGAGCCCAATCCAGCTATTCCACGATCATGCCTCGCTCAAACAGCGTTAATCCATGACTCCTTTCCATGAGCACGCTGGCCAGTGCTCCACCTCACACACAAGACACCACCTCACAGCTTGTACAGGTGTGGGCGTCCCCTGAGGGAACACTAACGTTCACACTGATATCACATGCAGGGCTGACCTACGCACCGAGTTTCATTCCCGTCGGTTGGTTCCATCGGGATGCAGTGTGTATGTATTACAATAACTCCCACATGATCTGCTCCCTGTTGTTCTAGCGTGTAATGGCTGGGTCACCCTTAAGCAGAGGCCTTGCGCCTTCCTGGCCAGTTTATCGTCCATCCGAAGCACTGGAACGTTTCAGCCGTTTCTCCGGTTTCGGAATTACTGTGGATTCGGCAGTAAAACCCCTTAAAGCCTGAAGCCTCCTGGGTCAGACACAAGCGCTTAAGATGGGTCAGTGATGAAGGGGACAGTGCAGAGGCTCCAGCTGGACTGATGTACGCCTGTATCTTTGGTGCCTAATGGGCCGCGCACGACCGAGGCTGTAAAAATGATGATGGTCCAGAAAAAACACCAGAGATCGATAAAGGCTGGCAGACTACAGTACTCCAAGATCGACGGCTCTTCACAATTAGTCTCTGAATCTGCTCTACAGTCTCTCATTAGGTGAAGTGTATAACTCTAAACTCCAAATGTAGGTACTGTGGTATAGACTGAGTCTGTTCTACAGTTTCTCATTAGGTGGAGTGTATAACTCTAAACTCTAAATGTAGGTACTGTGGTATAGACTGAGTCTGTTCTACAGTTTCTCATTAGGTGGAGTGTATAACTCTAAGCTCTAAATGTAGGTACTGTGGTATAGACTGAGTCTGTTCTACAGTTTCTCATTAGGTGGAGTGTATAACTCTAAACTCTAAATGTAGGTACTGTGGTATAGACTGAGTCTGTTCTAGTTTCTCATTAGGTCGAGTGTATAACTCTAAACTCTAAATGTAGGTACTGTGGTATAGACTGAGTCTGTTCTACAGTTTCTCATTAGGTGGAGTGTATAACTCTAAGCTCTAAATGTAGGTACTGTGGTATAGACTGAGTCTGTTCTACAGTTCCTCATTAGGTGGAGTGTATAACTCTAAGCTCTAAATGTAGGTACTGTGGTATAGACTGAGTCTGTTCTACAGTTCCTCATTAGGTCGAGTGTATAACTCTAAGCTCTAAATGTAGGTACTGTGGTATAGACTGAGTCTGTTCTACAGTTCCTCATTAGGTGGAGTGTATAACTCTAAGCTCTAAATGTAGGTACTGTGGTATAGACCGAGTCTGTTCTACAGTTTCTCATTAGGGCAAATGTATAACTCTAAGCTCTAAATGTAGGTACTGTGGTATAGACCGAGTCTGTTCTACAGTTTCTCATTAGGTGGAGTGTATAACTCTAAGCTCTAAATGTAGGTACTGTGGTATAGACTGAGTCTGTTCTACAGTTTCTCATTAGGTCGAGTGTATAACTCTAAGCTCTAAATGTAGGTACTGTGGTATAGACTGAGTCTGTTCTACAGTTTCTCATTAGGTGGAGTGTATAACTCTAAGCTCTAAATGTAGGTACTGTGGTATAGACTGAGTCTGTTCTACAGTTTCTCATTAGGTCGAGTGTATAACTCTAAGCTCTAAATGTAGGTACTGTGGTATAGACTGAGTCTGTTCTACAGTTCCTCATTAGGTGGAGTGTATAACTCTAAGCTCTAAATGTAGGTACTGTGGTATAGACTGAGTCTGTTCTACAGTTTCTCATTAGGTGGAGTGTATAACTCTAAGCTCTAAATGTAGATACTGTGGTATAGACAGGGTCTGTTCTACAGTTTCTCATTAGGTGGAGTGTATAACTCTAAGCTCTAAATGTAGGTACTGTGGTATAGACAGGGTCTGTTCTACAGTTTCTCATTAGGTGGAGTGTATAACTCTAAGCTCTAAATGTAGGTACTGTGGTATAGACTGAGTCTGTTCTACAGTTTCTCATTAGGTGGAGTGTATAACTCTAAGCTCTAAATGTAGGTACTGTGGTATAGACTGAGTCTGTTCTACAGTTTCTCATTAGGTGGAGTGTATAACTCTAAGCTCTAAATGTAGGTACTGTGGTATAGACTGAGTCTGTTCTACAGTTTCTCGTTAGGTGGAGTGTATAACTCTAAGGTCTAAATGTAGGTACTGTGGTATAGCTTGCCTGTGTTTAGAGCAGGAGCAGACAGTGGGCGGAGTGTTATGAGAGGTAAGCAGGTATAGGACTGGTTAGTGAATAGGGCGTAGTAAGCTGATTAGTAATAAGGGTGGAGTAGAGAGGCTAAGCTTTCTTTAATGTCAGTTACACGGTCACACCGCCGTTACATTACAAGCCGCTGTGTGTTTACAGGATCAGCTCAGCTAAGTCTCTGATCACGCTCGGTTGCGCCCGAGTCCGAGTAATTAAACCCCCACACACCCCCGTCCGCACACATGCACACACCCCAGGGGAGCGGAACGGGCAGGTTACACACAATGCTGGGGAAATCGAACGAAACTGACCTTCTGCTGACGATCAAAGGGAGAGAGGGAGAGACTGGATGAACACACATACACACACTCACTCTGACACACACACACACACACACACACATACACCCGCACTCACACAGACACACACATACATATACACACACTCACACACACATACACACACACACACACACACACACACACACTCACACACACACACACACAGACACTCGCACGCACACACACACACACACACTCACTCACACATATACTCACACACATACACACACACTCACACAGACACACACATACACACACACACACTGACACACGCACATACACACACACACATGTACACACTCAGTCACACACACACGCATACACACACACACATACACACATCATTCTCAGCACTGCAGTGACACTGACGTGGTGGTGGTGTGTTAGTGTGTGTGGTGCTGGTGTGAGTGGATCAGACCCAGCAGTGCTCAGTCAACAGCGTCCTGTGGGGAGTGTCCTGTGGGGAGTGTCCTGTGGGGAGTGTCCTGTGGGGAGTGTCCTGTGGGGAGTGTCCTGTGGGGAGTATCCTGTGGGCAGGTTTCTGTGAGCAACATCTTGAGGGCAGCGTCATATGGGCATCATCCTGTGGGGGCAGCCCCCTGTGCAGGCAGCGTCTTATGGGCAGCATCCTGTAGGTAGCATCCTGTGGGCAGCATCTTGCAGACAGTGTCCTTTGGGCAGCGTCCTGTGCCCAAAGGACAGTGAGTGGACACCTTGTTTGTCTATAGAGTATGGTAGCTAGTAGTGCCAAACCCTGTCATCTAGAGTCACATGTGAGAACCTGCGCTAATCACATCAAAATGCATTTCATTACTGATACAGACTGTTTAGCCGAATATGACGTGACTGGGGGGGGATCAGTGTGTTAATCCAGAGCTCTGGCTTCCCGCTCCGGCTTCCCGCTCCGGGCCCAGCCAGGGTGAGCACAGAGGGAACACAAACAGTGCGTTCCTCAGTGTGTATCAGATCAGCGTCTGTACACTGAGACTCCTATTTATGGGAGGATTGAATTTAGCAGTGCAAAATCATCAGTCATACTTTATTAGCTAGATGTGCGGCGTTTTGGTCATGTGACCATGTGACAGCTATATGTGGGTGGGGGGGTTGTACCCTACTTACGGAACACCCCCACACATCTATATAGGCCTACCCCTCGACCGTCTCGGTTTCTGCCGGCCCTGCTTTCCGTGTGAAGCACCTTCCCAGTGTTAATGTGCGTGAAATGGTGGAGTGCAGGAGGAGGGGGTTCTCATTCCGCCGGAGCTGCTGGGCTCTGATTACCGCATGTAGAGCGTTAACTCCGCGCCGTTAGAGCGCACGCCTGCTGACGGATGAGCGCTCCCTTTATTTATATTGCCTTCCCCTTGTTAGATGGCTATCGGCGCTGTTCTCCGCTCACCTCCTTTCCTGGCTTTTCTCCTATTCCCAGCCGAACGCTTCAGCTCCACCGGAGTCTACAGGGCTAGATCTGGAAAGGGGCTCCGCTCCCGGATTATTCATCCCGACCGGGCTGTATTTGAGCAGCGGAGGAATGATGGAATCATTGTGCTGATGAGTTATCACACAGACTCCGTCCTGGGAGAAACGCTCGTTAGGCCTGACCCCATATACCTACTGCTGCAGGTACCATCATACCACACACAGTACTACACTGTAACTAGTAGGCCACCTTCACAAGCCCATACACTGGTATTCACACGGGCTGTTACCATGACTGCCCTTAACACCGCGTCAACATCACCAAACACTACGATAGTAAGGAGGTCGTTGTAAACACCGATAAACCCCACCCACACTCACACACATATAGCCAAATGGACAGTGTACAGTAACTCAGTAAGTGTAATGTGTTAGTGTGCTGTAAGTAGCGTGTTGGTGTACAGTAACTCAGTAAGTGTAATGTGTTAGTGTGCTGTAAGTAGTGTGTCGGTGTACAGTAACTCAGTAAGTGTAATGTGTTAGTGTGCTGTAAGTAGCGTGTTGGTGTACAGTAACTCAGTAAGTGTAATGTGTTAGTGTGCTGTAAGTAGTGTGTTGGTGTACAGTAACTCAGTAAGTGTAATGTGTTAGTGTGCTGTAAGTAGCGTGTTAGTGTACGGTAACTCAGTAAGTGTAATGCGTTAGTGTGCTGTAAGTAGTGTGTCGGTGTACGGTAACTCAGTAAGTGTAATGTGTTAGTGTGCTGTAAGTAGTGTGTCGGTGTACGGTAACTCAGTAAGTGTAATGTGTTAGTGTGCTGTAAGTAGTGTGTCGGTGTACGGTAACTCAGTAAGTGTAATGTGTTAGTGTGCTGTAAGTAGCGTGTCGGTGTACGGTAACTCAGTAAGTGTAATGTGTTAGTGTACTGTAAGTAGTGTGTCGGTGTGCGGTAACTCAGTAAGTGTAATGTGTTAGTGTGCTGTAAGTAGCGTGTCGGTGTACAGTAACTCAGTAAGTGTAATGTGTTAGTGTGCTGTAAATAGCGTGTCGGTGTACGGTAACTCAGTAAGTGTAATGTGTTAGTGTGCTGTAAGCAGCGCGTTGGTGTGCTACGGTAACTCAGTAAGTGTAATGTGTTACAGTGATTAGTGCTGTAAGTGTTAGTGTGCTGTAAGTAGCGTGTTGGTGTACGGTAACTCAGTAAGTGTAATGCGTTAGTGTGCTGTAAGTAGCATGTTGGTGTACGGTAACTCAGTAAGTGTAATGCGTTAGTGTGCTGTAAGTAGCGTGTTGGTGTACGGTAACTCAGTAAGTGTAATGCGTTAGTGTGCTGTAAGTAGCGTGTTGGTGTACGGTAACTCAGTAAGTGTAATGCGTTAGTGTGCTGTAAGTAGCGCGTTGGTGTACGGTAACTCAGTAAGTGTAATGTGTTAGTGTGCTGTAAGCAGCGCGTTGGTGTACGGTAACTCGGTGAGTGTAATGTGTTAGTGTGCTGTAAGTAGTGTGTCGGTGTACGGTAACTCGGTAAGTGTAATGTGTTAGTGTGCTGTAAGTAGCGTGTTGGTGTACGGTAACTCAGTAAGTGTAATGCGTTAGTGTGCTGTAAGTAGCGTGTTGGTGTACGGTAACTCAGTAAGTGTAATGCGTTAGTGTGCTGTAAGTAGCATGTTGGTGTACGGTAACTCAGTAAGTGTAATGCGTTAGTGTGCTGTAAGTAGCGTGTTGGTGTACGGTAACTCAGTAAGTGTAATGCGTTAGTGTGCTGTAAGTAGCGTGTTGGTGTACGGTAACTCAGTAAGTGTTATGTGTTAGTGTGCTGTAAGTAGCGTGTCGGTGTACAGTAACTCAGTAAGTGTAATGCGTTAGTGTGCTGTAAGTAGCGTGTTGGTGTACAGTAACTCAGTAAGTGTAATGTGTTAGTGTGCTGTAAGTAGTGTGTCGGTGTACATTAACTCAGTAAGTGTAATGTGTTAGTGTACTGTAAGTAGTGTGTCGGTGTACAGTAACTCAGTAAGTGTAATGTGTTAGTGTGCTGTAAGTAGCGTGTCGGTGTACAGTAATTCAGTAAGTGTAATGTGTTAGTGTACTGTAAGTAGCGTGTGGTGTACAGTAACTCAGTAAGTGTAATGTGTTAGTGTGCTGTAAGTAGCGTGTCGGTGTACGGTAACTCAGTAAGTGTAATGTGTTAGTGTACTGTTAGTAGTGTGTTGGTGTACGGTAACTCAGTAAGTGTAATGTGTTAGTGTGCTGTAAGTAGTGTGTCGGTGTACGGTAACTCAGTAAGTGTAATGTGTTAGTGTGCTGTAAGTAGCGTGTTGGTGTACGGTAACTCAGTAAGTGTAATGCGATAGTGTACTGTAAGTAGCGTGTCGGTGTACAGTAACTCGGTAAGTGTAATGCGTTAGTGTGCTGTAAGTAGCGTGTCGGTGTACAGTAACTCGGTAAGTGTAATGCGTTAGTGTATTGTAAGTAGCGTGTCGGTGTACAGTAACTCGGTAAGTGTAATGCGTTAGTGTGCTGTAAGTAGCGTGTCGGTGTACAGTAACTCGGTAAGTGTAATGCGTTAGTGTGCTGTAAGTAGCGTGTCGGTGTACAGTAACTCAAGTAAGTGCAATGCGTAAGTGTGCTGTAAGTCGCGTGTCGGTGTACAGTAGCTCGGAATTTGTAATGCGTTAGTGCGCTGTAAGTAGCGTGTCGGTGTACAGTAACTCGGTAAGTGTAATGCGTTAGTGCGCTGTAAGTAGCGTGTCGGTGTACAGTAACTCAGTAAGTGTAATGCGTTAGTGCGCTGTAAGTAGCGTGTCGGTGTACAGTAACTCGGTAAGTGTAATGCGTTAGTGTGCTGTAAGTAGCGTGTCGGTGTACAGTAACTCGGTAAGTGTAATGCGTTAGTGTGCTGTAAGTAGCGTGTCGGTGTACAGTAACTCGGTAAGTGCAATGCGTTAGTGTGCTGTAAGTAGCGTGTCGGTGTACAGTAACTCGGTAAGTGTAATGCGTTAGTGTGCTGTAAGTAGCGTGTCGGTGTACAGTAACTCGGTAAGTGTAATGCGTTAGTGTGCTGTAAGTAGCGTGTCGGTGTACAGTAACTCGGTAAGTGTAATGCGTTAGTGTGCTGTAAGTAGCGTGTCGGTGTACAGTAACTCGGTAAGTGTAATGCGTTAGTGTACTGTAAGTAGCGTGCCGGTGTACAGTAACTCAGTAAGTGTAATGTGTTAGTGTATTGTAAGTAGCGTGCCGGTGTACAGTAACTCAGTAAGTGTAATGTGTTAGTGTGCGTTAAGTAGTGTGTTGGTGTACAGTAACTCAGTAAGTGTATTGTGTTAGTGTGCTGTAAGTAGCGTGTTGGTGTACAGTAACTCAGTAAGTGTAATGTGTTAGTGTACTGTAAGTAGTGTGTTGGTGTACAGTAACTCAGTAAGTGTATTGTGTTAGTGTGCTGTAAGTAGTGTGTGGTGTACAGTAACTCAGTAAGTGTAATGCGTTAGTGTGCTGTAAGTAGTGTGTCGGTGTACAGTAACTCAGTAAGTGTAATGCGTTAGTGTGCTGTAAGTAGCGTGTTGGTGTACAGTAACTCGGTAGGGGGCAGGGAAAAACAGGACCACTCCGACGTGAATTTAACTAATTTGTGGGAAACAGAGAAGAGTTTTTCCCAAAGCTGCTGAAAATAGCCCGCCACTGCCTCCACCCTCAAGGCTGGAATGCTGCCCTCTCTGCCTCCTAATTGCTGTGAACTGCTGAGTTGCAACTGTTTAAGAGCTCCACGGATCCTCGCATAAATCCCCGCCTTTCACAGAGTAACAAAAGCACCGCCTGGAAATACATTAGCGCCTCTCGGTGCCATACAGAACCACAGAGCGGAGCACAGCCTCCACCGGTACACAGGAGGATCTTCTGAAGCTCCTTCAGCTCACAGCTGAACACGTGGCCCGACGCCATACTGAGAGACAGACTTCTGTATGTGTAGCTCAATAAATATTGATCATATCAGTCTAAATTTATCACCAGTTATTGATTCAGGTCACCTTTATCCTCCTTCCCAACACACCTGCACCCCCACACCTCCTCCTGGGAGCAGCTGTTACTGTGATGATGAGAAACCGTTGCCAGTTCATCAGTAGCATGTACAGTCTACATCCGAGACGAGTGAACTTGTAGCCAAGCGCTGCTGATTATTCCTCTACCTTCTTGATTGTCTGAGGAAGGAGCTCCATATTCATGCCACAATGAGATCCTTCGTGAGAGCCTGATGATTGTATACGGATTCCAGTAAACTCCAGACTTTGTTAGTCATATCGTGGTGCGGGATCTGGTTAACACTGCGTGCTGATCCAGGCAGATGGTGGAGGCTCTTTATGGAGACGTGAGCGACGGGGATGAATAATGTATGAAGACACTGTATACGTTGTGCTTAAACAGAGCCACTGGATGCTGGAAAGAGCCGTAAGTGATGGTAATCCCATACAGGGCTTATCAATCTCAGTCAGCCTCTCCTGGCGCTCCGCTAGCTGTCTGCTCCGTGTGTGTGCTCTGGAATATAATCCTGTGTCGGTACACAGCCCTGGAACTGTAAATGGGAAACAAACAAAGTGGCTGAGCCGAGCTACACCACACTCCTCCAGCCTATCAGCAACACGGGGCGTTCCTACTCCTGCACTGGACAGGGGGAAGGCGAGGGGCTACGCGCTGAACTCCATGCACTGTCAAGAAGAAGTGAATGAGCCAAAGAGGAGAAGATCTCACCCCGGTACTCTGTACACTGAGTCGCATTCGCGGTGCAGGCCTTCACGGGTGCTCACTGTGAAGCTGCTGAACCTGCTCTTCTCAGGAAGTGTAACCCATGACCAGTGCTCAGAAGACGATGTTATAGAGACACCTGAAGCAGGAGCCTCGCTGTAGAGGAGTGTACACCAATCCACACTCTTACTAGGAGTGGACGTCCTGTTAAGATCACCCGAGAGCCCAACAGGCTGCTGAACCAGGTGACCGGGAACCCGAGGGTAACAGCAGAAGACCTGTAGAAGACTCCACAAACTCCAGAAACCGGTTCCTCTATTAGAAGAACACCCAACGGAAACGGTGTCCATGGAAACACACCACAGAGAAAGCTGCTGCTGTCTAAATACAACACTGTGGCCCATCCCAGGTCATTCCCAGACCACCTGGAGGCTCCACAGTGCCCGGGAGAAATGTTCTAGGACAGATGAGACAGAAGTGGAACCTCTGCGGTGCACAACACTGTGGTTAGAGGATAATGGGACAGTGCACACCAACACCAACACCTCCCACTGCACACCAACACCAACACCTCCCACTGCACACCAACACCAACACCTCCCACTGCACACCAACACCAAAACCTCCCACTGCACACCAACACCAAAACCTCCCACTGCACACCAACACCAAAACCTCCCACTGCACACCAACACCAAAACCTCCCACTGCACACCAACGCCAACACCTCCCACTGCACACCAACACCAAAACCTCCCACTGCACACCAACACCAAAACCTCCCACTGCACACCAACACCAAAACCCCTTCCCTCTGCACACCAACACCAAAACCTCCCACTGCACACCAACACCAAAACCTCCCACTGCACACCAACACCAAAACCTCCCACTGCACACCAACACCAAAACCCCTTCCCTCTGCACACCAACACCAAAACCTCCCACTGCACACCAACACCAGAACCTCCCACTGCACACCAACACCAAAAACCTCCCACTGCACACCAACACCAACACCTCCCACTGCACACCAACGCCAACACCTCCCACTGCACACCAACACCAAAACCCCTTCCCACTGCACACCAACACCAAAACCTCCCACTGCACACCAACACCAAAACCTCCCACTGCACACCAACACCAAAACCCCTTCCCACTGCACACAAACACCAAAACCCCTTCCCTCTGCACACCAACACCACCCACTGGTGAACTGGTTTGGTTGGTGGTCTGGTTTGGATAGTGGACGGATTTGGATGGTGGGCTGGTTTGGTTGGACTGGTTTGGATGGTGGACTGATTTGGTTGGTTGGACTGGTTTGGATGGTGGACTGATTTGGTTGGTTGGACTGGTTTGGATGGTAGAGTTATTTTGGATGGTGGACTGATTTGGTTGGTGGTCTGGTTTGGATAGTGGACGGATTTGGATGGTGGGCTGGTTTGGATAGTGGACGGATTTGGATGGTGGGCTGGTTTGGTTGGACTGGTTTGGATGGTGGACTGATTTGGTTGGTTGGACTGGTTTGGATGGTAGAGTTATTTTGGATGGTGGACTGATTTGGTTGGTGGGCTGGTTTGAATGGTGAACTGGTTTGGTTGGTGAACTGCTTTGGTTGTTGAGCTGGTTTGGATGGCGGACTGGTTTGGTTGGTGGGCTGGTTTGGATGGTGGGCTTTTTTGGTTGGTGCACTGGTTTGGACTGATTTGAATGGTGGACTGGGTGGGCTGGTTTGGATAGTGGACGGATTTGGATGGTGGACTGGTTTGGATGGCGGGTGGGTTTGGCTGGTGAACGGGTTTGGTTGGTGGACTGGTTTGGCTGGTGGACTGGTTTGGATGGTGGGCTGGTTTGGATGGCAGGTGGGTTTGGCTGGTGAACGGGTTTGGTTGGTGGACTGGTTTGGATGGGAGACTTATTTTGGATGTTGGACTGATTTGGTTGGTGGGCTGGTTTGGATGGTGAACTGGTTTGGTTGGTGAGCTGGTTTGGATGTTGGACTGGTTTGGTTGGTGGGCTGGTGGACTTTTTGGTTGGTGCACTGGTTTGGACTGATTTGGTTGTGGACTGGTTTGGACGGTGAACTGGTTTGGCTGGTGGGCTGGTTTGGCTGGTGGACTGGTTTGGATGGTGGGCTGGTTTGGATGGCAGGTGGGTTTGGCTGGTGAACGGGTTTGGTTGGTGGGCTAGTTTGGATGGTGAACTGGTTTGGCTGGTGAATTGGTTTGGCTGGTGGACTGGTTTGGATGGTGGTTCAAAATGTGTTGTAGAGATGTAGAACCCTGGTTCTCCTCAGAACATCTAAATCATCTCAGACCAAACCCGCTCTCAATCACTCAGATTACACCTCAAACACTAACTTATACAGAAATCTTTATAAAGCATTCTCTGCAGGTTCTCCAGCAGGTTTGGTTGATTAATGCTTGAGTACTTCTTTAACAAATCCTGTAGCTCGGATGAACCGGCTGTAGGAAGTAGGCCGGGCGGAGTAATTACATTTTCACACGTGAGCACGGGCGCAGTAACTGCAGCTCCCCGTCCACACAGAGCGAGAGTGTAAAATCTGATAGATGGTGAAATCCAGCGCAGAGCCTGTCGCTGACACTCCACTGTTCTGGAGGAAAGTTATGCGATCTGAAATCATTACTGAAGGCCCGAGGGGCAGGAATGTAAGATGAAAGCTGGAGAACACCATGACTACCTTAGATCATTTCACACCAGCCATACCCATTTTATTTTCTCCATCTGTCTGTGCATATCCCTCGTTCAGCGTAGCGGTGGGGGCATCGGAAACCCCTGTCAGTGCGTCAGACCCGAACATCTCAAACCATCATCTCGATATTTCACTGGGTACATAAAGTCAGACGTGTGTAATGGCAGTACAGGCGTTCTCCCGTTGTTTGACTCTGAGGGACACTGCTCTTTCCCCGTGGTTCCGTACGGTGTACCAGAACCAGCTGGGTTTAATCTTTACATGGCCCTGGTATGACCTCTCTTCCAACCTCCGCATATAAACCATCCATGCACTGAAACACCACATGGGGAGGGCAGTGAGCACACTTGGTGGGTTAGGTGCCTTCCTCAAGGGAACTTCATTCATGTCCTGGCGGTTCCGGGAAGAGAACCGGCGGTCACAAGACTGGTTCCCTAAAATGCACAGGCTTTTCAACTTCAGCTGCTCCTTGCAGGTGTGTGGATACGTGACAACAGGGTTTACCTGAGCTTACACTCCAGTAACTCTGGTACAGACTGAAAGGGGCTAAGGTTCTGTATTAACTGAGCTGGAGCTAAACTGCTGTTGACTAAATGGGTGGAGTAAAACTGCTGTAGGCTCAACCACAACCACAGCTAGACTGGCTAAACCACTGTAGGTTGGATGGGAAGGGCTAAACAGCTGTATAAGCAAGTTAATCTACTATAGACTAAATGGGTGGAGGTAAACTGCTGTAGGCTGAATGGGTGGTGCTAAACAAGTCTCGGTGAAATGGGCAGGACTATATATATGCTATTTACAGAGTGGATGGAAGATGTCCCTAATTGGAGGGGCTAAAAGTGCTGTAGGATAAATAGGAGGGGCTAAAAGTGCAGTAGGATGAATAGGAGGGGCTAAAAGTGCTGTAGGATAAATAGGAGGGGCTAAAAGTGCTGTAGGATGAATAGGAGGGGCTAAAAGTGCTGTAGGATAAATAGGAGGGGCTAAAAGTGCAGTAGGATGAATAGGAGGGGCTAAAAGTGCTGTAGGATAAATAGGAGGGGCTAAAAGTGCTGTAGGATGAATAGGTGGTGCTAAAAGTGCTGTAGGATGAATAGGTGGGGCTAAAAGTGCAGTAGGATGAATAGGAGGGGCTAAAAGTGCTGTAGGATGAATAGGTGGTGCTAAAAGTGCAGTAGGATGAATAGGAGGGGCTAAAAGTGCTGTAGGATGAATAGGAGGGGCTAAAAGTGCTGTAGGATGAATAGGTGGGGCTAAAGGTTCTGTAGGATGAATAGGTGGGGCTAAAAGTGCTGTAGGATAAATAGGAGGAGCTAAAAGTGCTGTACGATTAATTGGAGGGGCTAAAAGTGCTGTAGGATGAATAGGTGGGGCTAAAGGTTCTGTAGGATGAATAGGTGGGGCTAAAAGTGCTGTAGGATGAATAGGTGGGGCTAAAAGTGCTGTAGGATGAATAGGTGGGGCTAAAAGTGCTGTAGGATGAATAGGAGGAGCTAAAAGTGCTGTAGGATGAATAGGAGGGGCTAAAAGTGCTGTACGATGAGTAGGTGGAGCTAAAAGTTCTGTAGGATGAATAGGTGGAGCTAAAAGTGCTGTAGGATGAATAGGTGGTGCTAAAAGTGCTGTAGGATGAATAGGTGGGGCTAAAAGTGCTGTAGGATGAATAGGTGGTGCTAAAAGTGCTGTAGGATGAATAGGTGGGGCTAAAAGTGCTGTAGGATGAATAGGTGGGGCTAAAAGTGCTGTAGGATGAATAGGAGGGGCTAAAAGTGCTGTAGGATGAATAGGTGGGGCTAAAAGTGCTGTAGGATGAATAGGTGGTGCTAAAAGTGCTGTAGGATGAATAGGTGGGGCTAAAAGTGCTGTAGGATGAATAGGTGGGGCTAAAAGTTCTGTAGGATGAATAGGTGGAGCTAAAAGTGCTGTAGGATGAATAGGTGGAGCTAAAAGTGCTGCTGGATGAATAGGTGGAGCTAAAAGTGCTGCTGGATGAATAGGTGGAGCTAAAAGTGCTGCTGGATGAATAGGTGGAGCTAAAAGTGCTGCTGGATGAATAGGTGGGGCTAAAAGTGCTGCTGGATGAATAGGTGGAGCTAAAAGTTGAGTAGGATGAATAGGTGGGGCTAAAAGTGCTGTTGGATGAATAGGTGGAGCTAAAAGTGCTGTTGGATGAATAGGTGGAGCTAAAAGTGCTGTTGGATGAATAGGTGGAGCTAAAAGTGCTGCTGGATGAATAGGTGGAGCTAAAAGTTCAGTAGGATGAATAGGTGGGGCTAAAAGTGCTGTTGGATGAATAGGTGGAGCTAAAAGTGCTGTTGGATGAATAGGTGGGGCTAAAAGTGCTGCCGGATGAATAGGTGGGGCTAAAAGTGCTCTAGGATGAATAGGTGGGGCTAAAAGTGCTGCCGGATGAATAGGTGGGGCTAAAAGTGCTGCTGGATGAATAGGTGGAGCTAAACGGCTGCAAGCGTAACGATCCCAGCTGCAGCCTAGCAGTTTTCCGTGTATGCAGTGAGTGGTCCGGAGCGGGAAGGCTATGTAGTAGCGTGTTAGCGCAGTGGAAGCTCCAGATGGCCTGTTCTAGGCATAAGTCGTCATCGCCCATGGCTCACTGCGAATAACAAAATCCAAGACAAATGAAAGCAGATGGGAAAAATCAATTAAGACTTTAATTTTTTTCTTTTCAAAGTTTTACGACACAGTTTATTACACGAACAGTCCGATTTTTCTCGCTTACTCAATAAATATACCGATAAATAAACACAGAATGGGATTTTTGGGTTTGGTTGGCTGATGCTCTTTGCCGTTCACTCATCGAACGTTCTGACATGAGCGAATCGATATACAGCAGCAACAGCAGTGAGGGAATAGAAGCGGGCGGCCTTGCAGCATGGCCCGTGTCTGACAGATGCTCTGATTCTCCAGCACCTGTACAAGTTCTGATTCTGGACAGTGTGCTGATTATCAAACACACCGCCCTGTACCGTCAAGGCTGCACGGGCTTCGGGCCAACAGCCGCCTGTTGCTCCGAGTCTGAAAGTGGCTACTGCCCACTCGTGTGGACGATGACTGTGTGGGTCCCATTATATAAGCTCCAAGTGTGTTCAAAGGGTGCCCCCGGAAATCTATACACCCAGTTGCCAGTTTATTACGTCCACTTGCCCTGTAGCTACACTGGCCATTTTATCGGAAACACCACACAGCCCACCTCCACCATAGGACCCCCGCTGACCGTATGTTATGTGGTGGGGGTGGACCGTTGTACCAGACGAGGTAATGACATATTGCTGGAAGAGCAGTGATGCTGTACATCTACTGGCCAC
The DNA here is from genome assembly GCA_024036415.1 of Prochilodus magdalenae. Taxonomy (NCBI): domain Eukaryota; kingdom Metazoa; phylum Chordata; class Actinopteri; order Characiformes; family Prochilodontidae; genus Prochilodus; species Prochilodus magdalenae. The sequence continues at coordinate 47,035 of JAMWET010007260.1, forward strand.
TTTATCGGAAACCCCTCCTTTGTAGGTCCACTTAGAAGTCCAGTTAGAGATTACAGCCCATCTGTTGATACGCCCCCTCTATCACTTCATCAGCGGTCAGTTTCTGACCACACTTTAGGGTCGGCACACTGATCAACCACGGCAACAGGCGAGACTGTAAACCTATAGCATGCACTGATATGGTAGGCGTTTCCGATAAAATGGCCAGGCAGTGTAGGAGGCACGATGGCAAATAAGACATTCAAAATTATGATTGAAAATAATTCTCGATGCATCAAATTGACCTGTAGGAAATGTCAGGTGGTGCAACCACACATTAATAAAAAATGTATTACTAATAAATAATATATTTATAAACTAGTCTTTGTATGGTACTGTATACCCCATAGAAAGCTATAGACTCATATAAACTCAAGTTATAGAATAAATAAGAATAAATAATAAAATAGAATAAATAAGCAATATTATTTTAATAATTACGTTTATGGTTTTATTCGGGTTGCGCCAGATGACTTTATTAAATTGAAGATACAAAAAACTGTACCACCCATAACTTCTTACAAGCTTGTCAGAATACAAGTCCTTTGTTTTTGGTTGCGCCATGTGACCGCTGAGTTATGTCATTCGTTATTTCATGTCGTATACGGTTGGACGGTTGCACCACCTGACATTTGTAGACTTTATAAAGCCTAAACTGAAATTAATTTCGATGCACTGAAAATGTATTCCCATTAAGGAGGTCCTATATAATGTTATGTCACGTGTTTATTATATTATTTGAAAATATTAAAAAGGTCATGACCTTGACGTGAGTACAGGGTAGCTGGCAACTCGGTGTAGCGTTTGTTTAGGCAGCGCTGGCCTCTAAACTCCCAGGCAAAAAAATGGGCCAAGCCCAAAGGACAGGGTTTTAATTTAGGACGCATCGAAACCACATGAGCAGGTGTATTCTGGTACTCGCCGATGCCAGGATGAGTTACTGTGAGGGACAGGATGATCTCTACAAGGGACAATATGGTCTCTATACAGGACAGGGAAATCTCTCAGCAGGACAGGGGACGGGCTATCAACAGGACACTACAGTCTCTCTACAGACCGGCTCTCAGTAGGACAGGACGGTCTCTCTACAGACCAGACGGTCTCTCTACGGACAAGGTGGTCTTCCAATAGAACAACACAGTCTCTCTACAAGACAGGACAGTCTCTCATTAGGACTTATGGACTTAGGTTCACTCAAAAGGACAAGACAGTTTCTCAATAAGACAGGACAGTCTCTCTACGGACCGGAAGGTCTCTCACTAGAACAATACGGTTTCTGTACAGGACAGGACAGTCTCTCAGTAGAACAGTACTGTCTCTCTATGGACAGGATGGTCTCTCACTAGAACAATACGGTCTCTCAATAGAACAGTACAGTCTCTCGATGGATAGGATGTACTCAATAGGACAATGCTGCCTCTATGAACCAGACGGTCTCTCAATAGGACAGTACAGTCTCTCTACAGGACAGTACAGTCTCTCAATAAAACAGTACGGTCTCTCTACAGGACATGACAGTCTCTCGACGGATCGGATGGTCTGAATAGGACAGTGTTGCCTCTATTTACCAGACAGTCTCTCAATAGAGCAGTACAGTCTCTCTACAGGACAGTACAGTCTCTCAATAAAACAGTACGGTCTCTCTACAGGACAGGACGGTCTCTCGATGGATCGGATGGTCTGAATAGGACAGTGCTGCCTCTATTTACCAGACGGTCTCTTAATAAAACAGTACAGTCTCTCTACAGGACAGTACAGTCTCTCAATAAAACAGTACAGTCTCTCTACAGGACGGTACAGTCTCTCAATAAAACAGTACAGTCTCTCTACAGGACAGGACGGTCTCTCGATGGATCGGATGGTCTGAATAGGCCAGTGCTGCCTCTATTTATCAGACAGTCTCTCAATAGAGCAGTACAGTCTCTCAATAGGACAGTACAGTCTCTCAATAGGACAGTACAGTCTCTCTACAGGACAGTCTGTCAATAAAACAGTACGGTCTCTCTACAGGACAGGATGGTCTCTCAGTAGGTCCACATAAACCTCTGTCTTGCCACCCGTCATCGGCTGAACAGTACTGACTCTACTTTCTGTTAAGCTGTCCTCACGTTTAAACCTCACTACGTACGGAAAGGAAAGGGAGGAGCGTCCCATACCGAGTCCCTCTATCTATTTCTTTAAAGATTGGCTGTTAAGACCTTTTACAGTTTAACGTTTAGCCCATTTGCTTGCCAGGGAATGTAGCTGAGCTCGCTCTATGCAAAGTGTTGGGAAACACTCGCCTCCCAAACTCTGCTCTGAGATCGGTTTTCCAGACCATGTTTATAATAGCATAAGCTCAACAAGGATAGGGGTTTTGGCTGTGGGCCAGCGCTCGGAAGCAGGTGTTCTGCCTGCCGGCGTAATGAATAGCTATGTAAAGACATTTCCATTCAAACCTAACGTCTAGCGAGGACTTATTGTTGAGCTGAGGCTTTTCTGGCACGGTGTCAGCGCTTAAAATGATTGAGGCCTTTCTGAGAAATGGAAAGAAAATATGGATTTTTTTTTGTTGTTGTTGTTGAATAGGGAAAATAACCGTACGACAGCAGATACTCGTGGAAACAAGCGCGTTCGGATGCTTTAGGCACCCGGCTCACAGTGTGCGGAAAAGTCTAGATAAAGAATGTGTCCATTCGTGTTTATATATGAACACAAATCTGCACATACAAGCGTACACGCACACAGGGAGCGCATACGCTTCCCTGCAACACACACAGCTTGCCTTAAGCTCCCGTCGACCCCCGCTCGCCCCCGGCACCGACTGTGTGTCTGGCACCGAGGTGACGGGTGCGTCCACAGGGATGAACAATATAACGTGGTTTGCAAACCTCAACTCCAGTTTAGGACAGTGTGAGGAACCGTGGACAGATCCAGTTTGACCCGTATGAGAACACAGACAGGACCAAGACGAGGTGTGAGGTGTCCTACTTGATCAGATTTGCTGGGTTGGATTGGACTAGAGAGCCTAGTTTCTAGGCTATGAAGCACCAGCGATGTACCGGTCTGCTACAGCGCCACCCTGAGGCAGAGCAGTGCTACAGCTCCAGTTAGAAAGACAGGCGAGACGAGACATGTTGGTCTACGGTGGGTGAAGCAGCTAAACAGTCTTAACCTCATAAAGGGTCCGAAGTTAGGCAGTCCGAGAGGTTAATTAGGGGGTCTTGGACCCCACCCCCATGCTCAGGACTCCCTGTAGTTGCCCGTCAGATGGCACAGCATTAAAAACCGTCATGTGTCTGTGATTAAGATCTCCGATCATGGAATCAGGAATACTGTGACAGGCCGTCCGTCACAAACACCGTCTCCCACAATTAGACACAACCATACATAGTCAAGTTTAGAAACTCTGCCAGCCTCAAGCTTGAGGAAATGGGCGGATGCTTGGATGAACCGTGCTGTGGTCTCTGGAATTTCCAAATTCCTGTTAATGGACATAATGGACTTGATGTCCATCCAGACTGTTACCAGCATAAAGTTTAAAAGTCCGGCTCTGCTGTTGTATATACACCGTTTGGAGCAGCATGCTGCCTTCTAGACAATGTCTTTTTTTAAGATAGTGTGAGTTCTAGATTGTGTGGGTTCTAGACTGGCCTCCTCTCTCATTCTGAAAACTTCTAGTAGCCCGGTGTGGTTGTGCGGCATCAGAGACTGGCAGAATGGCACTTTTGAAACTGGAGGGATCACTGTCTACGTTCCCCAACCTATTATTTCTGATGCATCGTGCGGCTGGGCTCGACCCAACTCTACTTGCCCATGGCACCAGCCCCTTAGTTTTCATACAGTGCGGTAACACCCACTACACCACCATGCCGCCTTCTCTGACCAATTAGCCGGCACCTCGAATGAACAGTGCCAGGTAATGGACAACCTAAAAAAGGGCAAGTAGAGTAGAGTAGAGTCGAGTCAAGCCGGAAGCATGCACCGGAAAATCGGCATTTACCTGGAGACTGGTGATACCCATGCCACACATCGTGTCGGCACCACACTCGAAACAAGCATGTACTCACCGTAAACAAACAAACGAGTTAATTAGAAACACCAGATCATCAAATATCGTGTCTCTGTTCTCACTGTAATACAGGTCAAACAGAACGTGCTAATTACCGTCCTCCGTTTTTATTAGCACTGCACACACACTGTCTCCGCACATTATCTGGGAATTGAGGCTTGTACAAAGGAAGAGTTAGGAGTATGTGTGCACATGCAAATGTGTGAGAAGAAGTCACCACATCATCTCTTTCTCACTCTCTCTATCTTTCCCTCTCTCCCTCCCGACGTTGCGTAGAGCAGAGAGTCTGTTTGGTCACATCAGTGGACAGAGATGGATGGGTATGAAAGGAAAGGATGGATGAATAAATGAAGGGGTGGGGGGTGGAGGTGGGGGGTAGGGGTCACCGAGTATCCAATTACGAACACGCACATGCGCACGGCCGCGTGCACAACCCTTCACCATCCTCGACACCACCCGTCTTTGGGGTTCGGTCGGGTTCTCAAACATACGGGTGTAGTCGACAGGTAGTGGATTAGCCAAGAGGTCTGGAGTCTGCTTCTGTAGTTTTGCGCTGGAGTGTAGAGGGTAACGCAGCTAGCCAGATGTGAGACCTGCTCTGTGCTGTTTGGAGCTGCGTAGCCTGCTAGTTAAGCTAATGCTAGCAGGCTCCTCTCTCCTAGCTTAGCTAGAGAGATCCAAACACTCCAGTGCAGGTTCTAACTGGTGCTCTGATATCACACGTACAGACGTTAAATGCTTATCACAGCGAGAGCGAAGGAAGCCGATACCTTTTGGAGTGGCAGTAGAGTTGTAAGCTGTGGGTTGGGCTAAGCTAACACAAGCGCTAAACCCACCACAGTACAGTCTCAGTAACTGATGGTCAAATAACCCTTGTTTATCCGGTAGCTAGCATTAGCATAGGTGATAAAGACTCATCTCTGCAAAAGCAAAGCCAATTAATACGTTTTGGAATAGCAGTAGTGTATTAAGCTGTAGGTTAGGCTACGCTAACATGAGCGTATACGTTCGGTTTCAGCTAGCCAATACCTAAAAACACCATGTAAAGTGTGACGACTCATATCTGAGGGTATGAATTTGAATATCTGGTGAAGTTGACAGAAAAATAAAAACAGAATTGCTCTGTGGAGCTTTGAGCGGTTATCCTGCTGGGATATGCTAATGTAGTTAGCGGCTACAGGTTAAACCCACCACCGTACAGTCTTAGTAACTGATAATCAAATAACACTTGTTTATCCAGTAGCTAGCATTAGCATAGATGACTTATATTTAGCATAGACTTATCACTGCAAAAGCAAAGCCAATTGATACGTTTTGGAATAGCAGTAGTGTATTAAGCTGTAGGTTAGGCTAAGCTAACATGAGCGTAAACGTTCGGTTACAGCTAGCCAATACCTAAAAACACTATGTAAAGTGTAACGACTCATATCTGAGGGTATGAATTTGAATATCTGGTGAAGTTGACAGAAAACTAGAAAACAGAATTGCTGTTAGCTAGTTCCCTGCATTAGCATAGGTGATAAAGACTCATCACTGCGAAAGCAAAGCCAATTAATACGTTTTGGAGTAGCAGTAGTGTATTAAGCTGTAGGTTAGGCTACGCTAACATGAGCAAACAGGCTCGGTTCCAGCTAACCAATGTTTAAAACACTGTTTAGAAGGTATTTAGCTCATATCTGTGGGTACGAATTTGAATATCTGGTGAAGTTGACAGAAAAATAAAAACAGAATTGCTCTGTGGAGCTTTGAGCGGTTATCCTGCTGGGTTATGCTCATGCTAATGTAGTTAGCGGCTACAGGTTAAACCCACCACCGTACAGTCTAACTAACTGATGTTTAAATAAGACTCG
>JAMWET010007261.1:0-25000 GCA_024036415.1 Prochilodus magdalenae
TGATACACTGCACGACTCAGAACCAGAACCCCACCGCGCGCTGCTGTTGACGCTGTCTACAATGCGCGCGCTCTCGGTTTTCATTCACTGTCTCTGGCAACCCGCGCCAAAGCGTTCCCAACGTCTTATTGGACTGGAGCTGCAGGGGGCGGTGCAAAACGCGTGTCGTCATCGTCGAGTGCTTCTTGATCATTGTAATTTTCAAAGTAAGAGTCATTTATTACATCAGCTATTTAATAATCCACGTTAATAAAATGATAATTTTATAAGAAATTATTTAAATTATTACATGAATACAAATTTAATACTAATACATCGCATTGTTTATGAGATGTTGGTATTTTTTCATATAGGAAGTCTTAAGTCGTTAACTGCAAATAATTAAATAGGCATTTTTAAAACATGAAACTGTACTCATGTAAAAAAATTCGGTGGTCTGGTCTGATGGTGGTATGCCGATCAACCAGCATGACCAAACTGGCTGCATACCAGCATCCAAAACAACTTATGGTGAGAAACAGTTCTTTATGGGAAAATAAACTTAAAAATAAAACAAAATATTTCAACATTCTATAAAAATTGTTTGTTTCTTGTAAAACTGAAATGTTGCAAAAGCCTATAGAGCAGTGTTTAAACTATATTACCTGCGTTAGTAAAAGAAAAAGATCATCATACACGTCATACACTTTACCACAGGGAGCTTTACCACAGGGAGCTTTATTAAATACCTCCTGCTTGCACTTTCGTTTTACACACTTTGTACTTTACGTTTTATACTGACACACTGCCCTCTACTGTAAATAAAACAATGTGTATGTGTAATGTGTTTTTATATAGTATCTTTATATATATATATATATATATATATATATATATATATATATATATATATATATATATATATATATATATATATATATACTTTGCCGATATATATATACTCTTAAAAAATCTTGTAACATCTTGTTCTTATCTTTATAGCTTTTTTATTTTTCATTCTTCTTTCTTTTAACTAAACATTTTTCAGGTACAGAAACATTTCTTTCCAGAACACAAAATTAATTATTTCGGGGTGCATTTTGGGAGGAATTTGATTTTTTTAAACCTTTTTTTTTTTTAATTCAGTTTGGTCTGTTTCTTAGTTTATATGCAACATTTAACATAAAAAAGGTGAAAATGTTGGGGGTCAGGCCATCCACTAATTTTGACATGCTCAATATGTGAAAATTTTATCCAATTCAACTTTATTGTCATTATACCAATACAGGGTTGTACAGTATAATAAAACACGGTCAGGCTCTTGTATAAGAGTTAACCTGTATACTTGAACATCCAGCTGTGTTTTTGTCTTTATTTTGTTTTTATTTTATAATATTTTATAATATTGATGTAAACATTGTTTATAGTGAGAATGTGTATTATATAGTTTGTATATATCACCACGTGGATATATAATGTTATTTAACATAGTATTCTTATTTTTTACATTTTTATGCAATCTTATTTTTTTATGTAAATTGGCAGTTGTATGCACGTGACAGATGAACATTGGTTTGGTTTAGTGTATTTTATATGTAATTCAGCTAATAATTAATAAATCCCTGTTTAAAATAAACAGCTATTAAAACGGTTAAAGCCCGTATATACTTAAAGATTATGTATATCCCTCTAATAATTAATTTATTCATGTATATCTACACTGTTATATGGATATTTGTATATGTATCCGTTGTTGTTTACTATGCTGTGTTTTCAATTAGAAAATTAATTATTAATCGTTAATATAATAAAATGTTGGGGGTCACGGCCGCATTCTAAACCACGTGCTTATAACCTTCACAGTGACCCGGAAGCATTATTTGCGCTCCGCGCACACGTGCATGTGTTACAACAGCACTACAGGAAGTGGTCACGTTGCAGTTCGGGCCGCTCATTGGACGTTCGCGTAGAGCGTCACAGAGCGGCGCGCTGCGATTGGTCGAGGGCGAAGCGCACCGCCCACTTTCCGCTATCACGCAACGCTCCCTGGTTTACGCGTGCGCGTTACTCCGCAGGGTCCAGTGGAGTGAAGATGGCGAGCTTGTGTGCGCGGGCGGTGAGGCAGAGCTGCTTCAGGCTGCTGTCACCTTCAGCTTTAAGGTAAATCTAAGATCAGATATGTCTAAACCAGCATGGGGGGTTGAGAACCGGGTGGGTTCTGCTTTCATAGCTGGAGAACCAGGGTGTCAGGCGGGTGGGGAGCTGGTGTGGCCACTCTGCTGCTTATCTGACCTCCCTCAGTGACAATGGCGAAACTCTACGTTCACAGTAACCGAGCTGTTCTGGGGCTGAGTGTGGTCAGACCGAGTCCAGCTCCAGCCCTAGCCCTGCTGTGGGTCAGCACCTGTAGGCCTGCATGTCCAGCTCACTGAGTTTGTTTCTCCAGGCAGCAGCTCTTTACTGTGTCCTCTAAATTAGCCACTGGTCTGTTGTCCGTATGAAGGAGTGTAGTATCATTAGTATGTGCTGAAAAGCTGAAGAAGAAGAGATCACTGGAATTAACTGTGGGGGTGCTGTATTTATGTGGGCCTGCTTTTAAGTGTGGGAGCGAAAAGAAACGACTACCAATGTACATGCTTAGCAAAGGTGGTTCTTCAGTGAAGGCGGGGGTTCTGCGTACTGTTTACATGCCTAAGTGTGTTTTTTATTTTATTTTGCATGGTGAAATAAATAAAAAATCAAAACCAGCAGAACCCTTCTGGTGCCTCATAGAACCTATATGTTAAACCATTTTCAAAAAGGTTCCATAGAGTAACGCAATGTGACAAGCTTGACTTTATAACAGTAAAGGAACCCTTATATCATATCCAGGGGTCTAAATCATCACCAGTTCATTCTGCATCTGTAGAATCGTTCATGCGTGCGAATGGTTCTGTGGTCTCTTCATACCGGTACCGGGGCAGTGATATAGTTACACCATAAGAGGAGCTAGCTTGAGGAGGAAATAAGTGCAAAATGTAGAGAACAAAAAGAATGTTCTTCAGGTGAACATTGATAAAGTCAGTTAGAATTTAGTTCAGTGCCGAGTGCTCCTTAGCGGGTTTAGTCCAGTGCCGGGTGCTTCTTAGCGGGTTTAGTCCAGTGCCGGGTGCTTCTTAGCGGGTTTAGTCCAGTGCCGGGTACATCTTAGCGGGTTCAGGCCAGTGGAGGGGGTAGCGGGTTTCAGGGTCAGTGGCGGGGGTAGCTTCAGGTCAGTGGCGGTCAGTGGTCAGTGGCGGTTACATCTTAGCGGGTTCAGGTCAGTGGCGGTTACATCTTAGCGGGTTCAGGTCAGTGCGCATCTTAGTGGGTTCAGGTCTACGTCTTAGCGGGTTTCAGGGGTTTCAGGCCAGTGGAGGGTACGTCTTAGCGGGTTCAGGCCAGTGGCGGGTACATCTTAGCGGGTTCAGGTCAGTGGCGGGTACATCTTAGCGGGTTCAGGTCAGTGGCGGGTACATCTTAGCGGGTTCAGGTCAGTGGCGGGTACATCTTAGCGGGTTTCAGGTCAGTGGCGGGTACATCTTAGCGGGTTCAGGTCAGTGGCGGGTACATCTTAGCGGGTTCAGGTCAGTGGCGGGTACATCTTAGCGGGTTCAGGTCAGTGGCGGGTACATCTTAGCGGGTTCAGGCCAGTGGCGGGTACATCTTAGCGGGTTCAGGCCAGTGGCGGGTACATCTTAGCGGGTTCAGGCCAGTGGCGGGTACATCTTAGCGGGTTCAGGCCAGTGGCAGGTACATCTTAGCGGGTTCAGGCCAGTGGAGGGTACGTTTAAGCGGGTTTCAGGTCAGTGGAGGGTACGTCTTAGCGGGTTCAGGTCAGTGGCGGGTACATCTTAGCGGGGTCACATAGCGGGTTCAGGTCAGCGGGTTTCAGGTCAGTGGCGGGTACATCTTCCAGTCAGTCAGTGGCGGGTACATCTTAGCGGGTTCAGGTCCAGTGGCGGGTACACATCTTCAGCGGGGTTCAGTTCAGGCCAGTGGCGGGTACATCTTAGCGGGTTCAGGCCAGTGGAGGGTACGTTTAAGCGGGTTTCAGGTCAGTGGAGGGTACGTCTTAGCGGGTTCAGGTCAGTGGCGGGTTCAGGTCAGTGGCGGGTACATCTTAGCGGGTTCAGGTCAGTGGAGGGTACATCTTAGCGGGTTCAGGTCAGTGGCGGGTACATCTTAGCGGGTTCAGGTCAGTGGCGGGTACATCTTAGCGGGTTCAGGCCAGTGGAGGGTACGTTTAAGCGGGTTTCAGGTCAGTGGAGGGTACGTCTTAGCGGGTTCAGGTCAGTGGCGGGTTCAGGTCAGTGGCGGGTACATCTTAGCGGGTTCAGGTCAGTGGAGGGTACATCTTAGCGGGTTCAGGTCAGTGCCGGGTGTGTTTTAGTGGGTTCAGGTCAGTGGCGGGTACATCTTAGCGGGTTCAGGTCAGTGGCGGGTACATCTTAGCGGGTATAGTTAAATGGAGAGTGCGTTTAACCTGGTTCACTTCAGGGGCAGGTACATTTAAGCAGATTTATTTTGATTGATTTTCGTTTTTGGCAGGTTCACTGCACTGAAACTTTGTACTGCCTAATTGCGTTTGCAACTTCTCCAGCGATGTGGAAGTTTTATGTGAGCCTGATTTAAACCTGGCTGTGGCGTAACAGTCTGGAAGTTTGTCCTGATGAGTGTTCTCACTTTCTGCTGTCCTCCAGAGCGACACCCCGTCTCCTCTGTACAGCTACTCAGCAGAAGAGCTCTGGAGCGGGATCAGAGGAGGAGAATGGAGCACAGAAACCTGAACCATCTGCCGCAGAGAAGGCCTTAACAGAGGAGAAAGCCCAGCTGGAGGAACAGGTCAAAGACCTCACGGTGAGAGGAGAGCACATCGCCTAAAATTATTTTTTATTTCTGTCAGACGTGTAAAAGAGGACCATTCATCAGTTCCACACTTTAGAAAATGATTATAATAACACTTTATAAAGTTAGATCAAACCTGGACAAAACCCTGACCACAGATGTGGCGTAAACAAGAACGAGCCTTATCTTTGTACCTGACTGACCCAACAGCCACCATTACATACATCCAGCGAGCAGTACTGTCCTCCTGTTAGTGCAGCACCATTGGCAGACGGCTGCACCACGCAGGACTACCTGCACACAGACCGTTACCACGACTGTCCTTAACACCACGTCACCGCCACCAAAGACTGCAGTGGTGTCGTACCAGACTGTCAAGGAATGACTCAGAATGGCGTTGGGTCATCTTCAGTGACGAGTCCCGCTTTAGTCTTGGTGGAGACGCCCAACGAATCCGTTTGGAGGCACCGTGGTCAGCATGGGTTTAGTTCAATGGCAGCTACGTTCTTGGTGGGCTTAGTCCAGTGCTGTCTTAATTTGAGCACTACAGTTCAGAGGCAGCTACGTTTAAACGAGGTTAGTCCATGTGGGGTATGTTTTATGGGTTTGGTTCAGTGTGGGTTATTTCAGTGGCGATTTGATTTGCAGGATAGAGTCCTCTGTAGCGCTGGCAGTCTGACAGCTGCTCTAATGCTGGATTAACCTGTGTGTTTGGTTTGCAGGACAAATACAAGCGGGCGCTGGCCGACACAGAGAACATTCGGCAGAGGAGTCAGAAGATGATCGATGACGCTAAGCTGTATGGTAAGTCAGTCCAAACACTGAGAGATGGTCACTTGTAGTAAACCTCCCAGGAACACAAACTTTGGTGGTGATGCATGAACATATGTAACTATACAATTTAGATCACATCAGTACAATCTCTTTAACTCTATCATTGGATCACCAGGTTCAGGTTAAAGGCTCATCTTACCACTTAGCAGTCTGTCGTTACATTTACATTTACATTTACCTTAAAGGTAGCTGACACTCTTAACCAGAGCGACTTACAAGGTTAATCATATTACAGGTGGGCCTATATAGTGTTAGGAGTCTTGCCCAAGGACTTCTATTGGTGTAGCACAGCAGAGTCACCCAGACCGGGAATAGAACCCCAGTCTCCCACATGTGGGGGTGGCTTCCTGGAGGGCAGTGGTGTTATCCACTAAGCTACACCAACCACCAGTCATCTTTACTGGCCTGCAAGTTTGTGTGTATTGTTGGGGTTAATCTTGTCCATATAGGGCCTGATTTACGGGAAGTTTATTGGAATCTGAGTTCAGAATATCTCCCACTTGAAGTCACCTTGAGGGACAGGGTAGAACTAGAAGATAAAGGAAAGTTGTGACTTACCATGTGACTTACTATGTTAACATGGCTAATGATGTTGTGGTGAATGTGGTGAAATGCTGGTGAATGCTACTGTTAGCTCTTGGAGCTAGAGAACCACAACATCCCCAGTAGAAACCTCCATAAATGTGGTTCTGCTATCTGATCTAGCCGTAATGTTAAACCTGGCCAATCTTTCTCACCGCTCTAAGGAATCCAGGGCTTCTGCAAAGATCTCCTGGAAGTGGCCGACATCTTGGAGAAGGCGACGCAGAGTGTGCCCAAAGAGGAAGTGACCTCCGAGAATCCTCACCTGAAGAACCTGTATGACGGCTTGGTGATGACGGAGGTTCAGATCCAGAAAGTCTTCACCAAGCACGGTCTGGTGAAGCTGGACCCCGAGGGGCAGAAGTTCGACCCTTATGAGCACGAAGCCCTCTTCCACACCCCCATCGAGGGCAAAGAGCCCGGCACTGTCGCCTTGGTCACCAAAGTAGGCTACAAGCTTCATGGCCGAACTCTCCGGCCGGCCTTGGTGGGTGTGGTGAAAGGGCCCTAGGTGAAAGACCCCCGGCTGACTTATTCATGGTCTGCCCACTGATTTGTTCTTTCTTAGCAACTGTTGATGTTGAGTTGGATGAGCTTTACAGAATGCTGTAGAACGTGACTGAGTTTATACCACAGTACCTACATTTAGAATTATACACTCGACCTAACGAGAAACTGTAGAACAGACTCAGTCTTTACCACAATACCTACATTTAGAGCTTAGAGTTATACACTCGACCTAATGAGAAACTGTAGAACAGACTCATTCTACATCACAAGACAGTTGGTTTCAGTTTCTCTTTAGCTTGAATAGATTTTTTTTTTTACCACATTCTATAAAGTTTGTCCGAAAAGAAATGGCAGCTACAAAAGAGTGGATTGGTGGGCGGAGCCATGATGGGTCATTTGGTTTAGTCTGTTGCAGTAATGGACAGCGGAACGAGCCGTCCAGTCTTTGTGCCGCTGAAGAGGCTGGACTCTTTTAACTTCACATTGGCGACCAACAGTACGGATGATAGTGGACTGATTCACCTCTGAATTTCTCTATGAGTAGTGAAGAATGTAATTTATGACTATGATTATTTGAGTGCGTCTTTGAGAGTGGAGCAAGTGGCAGCTGGTGAAAGATACATGGATTTCCTGTGCCCTGTGCAACAGTGGCATGGTGTACTAACCCTCCTCCGGTCTTGAGGAGTAGCCATGCATCTAATTGGGTTGCTCCTTTATGTGAACTCACCATAAGAAGACCAAGAAGTGCATTTAGTTGCATACCAGAGGAACCTTCTGTTGTCCAGTCGAGTTTATATATATTTAAAAACACTTTTGGACTAAAAGATCCCTTAGGATTCTGCACAGTTGATTACTTTGTCTGCCCTAAGAGGTCTAATTAAGATCTTTAGGGCTTTGATAATCATCTGATGAATTCAATTAGGTTTGTTAAAGAAGGAAGAAGACAAGTTTGTGCTACAATTGATCAACATGGTCTGCTAATTTAGCTAGTCATGTATTTCAGGATTACTTCAGAACCCTGATAGCTTCATCATTCCTGCTTCGGGTATATAAAATATCCCAAATTTTCCCTGTTATGTTAATGTACGTGTATGTTCTTTGGTAGATCTGCCTTAAAGATACTTAGTAGGATTTAGATCACACTGTAAAGGGAAAATCAGGCAGGATGGTGGCCTGGACACTTCATGAAACTTGACCTTTCTTGAATACTGACAAAGCGTTTGCAGTGATTCCAAATCAGTATTATATATTATACAGTTTTGAAACTTGGACAAAATAAAGGCTTGTTTTTAAGATGCTTAATGGCTGCTGACCTTCTTCAAAACCAGAAAGGCCACATATCTGCTATTGTATCCATGTACCTTTCCCAGCGTTGCTTGCTTGCTCTCTTAAAGGAGTAGTTCACTTGGACAAACCGACGCTGTCAACAGTGGAAGTGAATAGCTGCCAGTTAGCCATATGCCAATGACTGTGCTTATTGGTGGTACTAGCTTCCGTTCAGTCATTGTTACACTAGGTGGCGTATCTGGTAGAGCTGCTCCTTTAACATGTGCTCTCAGATCTCTGAACACTTCAGTGAACGCTAATCGCTAACATGCATGCCTGTTGGCCATTGCTGCAGGGTTCCATCTTCATTACCATGGTTGGTCAGCCTGAGAAGCAACCATCAGCGTCAGATTGCTGTTTTCCCCACCTACTAGTTTTATGTACCTGTATGTTTCTTGGTTTGTCTGAGGAAGATTACTGGACCTAATTGTATTTTTCATAGATTCATCAATAAACACTTCTGAAATGAGACAATATCTCAAGCTAGCTGTAGGTCAAGAGTGAATGACTCATTTACAATTGGCGATTCCCAAGCCAGAGCCATAAATCCCAGGAATTCCACATTCCTGTGGAACTCCAGCCCGAGTGCAAGGTTATCCATTGGGTTAAAGAACTGTATTTTCATGGTTAATCCAGTGGATTTACCTAGTTCAGGTGCGCAGAAAAAGGACTAGCCACCTGGCTCAAGTATGTAGGCCCTAGAACAGGGATTAGCAACCTGGCTCAGGCATATTGGGGTTGGGATTAGAACATCAAGATTGAGAATGTCTGGCCAAATGTCATCCTGTTTTTCCAAGAGTGGTTCCTGATTCAGCTTCTGGGTCTCCATGTTTAGTGTGTTCATGTTCTCACTGTTCCAACAAGCCTGGAAACACCAGAAATATGCAAATCTGATACTGGGAATTCTTGGCTTTCTGAGTCCAGCGCTGGAAGATCCTCAGTATATTTACGTTGGAAGTTTCCAAATAAAACAATGTAAAGAGACAGTCATGATGACAGAATTGTTTGATTTTTTTGAGGGGGGTTTCTATTAAGATGTATTCATAGAACGTCTTGTTCGGAAATAGGCCAGTCAGCATTTTTTTAAATAGAGCTCTTTGTTGTCTGAAATAACCAAAGTATCCAATCAGAAACATGCCATATTTAGATGTCTTATTAAGAGAGAAACTGAGACCTGCTGTAAATATTGTGTAGAAAAATTTACTTTACAATAAAATTAATATTTACATAAAAAGCACACAGTTCTGAGGCTGTAGTCACCAACCATTCTTATGAATGTCCACTTTATTAAGTGCTGGTAAGGGTGACTGTATATGACAGTATATTACACTGTCATGATTTCTGTTTAAAATATCTGATATGATGGATGTACATGTAAGATATCAGATATCGGCGTCAGTTAATATGGACAGGTAAGATATCGGATATTACCATCAGTTAATATGGACAGGTAAGATATCGGATATCGGCATCAGTTAATATGGACAGGTGAGATATCGGATATCGGCATCAGTTAATATGGACAGGTGAGATATCGGATATCGGCATCAGTTAATATGGACAGGTAAGATATCGGATATCGGCATCAGTTAATATGGACAGGTAAGATATCGGATATCGGCATCAGTTAATATGGACAGGTAAGATATCGGATATCGGCATCAGTTAATATGGACAGGTAAGATATCGGATATCGGCATCAGTTAATATGGACAGGTAAGATATCGGATAGGACAGTTAATACGGGACAGGTAAGATATCGGATATCGGATATCGTAAGATATCATCAGTTAAATACGGAGATATCGGTCGGCATCAGTTAATACGGACAGGTAAGATATCGGATATCGGCATCAGTTAATATGGACAGGTAAGATATCGGATATCGGCATCAGTTAATATGGACAGGTAAGATATCGGATATCGGCATCAGTTAATATGGACAGGTGAGATATCGGATATCGGCATCAGTTAATATGGACAGGTGAGATATCGGATATCGGATATCAGATATTACCATTAATATGGACAGGTGAGATATCGGGATCGGCATCAAAGTTAATATGGACAGGTAAGATATCGGACATTACCATCATTAACGACCCAGATATCGGATATGAACTAATACGGACAGGTGAGATATCGGAGATCAGTTAATACTCCATCAGATATTTGGTTTTCAAGCGGACTGTTCGGATATCGGCATCAGGATATGGACAGTCCTGGAGCACCACCATCAGTAATTCTCAGCTCGGATATGGCATCAGTTAAGCAGCAGGTAAGATATCGGATACAGTTAATATGATATCGGTGATTGGCACGTACTTCAGAGAATCAGATATTACCATCAGTTAATAACAGGTAAGATATTACTTTTGTCATCAGTTAATTGGCATATGAATCAGTTAATATGGACATTATCGGATATGCATCAGTTAATTGTGGACAGGTAAGATATCTGGCTTCACAAAGCATATTCAGAACATCACGCCCATCCACTTCAGTAAGAAAGAGAACTCCATCAGTTTGGTTTTCAAGCGGACTGTTCTTTCAGGATCACACAGTCCTGGAGCACCACCTAGTGTTCTCAGCTGGATGGTTCAGGTTCAGCAGCATGACCAACAGCAAACCACAGGTGAAAAACAGGACCATCTCTTCGTCATCATCTCTTTAATAACTGAACATAAGTCTGTGGAAAAGCAATGAAGTGGTGGAACGAGGCTTCCCCAATCTGACAGGAGATCTGATCTTGCAGCAAGCAAACCCCAACAAGCTCACATGCTCCATACTGTGGTCACAAAGAAGACATGCTACTGCTACATGAAATACTACATACTGACCTTCATGAAGAACAGGGTCTGATGTCCGTATGTGGAAATGGGTCGTTTGGTTAGGGTGACCATGAATTTGATCCAGTGTCTAGGAACACAACATTCCTATCCCTGTATTCCAGGATGACAGTTCCGGCGTTCACAGGACTGCAAATGTGACTGATTGGCATGAAGGACATTAAGCATTCACACATCTGGACTGGCCCACAAAATCGTTCAGCCCTCTTGAACATCTGTGGGAACGAGCTGGAACAATTAGTAAACCACCAGTGAAGGCATCCACCACATCTGGCCAAAACTGTGTCTGGACATTGATGTAGCCTACATCCAGAAACTTGTCCAGTCCATGCAACATCCAATCACAGCTGTTATTGGAGCTTGTGGAGGTGTTACACGGTGTTAGGTACGTTTTTCAATATATATATCTATAAATATATAACACCAAAAGAACAGCTGCAACCAGAAGGAAGTGTGGGAGTGCTGTGCTAAAAAAGGAAGATGAAGGTTACCAGGATCAATAACTCAATCATCTCCACCAAGACTAAAGCGGGACTCGTCACTGAAGATGACCCGCTGCCATTCTGAGTCACTCCATGACAGTCTGGTACGACACCACTGCAGTGTTTGGTGACGGTGACGTGGTGTTAAGGACAGTCGTGGTAACGGTCTGTGTGCAGGTAGTCCTGCGTGGTGCAGCCGTCTGCCAGTGGTGCTGCACTAACAGGATGACTCATGGAGGACACCACTGCTCACTGGATGTCTGTAACCGTGGCTGTTGGGTCAGTCAGGTACAGAGATAAGACCGGTCCTTGCTTACGTCACATGAGCGGTGAAACATGAGTCTCATGGTGTCAAACCAACCCATCAAGGTTCCCTTGCTGCAGGACTAAGGAATAATGAACCACAATGTAAGGCTTCGTATGAACTCTTTAATACAAAACAGAAGTCGTATGTGCAGTGACGAGCAAATGGGCCTGAAAATATAGCTTTCCAACATCTTCAATATACAGAACACTTTACAAACGTGAATAAAAGAAAACAACAGAAACTCTGCTTTACCAAAAATTGAATTTCAGAATGGCATGCCAAAACCGGAGCGACGCTCCTCTCCTCACTAAAGTGTTCTTCCTTTTCCTGTTTCTTTTCTTTTCTTTTTTTTTTCTTTTTTTACAAAACTTATAAAAATGCATTTGAAATAAAATACTTTACAATTCACAGATCAGTGTCTCTTTCTCTCAGCACCCCATACTTCTGCACATCTTAAATTATCTTACAAAAAGAGACATATTTACAGTTTCGGAACAGCACAAGACCTCCTGCGGCCATTAAAAATACTATTTAACCCAACGGGAGGGGCCGGAGCACTCCTGTATCCACCCCCCACCAGACGCAGCTACCCAGAAGAAGAAACGGCTGCCCTTTCTAATGCAGAGGGTCTTCTGGAGGTCCCACAAAGACCCTCGAAGTAACATTCACAAAGCGTCTTGGTCTGGGACTTATTTGGCGACATGTGTTGACGTCCGTTATAGAAACCGGATCCTGGCTTAGAACCACAGAGCAGCTTTCTCACTGTAGTAAATGGACCCAGTGTTGGAGTGCCATCTAGTGGCTTCATTGCTGCAACACAGCAGGCTGAACCCACCCAGGGACAGAGTTATCCAAGCATCTGCGTAATTACAGGGTTAAGATGTAAACACAGCCATTCAGAGTGGTTTCTTTGTTCTAGAGAAAATTGCTGAGTCAGGACTGTTCCCAGTGGTGGTGATGGGAACCAAATGTCCACCTCTAGAAGCTTCCTTAGAGACAGTGGAGATATGATGACCCCTGGTTACTAGCTCAATCTCTTGAGGCGAGATCTCTTCGATCAATCATTTCACACCAAACCACTCGGAAAGGCTCGGATTGCATCTCAACCACCAACTTATGGAGAGCTGTAGGAAAAATCTGGAGAATTCTTCTTGCCTAAAAATATCTACACAGTTTTCCCCCTTATCCCACAGGTAGTCCGCCAAACATGTCTTGGTTAACCAATAGGAAAGGGATTTCACTGCCAAGTAACCAATGAGCCGATGAAGTGGATCCGGTCTGTTGGAGCAGAAGAAAAACCCCAAGGTTCTTCCAGGCTAGGATAGAAATCTACCGATTTACCTCCAGCCTTTAGACACTAACTGGCCTGCTAGCTTCACACGAGCCATCTGCCCCACTGTCTGATCAGTTCCACTGAAGTTAGCTGATTAGCTAAAGCCAAAAGTTATGACTGATGAACAGACAGAGGTCAGAGGAACCTATCTACTGGACAATCCCCACTATGGGCTTCTGGCTGTACTGGGTAATAATGGGTTATGAAATGCCACCCTACGTTGGCTCTTCAGCTTATTACTAAAGCACCTAAAGTCCAGTCAGATGTTCTAATCAATGACAAAAACTACATTTGGCAACACATGACTATCCTGGAGCAGTTAAAGACTGACCATGACGATCTGAGTCAGTCTCAATATAAGGGTTTAAGGCAAAGGAAAACACCTAACCAACAAGAAGTCACAATAAAGCACTGGAACTTCAAAAACAGCTGAAAGAAAGTGGTCTGGGTTTGACCTTATGGACTAAGTGAAGGTCAAATCCATGAAACTATATGTGGGAATGAATGAATCAGATGTTTTGGCAAAGTCTTGAGATCTACAGCCCTGCAGGGTTTAGTACTAATCCCGACCCATCATGCCGAGCAGCAGGACATCTCGGTTAGCCACCCAACTGCCACAGTAGAAACTATCCAATAAGAAAAGGGCTAAGTGGTGTTTCTATTGGACCATCCTCACTTTCATCTTATGTTAGCCGCACAGCAAGTTAGCCATATAGTTCTAATTCTAAGAGCTCAGTGGTGTAGGTATCAAACAGTCCCTACTGCTGACTTAAATTAGCCAGATCATTTTAATCCTCTAATCCGTGTCCGGAGCAGCAGGACGTCTCAGTTAGCTTGTTGACTTAAGCCAAAAGTAAGGACTGTCCAATAGGGCCACTGACATGCGGTGCTACTACTGGACAATAGTCACTTTGAGATTAAGATAACCAAGTAGCTGTAATCCTAATACTGCGTGCTGAGACTCAGGACTTCTTAGTAACTCTAATCCTAGTTTGTACTTTAAGTCTGAAATGACTCTCCACAGCTGGCCTAATAGTTATAATAGTTAGCGTTTGTGCTGAGCAGCAGGATGTCCCCGTTAGCCTGCTAATTTGAGCCTACAGCAAGGACTGTCCAATAGGACAGCAGTCAAATAGTGCCTCTATCAGACGATAGTCACTTTGGATTAAAAAGCTCTAATCCTGATATTGCTTGCTGAGTTTTAGGATTTCTCAGGAACCAGGCAACCTGAGCCAAAATAATAGACCACCCAATAATAGAAGGGCTCAGTGGTGTTTATATTAGGCAATCCTTACTTCTGTCTCAGGTTAGCCAAGTAGTTCCAATTCTTGTTTGTTGTACTTCGTGTTTGAGTCTAAAATGACTCCCTACAGTTGACTGAATAGTTCTAATCCTACAATTTGGTGCTAACCATCAGAATGTTCCAATTAGCCTTCTAAGTTGAGCCAAAAGCAAGCACTGTCCAATAGGACATCAGCCTAATGGTGGCTCTACTGGACAATAGTCACCTTGGAATTCAGAAGTCAGATAGTCCCTAATCCTAACACTGCATGCTGAGTTACAGGATTTCGCAGGAAGTCAGACAATCTGAGCCCAAAGTCTAATCTGTCCAATAAGAAAGTCAGTGGTGTTTATATTAGGCAATCCTTACTGCTGTCTTAGATTAGACAGGTAGTGCTAATCCTAGTTTGTTGTTCTTCAAGTTTGACTATGACATGCCGACCTACAGCTGGCCAATTAAATCTAATCCTACAATTTGACGCAGAGCAGTAGTGTCTTAGTTAGCCTGCTAATTTAAGCCAAAGGTAAGGACTGCCCAATGGGACAGCAGTAAAATTGTGCTTCTACTGGACAACAGTCACTTTGGGATTACGAAAGTCGGATTTTAATCCCAATATTGCATACCGAGTTTCAGGATTTCTCAGGTAGCCAGTCACCTTAAACCAAAAGTGTACACTGTCTAATAAGAGAAGCTCAGTGGTGTTTAAATTAGACAGGCCTTACCTTGCCTCAAATTAGGAGCGTGGCTCTAATTCTGGGTTATTGTACTTCCGAGTTTGAGTCTACAGTGACTCTACAGTTGGCCAAATAACCCTAATCCTAAAGTTGTGTTCTGAGCAGTAGGGTGTCTTGGGTAGCTTGAGTTACATGTAGGGACTGTCCATCCAATAGGACAGCAGCCAAGTGGTGCCTCTACTGGTCGACAGTCATTTTGGGATTAAGCTAGCCAAACAGCACTAATCCTAATATCTGCTTTACTCAGTAGTGGTGCTTCACAAAGCTGGATAACCCAAGTCCACAGTGAGGCCTGTCCAACAGAAAGGTCACCCACCACCACCACCACCCAAGCTACCCTAACATCGCTAACTCAAGCACAAGGAGTGCCAAGGCCTCCTCCGAGTCTTGCTGTACAATTGTCAGTGTTGGCTTATAGGTTATCCTGCTTTGTGACAGACTCTCTGGAGTAGCTGTTAACAACACACGGTGATCCTCCAGCAGCATCCACGCTGGGCCAGGTGAGCTTTTGTGGAAAGCCTGAGGCCGTTAATACATTCAGCGCCATGTACGCTGAACAAAAAGGCAAGAGGAGGCGGCGATGGGGAGCTATTAGAAAGAACCCACAGGCTCTAGGTTATGACAACAGGGCAGCCAGGAAGAAAAGAGGATGAGAGCTGGAGACGCCCGTCCACTTCTTTCCTCTGCTCCTCTTCCCTCGTTCGTATTCAAGCGTGCAGCTCTTCAGACAGCATCATTTACATTTAAATAGGAAAGAGACTGCGGCCAGGCAAAGGCACAAAAGCTCTCCGCTGGGGGAAAACATCAAAAAGTGCCCGAAAAATACCCGCTTTCCCTTCGCTGCCCGACTCCTCGCTCTCTCCAGGTTTGTCTTACAGGAGACAGGTCAGGTTACTATGGTGAAATAGGCTTATTTTCCTGATATTAGATCAGATGTCAGGGGTCAGAAAACTAAGCTCAGCCAAAGTGATCCTAAATCACAGCGTAGCGTTTTCCTCAGGAGGGAATTTCATGCAGCCAGTCAGAAGACATCGAAAGTCAAGCTCCAGCAGCCGATATAAAGGACATTCCTGATGGATGAACTTCCAGCTTTCCTGAGAAATCTGACCCCCCCCGGTGCTCCATCAGGGGCTTCAAATGAGCTTTCTTGAGCCAAATCAGGTGGGCTTAGTAAAGACAAAGTCAAGCTAAGTAACTTCAGTCAAGACTAAAGGTTATGCAGTAGGAATGTCCCTTAGATCTTCTCCTATGGGACAGACTTGACCTTGGGCTTAAAGGATCTGGCTGATGGAGAGATCCTGCTTGATCGAGAGATCCTGCTTGAGGACATCATAAACCATACAGACTACATTCCAGAATAAAGATGTCAAGGAGACTCTAAAACCCTGGAAGAACCTTTGGCTCTTTGAAGAACCTTTCCATGGAAACAAGAGGCACAAGGTCAAAGCCCCCTTTGGTCCAAAGAATTCCAAAAAGTTTTATACCACTTTTTTCTAGAACTATCTGCCCGGGTCGAGAACCATGTAGGAACCTGTATATTCCAAGACGTACACTTCAGACGGTGTAACAGATAACGGCTCGCCGAAACTTCAAACTGCCTTCAACATATATATTAAAGATTTATCCTCCAAACTGAAATCAAAATTTAGTTACACTACATTATCTACGGCTCAGTGCTTGCGTCGCTCATCCCTTACACCTCTATATCACAACCAGCATGTTCCCCAAAATATGGAACATGCCGACATCGGTAAACCTCCACACTGCCTGACAAAATGAAACCTGCTGCTGTTCAGGAATTCTAATAATTCATGGAAAGCAAAACTTTAAAGCTTATGAGTCATTGGCCTACATCGAAGCTTAAAGCCACTACCTTCAACGGGACCTCTAGGATCTACCGGTCATCATTAAGCAAAGTACAATAAAGACACTCCTGTCAAAAAAGGTCTCTCTTTCCACAGGCGTACTGCTGAAGCCTGCGTTGTAATGAAGGGGAAAACTACGGGGGCCGAGAAGTCCAAAACAAATGACCAATTTAGAAAACAAAACTACAATTTTTTTTTTTAAATAATAATTACAAACAAAAATAATTACATTCAAGTAAACAAAATTACAAAAGCAAAAAGCATTTCACAAACCGTGAAACACTTCCCAGTACCAAAACAAATTCTGATGGAAAGGGGAGGGCTAACACACAGGAAGTGCTTGTCGCGGAGCGAGTGAAGTTTGCGAGGGTGACGACGCCAAAGCGTGATTTGTGGCAGGTGTTTTAACCAGCTAGCAGGCTTCTGTTTTTCCCGTAGAAGGTCTTTAGAGTTTTTAAAAGAGCAGACGAAGAAAGAGACGAACAGACTCTAAACCACGTGGGCTGTTTGTAAAAGCTCTCAGCCATCTCAAGCTAGCTAGCTCTAAGTGGTTCAGACGTCACCTGTTCATCTCTTACTACCACTGCGAAACAGTTTGATTGACAAGGGTCCTCAACAAGAACTTCCTGTGTGTTAGACCCGCCCTTTCCTTTTCTTTCTTTTTCCAGAATTGGCAGTATGTGAAAGTGTTTTGGTACTGGTAAAGGTTTTACATCTGGTATTTTTGTTTTCTTGAATGTAATTTTTTAATTTTTATTTTTGCTTTTTTTTTTTAATGTAATTTGTTTTGCACTTCTCCACCAAAAAAAATTGAAGCAAAGGTAAGAATGCTTATGGAAACGTATGTGAAGTAACCAGCTAAAGCACATGAAGAAGGCTTGAGGGGACGAATAAGAACAGGACCACCAATGCAATCAATGCAAGCATCCAGAAGGAGGAACCATGGAGGAGCGCTGCATGTTTTTCAAGGCAGGCCGATTTGCGTGAAACTGTCCCAAGATCAAAGCTCCTCCTCAGGAACAGTGGAGGAACAACAAATGAACACAGAACAAGGCAAGACGTTTGGCCTACAGAATGTGGTTTATCCATTGTGCTTGGGCCCCCTGCTTTTCTCTAGCTTCGTTTTCCAGAAAAAAACTCTTTAATGCCAAATTAAAGGAAGCGAGGCTGCTTCCTACAGCTCCAACCTTAGCATCATAGAATACCCTGCCAGGACAATGGGATTAAGCTTATGGTAATGAGGTTCTCTCAAAAATTTGGCTGCACCATGAGTCTCCTGCACTCTGCAGGGTATTATCTCCTGTCGGTCTGCTCTTTGGGAGGACATAATGGAGCTTCCTCCTCACAGAGAAGCAGAACGGCCTCCATCATATTCGTAACGAAGCTGGCAACACTGCTACACAACCTTAGCAAGGGCCACCGAAGATAGCTCAACACAAAACCCGTAGAAAACCTGCACCAGAAGATCGTTCTCTTCAACGAGGACTTCTCAATTAGCAAAAATATACAGAGACGAATTCCTCTGAAACCTCATAGGCTTATCAAAATCTTGGAAATGTTACCTGCTCTTTAATTAAACTCTTTGTACTCCTTTACGTTACTACGACCGGAACTGGGATCAAGGTAAGATGCCACACTGACGTCCCAATCCCGAGCTCTCAAGGGAGATGCGTTATAAAACAGTAGAAAAGAAGCACACACGTTTGTGAGGGCGGCCGAAGCCTCGGTCAGCATTAGGTAGATCCCCACCAGATCCAGCTGCTCTCCAGTAGAACTCTGGGGATCCGAAGTTTGATTCATCCAAACGTTCTCAATGTCCGTGAGATGCTTCGTAATAAAACAGTAGAAAAGAAGCACATCGTCCAGGTTGCTAAGGCCCGAGTTAGCGTTAGGCAGCATCCCGTGATATCCAGCCGCTCTCCGTGAGAAAGTTCAGGATTCGCCTCTTTAGCACTTTGTCCAGGTAGCCAGGCAACCGGCTTTTTGCCGGGACGCCCTGCCTCTTCTGCAGGTGGTCCTTGATGATGATGGTTTTGACAGTTAAGTAACGGGTCGGACTCAAGTTCAGAGAGTTGCAAAGCACCTTCTCCCGATCGGACAGCAGCTCAAATCCCGGCAAATGCTCGATGGCCGCAAATTCACCGTCTTTTCCTTCCTCTTTGATGGCTCCGCCCCCTCCACCGCCGCCACCGCCACCTGTAGCCCCAGCTCCTCCACCTCCGATCCCAGACGAGCCCCCTAATCCTCCTCCACCGCCGCTTCCTCTCTTGGAGCTCTTGTTTTCTTTCCGTTTCTCTCGCTTGTGCCTTGCAGCTTCGTATTCCGCAGATTCGTCCAGCCGAGTGATCCCGTTGCGCCGATAGCGCTGGAGCTCGCGTACCTTCGCCCGCAGAACCCGTTCCTTGTGCAAGTTGTCGAAAAAGTCCTCAAACTCTCTGTGCGCCATGAACTGGCACAACGCCCGCAATTTTGTCCGCTGCTCACGTTCTTCCTTTGTGATCTTGCGCTTTGGCACCGAAGATGCTGTAGCTGAAGCTGTTGTCACGGAACCGGCACCGCCCGTCAATGTCGGAGCATTAGTTGCTGCACCTCCGCCGCCCCCTCCAGTGCCTCCAGCACCTCCTGACCCGACTCCTCCGGTGCCACCCGGCTTGTCTCGCTCTTTATCCTTCTTATCCCGGCCCAGGAACGCTGGAACCAGGTTGTAGTCCCTGGCAATGTTCTTGCGCCGTTGGCGCTCCCTAAGCTTCCTTACATACATGTCCACATGAGCACTTTTCATTTCGATCTCAACGTCATCGTCGTCGTAGTTGACCGACAACCCACTGATGAGCTTCTCCGCCTCCTGGTCGTATTCTATCTCGTAGTCGTCCCTCAAAGGCATGTATCCCAGCTGCTGCTGCTCAGGCACCGAAATGTCTAGCGGGGGTAAAGGGGTGGTCAGGCTAGGAGACAGCGGACCCCCACCAGGGCAAGTATGGTCCGTCACACGGTTGGGAATGCTATCAGGGATGCAGGCCTTGCCCAGGTTGCCGTGGATGTACATGCTGACGTAGTGGTCCATGACTTCCTGAGGGGTACGAGAGGCTCCAACGTGGGCAGCCATGTCCTCCTAAAAGAGTGCAGAGATGAGGAAATGATTAGATACGGACACACAGATTGTCCCTGTCGAGACAAATCCTTGGATTTCAATGCCGTTTTGGGCCAGCTTCTTTTTTAGGATAGAATTTGGACCAACAGAAATGACCCAAAACTTCTATAAACTTATTATTTATTTACGTTATTTATATTCACATGTTTTTCTTTCTTCCTCCTGTGTAGCATTAAATATGTAAGGTTTGTTCCAACAGTAATGACAGGCTCCACCCACAAAACCACAATTTAATTAAACAATGCAGGTTATTATTAATTAAATGTCTACCGAATGTTCCGGGGCACTTTGCCTTCTTTTGAACTTTAATGCAACGTGTAATTTCACTGCTATCTTTAATTAAGACACATGAAAAGGTTCTGTTGGCTTCAAAACAGACATTTATGAAAACTATGGCTTAATAAAACTATATTTTGCAACACGCATGTTTGTGTGTAATTTTTTGTTCTAAATAATGACTTGGCTGTTTTCTTTTCCAAACTCTTGTTATTATATAACATATAATCAGTTCTGGTTGTTCTTGTATTTATTAGTTCCTTAATATTTAAATTTTAATATTGAAACTGCATTATTTAATGCATTATATTACTGCAAACTGACATTCTGAAATGTTTAAAACTAGTGTGATCTACACTGCTCATGTAACTATAACCAATAATTAATTATTGATTAATTAATTAAGAGAACAGATACATCCAAATATTGTACATGGGGTCTAGTCTTTTATTACTTCCCTACAAAACCCTTTTGACTGTACTGAAGCCCTTCGTTCATCTTGTAAACCACTCAACACCACACTAGTGCAACTAACCTACTTATCACCGTCTGGCTAACCATAATAAACCCATGATGGAATTTATCTGATGTTCCAGTTTATGTTTCCACGAGCCTCTAGCCATCGCTACTCTAGCTGTGTTTTATTTTATACCCAGTTTGTGTCCAGCAAACATAAAGAATCACCCATCCATCAAAATATTACTTAGGCACTGTTTCAACCAGAACCACATTTGGACCATACACTGCCCATCTTACCCCCAACTAACTGTACCCAGTGTTGTAGGCCGCTGGCATCCAGAAGGCACCACTCTGCTCACCCAACACTGCCCCCATGACCATAATAACCACCCACCTGAGAGATGATGGCACTGTAAATAAGTTTTGGGATATTGAACTGAATGGAACCAGATACTGATTAAACTCCAAACCACCAAACTACTCACCCATCACTGACCACATCTGACCACAGTCTAATTTAAGGGTTTGTTATTTGGTACCAGGTTGGTACTTACCTTTCTCTTGGCTCACCTGTCCAAATTAAGGCCATACCATATGGCGTATGGTGTAAATCTATCACAATGTCATATGCTTGGAACTGACTGAATGGAACTAGTTTCCAACCTACACTGTTTAGTAGAAATCACCTCACATCTTAAGTGGTTGGTGTAGCTCAGCGGATAACACCGCTGCCCGCCAAAGAGCCACCACCACATGTGGGACACAGGGGTTCGAATCCCAGTCTGGGTGACTACGCTGTGCTACACCAATAAGAGTCCTTGGGCAAGACTCCTAACACTACATTGGCCGCTCTGGATAAGAGCGTCAGCTAAATGCCATAAATGTAAATGTAAGAAGGCCATTCACTGCCCATAATAAACTCATAATTTGGCTGTAATCACCAAATTTATCACCAAACTATTTGTCCATGTAACTATAATAATCCCATAATCGAGTCTGCAGTAGGTGTTAAGTGAATTAATTTTGTACTGAGTTGGTGTCCATCCTCTACCTATAACAAACCCATCATTTGGATGTTATAATGGCTTTAGAAACATGAAAACA
Source organism: Prochilodus magdalenae (assembly GCA_024036415.1). Classification (NCBI taxonomy): domain Eukaryota; kingdom Metazoa; phylum Chordata; class Actinopteri; order Characiformes; family Prochilodontidae; genus Prochilodus; species Prochilodus magdalenae. The sequence continues at coordinate 21,940 of JAMWET010007261.1, forward strand.
TCAAGGAGTTACTTCACTGCATAGAACTGAATGAATGAAACTACCTTCTGCATGTGTCTATATAATTTAACCCTATACTATGACCATTAACTGACCTATAATTATTAATAGTTTCGGATCATAATGGCATATAATGAAAAAAATAAAAATAAATATTATTACTATAAACCCATAATCTAAGTTATAATAGTTCTAAAAGTACAAAATAAACCAAGTGTATGGGAATGACCAAACGGAAATACCTTACACCTAGCACTGATTTAAATATCTCACCATATTATGACTGTTTACTGACCATAATTAACAGCTTATCCAAGTTATTTTGGCTTTACATGAACTTTATTCCACTCAGTTCAAGCTGAGTTTTATATCGGGTCGGTGTCTAGCAGGTTTGGCTCTTATCTGATGATAATAACCACATTTATCACCAAACTATAGTTTAAATTAGTAGTAAAGTACTTCTAAAAACCCCATAATCGGGTCTGAAGTAGGTCTAAAGTGGATTCATTTTGTACTGAGTTGGTGTTCGTCTTCTTTATGTATAATAAACTCATAATATAGTAGTTATTATGGCTTTAGGAGCACAAAATCCATCAAGTAGTTACTACAGTACATACAACTGAATGAATGAAACCACTTTCTACATACGTCTGTTTAATATGGTACTCTATTGTGACCATTTATTGACCATAACTGATGTGATTTATAAATTATTTGCATTAAACTGGGTTTAAAAGTAAAACTATGTTGTTTATGCGAATGGAAGTGAATGAAGCTAGTTTCCAGCCATCACTGGCTGAAGTAGAAATTATCCAGCACTATATTAGAACCATAACAAACAGATAATGTATGTAATATTCCCAATAATAATAATAATAACAATAATAATAATAATAGCCCTATAATCTAAGTTATGATGGCTCTAAAAGCACAAAATGCATTAAATATATGGACCTGACTGAATGGAGATACCTTTTACCCTCTCCTGTTTAAAATACCACCTTATTATAATAATTAATTGACCATAATTAAGGGATATTGTAAGTTACACTGGCTGTATATGAACTTTAACACACTGTGTTCAGTCTGAGTTTGGTGCTCAGCTGGTGTCTCTCTATCTCTGCTCTCTGCTAACCACACTAAAGCCCCAGATCTGATCTGGGAGTGGAGTTGAGCTGAGTTTAATTCAGTACCCAGTTGCCGAAGCCGTACTGCTCGATGGCGTCCAGCAGGCTCTGCTCCTCTCTGCCCGTCCAGCCTCCCTCCGCCTCGGCTCCCCACAGGGCGAACCGGCCTCCGTCCACCTGCTGGTATCCGTGCCATCTGCGGTGGTTACCGATCTCTGCGCCCGCCGAAAAGCACTCGGGGCACAGCTCGATGTCCGGACAGTCCGTGCAGCGGATCCGCAGGTTGCTCACGTCCGACAGGCAGTTCACACAGTACTTCTTCCCCAGGTCCGCCATTTCTGCTCCTGCTGCTGGCTGGAGCCGCGCAGGACCGCTCTGCGCATGCGCGCCGCTCCGCCCCCCTCGCTCATTAATATGAACGAGGCGCCTTTCGTCTTAAAACAAGCTCATGAATATTCATTACGACCGCGTAGCAGAGGACGCTGATTGGCTCCCAGGACGCCGTATCCCGGACAACCGGTATGAAAACACGAAAGAGTGTTTTTTATTGAAGGATCAGAGACGAGTTCAGGTGAGGTGAGCGCGAGAGCTATATATTTTATATTTATTAGACTAACGTTCAGTTAATAGAGCGTGTTCAGGTTCTAGGTCAGTTTGTGTTGGTACTAAACTGTCAGTAGTTCGTAGTCGCTTATTAAACGGCTAATCACACACTATCCTCTAATACACACCTATACACACTCAGAGTTCATCTGTTTATCTACCTCGGTCTGTCTTTTCATCTCTCTGTCTGTCTATCCATCTGTCTGTCCATCTCTCTGTCTGTCTATCCAGCTGTCTGTCTATCCATCTGTCTGTCTGTCTGTCTTTCCACCTGTCTATAATGTCTATCCACCTGTCTGTCTGTTCGTCTGTCTATCCATCTCTCTGTCTGTCTATCCATCTGTCTGTCTGTTTATCCATCTGTCTGTCTGTTCGTCTGTCTATCCATCTCTCTGCCTGTCTATCCGTCTGTCTATCCATCTCTGTCTGTCTATCCATCTGTCTATCCATTTCTTTGTCTATCTATCCACCTGTCTGTCTATCCATCTGTCTGTCAATCCACCTGTCTGTCTGTCTATCCATCTGTCTGTCAATCCATCTGTCTGTATGTCTATCCACCTGTCTGTCTGTCTGTCTATCTATCTGTCTGTATGTCTATCCACCTGTCTGTATGTCTATCCATCTCTCTGTCTGTCTATCCACCTGTCTGTCTATTCATCTGTCTGTCAATCCATCTGTCTGTCTGTTTATCCACCTGTCTGTCTATCCATCTGACTGTATGTCTATCCACCTGTCTGTCTGTCTATCCACCTGTCTGTATGTCTATCCACCTGTCTGTCTGTCTGTCCATCTGTCTGTATGTCTATCCACCTGTCTGTCTGTCTGTCTATCTATCTGTCTGTATGTCTATCCACCTGTCTGTCTGTCTATCTACCTGTCTGTCTATCTATCTGTCTGTATGTCTATCCACCTGTCTGTCTGTCTGTCTGTCTATCCACCTGTCTGTCTGTCTATCCATCTGTCTGTATGTCTATCCACCTGTCTGTCTGTCTATCCATCTGTCTGTATGTCTATCCACCTGTCTGTCTGTCTATCCACCTGTCTGTATGTCTATCCACCTGTCTGTATGTCTATCCACCTGTCTGTCTGTCTGTCTATCCACCTGTCTGTCTGTCTATCTATCTGTCTGTATGTCTATCCACCTGTCTGTCTGTCTATCTACCTGTCTGTATGTCTATCCACCTGTCTGTCTGTCTGTCTATCTACCTGTCTGTCTATCTATCTGTCTGTATGTCTATCCACCTGTCTGTCTGTCTATCCACCTGTCTGTCTGTCTATCCATCTGTCTGTATGTCTATCCACCTGTCTGTATGTCTATCCATCTGTCTGTA
>JAMWET010007261.1:30000-47892 GCA_024036415.1 Prochilodus magdalenae
AGTGTCCTTTTGAACCATTTCACAATTCTCTAACCAAGTCAATGTTTACATTTACAAAATATAAGACAGTTGACAGAATTACAGGTTGTTTTATTGCTATGTAGAAAATGTCCCAACTTTTTTCACTGACAGGTTTGTAGAGCTCTGTGATTCACTGTGATTTTTTTAAATTAGTATTTGTGGTGGTGTCAGTGTGACACATGAGTCTCAGTGGAGTCATTAAACTGTGGAGCTGTGGATATATGATTTTATCATTTTATACTTTTAGAAAACTAAATCATATAAAACTGAGCCGTACAGTCTTCAGTTCCTGTGTAGATGCTGGATTTACTCCACTGCAGGTCTAGAAGTCACTCAGTACTTCAGTCGAACTTAATCCGAAACTTTTGTACTACTCCTGGTGTCAGTATTTTACCTAGACTTTAACTGGAGTATTGATTTAGGCTGATCTTCCCACCTCTGATTAATAGACGTTGTGCTGTTATATATATATATATATAACAGCACAATGTATATATATATATTACATTTAGCTGAGGCTCTTATCCAGAGCAAGCTACAAGGTTGATCATATTACAGGTAGGCCAAAGTAGTGTTAGGAGTCTTGCCCAAGGACTCTTATTGGTGTAGCACAGCATAGTGACCCAGACTGGGAATTGAACCCCAGTCTCCCACATGGGATGGTAGCAACCTGGTGGGCCGTGGTGTTAGCCGCTGCACTACACCATCCACTGTATATATATATATATACAGGGGTTGGACAATGAAACTGAAACACCTGGTTTTAGACCACAGTCATTTATTAGTATGGTGTAGGGCCTCCTTTTGCGGCCAATACAGCGTCAGTTGGTCTTGGGAATGACATATACTGCGTCCTGCACAGTGGTCAGAGGGAGCTTAAGCCATTCTTCTTGCAGGATAGTGGCCAGGTCACTACGTGATGCTGGTGGAGGTTCGTCCTTCTTGGTGGTATGCTGACATTACCCTGGATACCGTGGCTCTTGATACATCACAAAGACTTGCTGTCTTGGTCACAGATGCGCCAGCAAGACGTGCACCAACAGTTTGTCCTCTTTTGAACTCTGGTATGTCCCATAATGCTGTGTGCATTGCAGTATTTTGAGCAGAACTGTGCTCTTACCTGCTAACTGAACCTTCACACTCTGCTCTTACTGGTGCAATGTGCAGTTAATGAAGATTGGCCACCAGGCTGGTCCAATTTAGCCATGAGACCTCCCACACTAAAATGACAGGTGTTTCAGTTTCATTGTCCAACCCCTGTGTGTATATATGTACATATGTGCCATATTTAGGCGTGTATCTGTAGTGTAACCAATTTACATGTAGAACATCGACAACAGCATGTCAGTAGGACAGGAATGATCAAACATGCATACCACTGTCTACAGTGGCAGCACGGTGGTACAGTGGGTGGCTAAAAGGGTCTGGGTTTGATTCCCTTGCTGGGTAAACACAGTCCATTCTGTGTGGCATGTGCATGTACTCCCCCTATCTGTGTGGGTTTCCTCCTCTGGGAGCTATGGTTCCCCATCACCCCCTCCTTGTGTGTCTGTCTGTGTGTCTGCCCTGTGGTGGATGCAGAGTGGTGGTCCTGTGGGGGTCCTGACCATTGAAGAACAGTGTAATAATGTATACAGAGAAACAGATGGACTACAGTCTGGACGTGTGGAACTACTGAGTGCTTCTATATGGTCGGTGGAGCTGACAGCATGGACACTGGGTGTAGATAGATGGAGGCGGTTTTAATGTCATGGCTGATGGTGTATACGGTGTAGTATATTGTAACAGACCCAACAAAAAACACATAACCAAGGGTATTATTCTGTCCTAACACTGCGGCCTCCTCTCTAGGTCCTGACCCATGTGAAGGAGAAAGCCTCCACGTGTGTGTAGTCAGGGTGGAGGAGAACCAGGACTAATAGCGATGGGTGAGTTCAGCTAAGCAGGCCAGCTGAGGTGGACTCTGCAGTGGCCCGGAAGAGAGACATCTTGACGCGTACGAAGCAGGCGCGGGACGCCCTGCGCGCGGATAACCTGCGCCTGCGTCAGCGCTGTGGGCTGCTGGGAAACAGTACCCTCCTGAGGGACTTTGAGGAGAAGGTGGACGCCTCTGAGAGCCTGGAGACCAGACTGGAGACGCTGAAGAGACGCCATGCTGAACTCACTCTGAAGTGTGCCGGAGTGAAGAAGAAGCTGGAGAACTGCAGGACAGTAGACCACTGACCCAACATGGACCACCTGCATGACCTGTTACACTTGGAACGAGATAAGCTACACCTGTATATATGTGTTGGGAGATTCTGTAAGTGCAATAAAGAACCTGTGCTACATTAACACGGCCGTAGAACGTATTTATTCAGAACGTATAATGTTCTCTGATGTTCTATGTGGAAGGTATGTGACTTTGGTTGAGGTGACAAATGTCCAGATGTGGTTCTACACCATGTACACCTCTACATCTGGTCCTAGTATAAAACTAGCTGTTTTCACTTTTATGGTGAGCTCATGAATAATTAGATGAGCTCTGCTCTGATTGGCTGGTTAACAGCAAGACACTGCCCCCGATGATCACAGAGAAGCACCATGTGAAAATAGACTAATTAAAATGAGGCTCTGTGTAAATAAGCTCCACCCTCATACTATTCAGTTAGTTATGCTAGTTACTTGGAGCTAATGCTAGTTGCTAACGTTCCCTGTACTAGCTACTGCTCCATCTGGACGTCCACACACAGTAGATTAAAGTTGGTCCTCACTATGGAGCTCTCAGTTTAAGATGATCTGCTCCAACCGGCAGACACGGATACAATCACACAGCATGGCTGCTACTTACAGGCTGCTGTTGGGTTTGGGATGCTAATAAAGGTGGAACTGCTCCTCTCTACAGTCTCTTCAGGGTCAGACGCTGAGCAGAGCTTCTTTATATTGTCCAGAGAGGTTTGGGAAACTGTCCGGAGTGGAATGTGCAGACTGGAGGACTGAAGGTGTTCCAGGATCCTGTTAAAGATGTGGGAACTGGAGTTCCTGCTCTCCAGCTTGTAAGCAAACTATCCGTTCCACCTTAAACGGTGCTGCAGGACATTCTGGTGCCTGCACAAGCTGCAGCATTTAAGGTGGAACAAAACGAAGAAGCTGGTGGATGGGAAGCAACTTCAGCCTGGCTTAAAGATGAACACCATGTACCGCTGACAGTTGGGATGCTTGGGAAGGGAATGCGGTGTCCCCTTCCAAGCCTGGAACGCTGGATTTCTCCACATAGTCCACCATGTTGGTTTCGTTGTGGGGGCAAGAAGAAATGGAAAAGAAGGCATTCTGTAAAAAGCCATGCTGCTCGAAATGATGGGTAAACCTGCTTGTCATCCATGACCCATGTGATTCTTATTTACAACAGAAGGCACAACACATACCCTGTGCCCAATGCCCTGTGTCTATGAAGCCATGTGAGGTCTGGCATCGTCCTGCTGGAATAAATATGGAGTTTCATGGAAAAGACTACATTTCGATGACAGCATATGCCCCTCTATAAAAAACCCCAATAAAAAAAACACCTCCCATGTCCGCACCACATTTCAAGCACACCTATTGTATCAACAGGACATCATGTACCCCCACGCGATGTTTGTTGAAACTGATGCCCAATGTCAGATGTTGTGTCTGGGAGGTCCCTTTTGTTTGTAGCACGGAGAACTCAACGTCTGTTTTTCCCAAAAAGAAGCTGAACCGCAGACTCGTCTGACCCTGGCACACACTTCCACTGTTTTCCTAACCATCTCAGACGAGCTCGGGTCCTGAGAACTCGGCGGCGTTCCTGTGTAGAACTGGTGTATGTCTTTGTTCTGTAATTACTTGATGGAGCCCCGAACTGTGTTACTGTGTTAAGTGATGGTGGTTTTTCCCATATTTAACACAGTAGCATCATGGGTACTCATGCAGTGAGAGTTAAGGGGTCAAAGGTCAACAGTGGTTTCCGGCCTTGCCCTACATGGAGTGAGGTTGAGGAATCTTATCACAGTGATGTACAGTAGATGTTAAATTCTGTCCAGTCCTGTTGAGAAATGTTTCTTCTGAACGGTTTGATAATTCTCTCACGGAGTCAGTGTTTATTTACAAAATATAGTTGGTCAGTTAAAACCATAAAACATTAAAAAAGTACTGTTTGTACTTTTGTCAGTTAAAAAAAAAGGTTTTACAAAAAAAGAGGATTTACAAAATTACATGTTGTTTTTATTGCTGTTTACAAAATGTCTCAACTTTTTCATAATCGGGTTTGTAGATTCTTCAGCTCTGTGCCTTTGTTTTTTATCTGTTGGCTGCTACTGTCAGTATTTAAATTAATGTTTGTGGTGGAGTTAATGTGACACATGAGGAATGAGTCTCTGTTTCAATGAGCAATTAAATTCACCCACCTTCTACTTCCACTAACTGGCCACTTTATTAGAAACACCCACCTTCTACTTCTACTAACTGGCCACTTTATTAGAAACACCCACCTTCTACTTCTACTAACTGGCCACTTTATTAGAAACGTCTCCCTTCTACTTCCACTAACTGGCCACTTTATTAGAAACGTCTCCCTTCTACTTCCACTAACTGGCCACTTTATTAGAAACACCCACCTTCTACTTCCACTAACTGGCCACTTTATTAGAAACACCTACCTTCTACTTCCACTAACTGGCCACTTTATTGGAAACACCCACCTTCTACTTCCACTAACTGGCCACTTTATTAGAAACACCCACCTTCTACTTCCACTAACTGGCCACTTTATTAGAAACACCTACCTTCTACTTCCACTAACTGGCCACTTTATTAGAAACACCCACCTTCTACTTCCACTAACTGGCCACTTTATTAGAAACACCCACCTTCTACTTCCACTAACTGGCCACTTTATTAGAAACACCTACCTTCTACTTCCACTAACTGGCCACTTTATTAGAAACACCCACCTTCTACTTCCACTAACTGGCCACTTTATTAGAAACACCTACCTTCTACTTCCACTAACTGGCCACTTTATTGGAAACACCCACCTTCTACTTCCACTAACTGGCCACTTTATTAGAAACACCCACCTTCTACTTCCACTAACTGGCCACTTTATTAGAAACACCTACCTTCTACTTCCACTAACTGGCCACTTTATTGGAAACACCCACCTTCTACTTCCACTAACTGGCCACTTTATTAGAAACACCCACCTTCTACTTCCACTAACTGGCCACTTTATTAGAAACACCTACCTTCTACTTCTACTAACTGGCCACTTTATTAGAAACACCTACCTTCTACTGCCATTTACTGGCCACTTTATTAAAAACACCTGCCTTCAGTGTATCATGATTGGCCAGTTTCTGACTACGGGACTCCATATTTCTTCACATCTCAGTTTCATGTTCTCACCAGCAGAGGGAGCCACCAGTCCATATGATTGTGATGTACAAGACGTTGCAAAATTGGTAATGGACCAAATGATGTTAATTAAATGTAGATATTAATTGTATATATATATACAAGATAGATAGATAGATAGATAGATCGATAGATAGATGTTTATTAATAATATAGGTAATGTCAATGTGTAATATGTAAATATAAACAGAATGCAGTGATATGTGAGTCTCATAGACCCATATTCCATTCACAGTAGAGAATATAACACAAATCATACGTGTGACATTTTAACACTTCATTAAAATCTGGATTCTACTGATTCCCATTTAGAGAGAGAACTAGAATCCGCTCTCCCAGAGAAAGAGCAAGGTCAGACCTTTAACAGTCCGTTATTAGACTCTCTGCTTCAGGGGATCTGTTTATCCAGCCCTGAGAAGACTTCTCATACAGTACACTAAACCTGTAGATCATTAAAATCAGTATATTATAACTAATGTACATTTTACACACAGTTACTCTGTAAATTACAGTTTTACAGTAACACTGGGCTTTAATAAGCACTGAGCTGATACTTTTAATAAACCAACGTTTATCTATTAATCATCTATTAATGAAGGAGCCAGACATATCACCAGTAACGCTCTACCTCTCCTACACCCTGGTAACATCTGGTTCATATATGATCATTCACAAAGCTGGCTTTACGTGTCCACACAAGATAACACTAATCACACACTTATCAGAATGAGCTCATGTGTTGGTGAATGTAGAGATGTTAAGGTCAGGTGAACTGTGTACACTGACATGTGATTTCTTTCGCATGCTCTTTCTTGTAACCCTGAGACTGGTGTGCTCCAAGAAGTGGGAGGGGCTTACAGGGTCTTAAGGACGGCATGAGGGAAGATGGGGGACAGTTGGGCACGAGTGCAGCTCGGTGCACTGAAGGTAGTAAGAGGGACTCGATATGGTGAGACCAGAACTTAGAAACATGCTAGCTCCAAAGGGGAGTTATTTCACAGGATGAAAATAAAACTGAACACAGTTTAATGTTCTTTTACTTTTTAAATTTGGTTTATGATTTTGAAACACACATAGTAAATACTAAATAAATTCCGGAGTTCGGTTGGACCCAACTGGAGTGTCTCTTGAGAATTCTCGTGGCAGCCTCACTACATCGACCTCATTACCACAATCACGAGGCACCGAACTTTAACCCTTGTTTATTAACTGCATGTACACAGAGTAACCAGTGGAGGACAGACTGAACACACTCCGAGTAAGAACGGGGTTTATTTGTAGATGGTAAACACTCTTTCAGAATAATGATGCTCCAGCAGCGGTGATATTCTCTCTTTCTCTCTCTCTGTAAATACTTCATTTATATAGAAGAGATAATAGAAAGAACGCATACTGCTTTTAAAAGTTCAGGGTGAAAGACATCAAATTAATACAGCTTATTTAATACAATCTAATTAATACACCCAATTAGAGACGTGTATACTATTGTAGTAATAAAGAGCTGGAGAGAGGAAAGGAGTTCAGTTCTCATTGAAAGAGAGGAGATTTAAACACTCGGCTGAACTGTTCAGTCCGAACCTTCAAAAATTCGACGATCAATTATGCCCATGGCTCGCTTCACCCACCTAGAGCTGGGGTCCATACACACACGACCCTTCGTGGTGTAAAATCTGTAGTGAAGAAAAGATGAGTGTGAGTGTTTTAGACTAATAGATCTGATAGATAATCATATAAAACGTGTCTGATACAATTAAAAGTTCAGTTAAAGTTTATAATGTTAAAGTTTACAGTAGATCAAAGTGATAATAAGAGTAAACAGAGAACAGCAGATTAAAGTATTTATATTACATATAGTTCATCTTATTGCTCTATTAATAAAGGATGGGGGTGAACACTTACACCACTCCGGATTTTGGACAGTCGACGCTTGTTTCTTTGTACTGAATAATCTCAGCTACAGGGATTGGACTGGTAAAGAATCTGAAACAGCATGGCTCTGGTTCTAGTCCATCTGTGTGAGAAAATGAACAGATAGAATTCTGATCATCAGGAGAAGAAGTTAAATGTTGATCAGTGTTATTTATTGATCGGTTGATCAGTGTTGTCTTATACCTATATCTGGGCAGTAGAGGCTTTGGGTAACCAGGCATTTTCAGGTACTTGTAGTCGAGTATTTCTGTCATGCGGTACTTTTTACCTCTCACTAGGTTTTAAACAGGCTCCGTACTTCAGTTCTAGCCAGGTGTTTCTTTATTTCATTTCTCTCCATTGTTTTATGTATTTTAATCAGGTAAATCTATTCAGGCACCCAGTGAATCTGGCTGGGCTGGATGGCTGTCCTCGGAATGTCATGCTTTCATACTGTACAGTATCCAAACGCAGTGTGAGTAGTTCGTGTATCTGAATCTCTGGAGTGTATTCAGTAGTATGTGATGATTTTATACACTGGGAGAGACTTTGGTTGGGTCTGAACAGTGATAACTGCCTACTGTGTAAACAGGGTTCTGGGGCAGGAATTCAATACAATTTGGACCTTCACAGTATGTGAAATTAGTTATGATGACAAACAGCCAGTGAGCATGTTCTTTACATCATGTTTTTATTTTATTATGTTTGTAAACTTTGTAGGAGCGTGTGTGTCGAGTACACTGATTTTTCACCACACTCAGTCGAGATCAGTGGTGGACAAAGTACACAAACCTTATATCTGAGTTAGAGTAGAGATCCCCATGGTAAACTCCTCCTCCAGTGTCAGTAGAAGCTCCTCCCTTTAGCCTTCCAATGGAGTAACAGTACTAAAGTATTTACCTTCAGATGTACTTAAGTATGGAGAGTAACAGTACTAAAGTATGTACCTTCAGATGTACATAAGTATGGAGAGTACCAGTACTAAAGTATGTACCTTCAGATGTACTTAAGTATGGAGAGTAACAGTACTAAAATATGCACCTTCAGATGTACTTAAGTATGGAGAGTACCAGTGCTAAAGTATGTACCTTCAGATGTACTTAAGTATGGAGAGTACCAGCACTAAAGTATCCACCTTCAGATGTACTTAAGTATGGAGAGTAACAGTGCTAAAGTATGTACCTTCAGATGTACTTAAGTATGGAGAGTACCAGTACTAAAGTATGTACCTTCAGATGTACTTAAGTATGGAGAGTAACAGTACTAAAGCATGTACCTGCAAATGTACATAAGTATGGAGAGTAACAGTACTAAAGTATGTACCTTCAGATGTACTTAAGTATGGAGAGTAACAGTACTAAAGTATGTACCTTCAGATGTACTTAAGTATGGAAAGTACCAGTACTAATGTATGTACCTTCAGATGTACTTAAGTATGGAGAGTAACAGTAATAAAGTATGTACCTTCAGATGTACTTAAGTATGGAGAGTAACAGTACTAAACTATGTACCTTCAGATGTACTGAAGTATGGAGAGTAACAGGAGCATGGTTTATTACGGCTCTAATGTCCTATTATCATTTCTGGAACAGGACTCTACATCAGCTCAGTGTAGGTGAAGAGACTCTAGTGTCTCCCAGTCCACCAGTCTTTAATAGAACCTCATTCATTATTCTGACACTGACGTCTATTCATATCATCATCAGCACAGAACACTGAAGGAGAACAGGTTCCAATAGCTAGAACCATGTTCTGTCCAACAGGTCAAAACACTGATATTCACATCATCATCAGCAGAGAACACTGAAGGAGAACAGGTTCATACTGAACACCACTGGAGTCAGACAGGAGGAGAGGGCAGCTTAGAAATAGTGCCCAGGGGACATTTCGGTATCTCGATCCAAACAATGAAAATGTCCTCTCACTAGCTTTAGTTTCAGCCACTGTGTCTCGGCTATGTTCCGCAGGGTGATGTGGGTTTAAGTCTCTGATTAAGTTTGTTGTTCTGAATGTTTTTGTGGTTCTATCTAACGTTGACTTTTGATTAACACCTGAAATTCAGAGTCTGTCCAGCGTTGGAGGTTAATGTCGCACCTCCAAGAGTCTAACATCCTCCTGACATCACACTGCCATCCGGCACTAAAACAAGTGACTATTAGTGGATAGTAAAAATAAAACCGTTATTGGACGATGAGATGTAATATAATGTCACTGGCTGAGTAAGTACCGAATTATAATAGAACTTGACTCAAAAGAAAGAACTGAAGTTTGACAGCGGTGCACTGAGAACACTAGTGTAGTGGTTACAGAGCAGCTCAGAAGATCTTTAATAGAACTGTGTGCTGGTTACTGAGATACTGAACTCTAACTGTGTTATACACCAGGATTATCAGGTAGAGCCACACTCAGACACACAGCTACAGCGACTGGGAATGAAGAAGTAGAGTCTGAACTATGACTTACTCTGTCCCTCCACACAGGACTGCAGGTGGAGGACGATCAGCAGACCCAGGAGGAGAGAACGAGGACAGACGGTCATGACTGCAGTTTCAGCTCCAGGAGATGATCAGCAAACTGTCCTGTACAGAGGAACACACCATCTGTCCTTCAGCTTCTCACTGGATCCCTACACTCCTTACAATAACGAAGACACAGTGCTGATACACCAGTCGCAACCTCGCTATCCTAGAAACAAGATGCAGCTGAAGCATATTCCCATTTATACTTTTTTAGGTCCACCCGAATGGAATGTCCTGACTTCCTGTATCTGTTTGAAGTGACACGGATAATAAATATAAATGGCTAGATGGCTGAAAGTGCCCACGTTCACTGTAAGGATATTAAGTACGAAGATTAAAACAACCAGAGCTGTAGTGACCCTGTCTATAAGACGTGGGAGGATGGCGGTCAGATGGGATAATATTTCCCCAAGGAATTCAACACTTAAACCATAAACACAAACACTACCTCTGAGTAAACAACTCAGACATGAACATAGGCAGTGGGGGACCAGACACTACTGTCCTCCACTTAGGAAGGAAACGAGGGAGGAGAACGGTTTATTGTTTATACTCTTTCAGACCTCTAACTGTGGGAGAACAGAACTGAACAGAGGTTCCTCAAACCTCTCTAAACAAACACCCCACAGTCCAATCCAGACCCTTACACAGAACACAGAGTTATATAATACACTGTTCCATAAACACCATCATCAGATACACACATCAAACTACCACATATATAAGAACAGAGACACGTACAGCACTTCTGTTACACACTGAGCAAAACTTCTTACCTTCACAAAGTGTTCAGCTGGCCGTGACTGTTCAATCTCAACAAATACAGAAGAGGAAATAATAAATCTGAGAGCCCCCTACAGGCAGAAACCCAGAACTACACACAGCATGACAGTTTACGTCACATCTCTAGTCAAGTAGTGTTATTGCTAATACTTTAGTATGCACAGACATACAGAGGACTGATACTGCATTACTCTCTGACCCGAGTTGCAGCACATAAACATTTAACGATAAATAGATTACAACTACAACAAGAACACGAGTCTACTGAATACATTAAACAGTGAACATACAAGAGACGAATGCAACACATATGATAAAATAAAATAAGGGTCCTGAGAGCGACATAATGAGACAGAAAGACACTGAGGACAATGAGGGCGATAAAGTGACATGTGCACCAGCAGAATTTAGATGTAGGATTAAAGTGGAATGACAGTTCCAGTATAAACTGAGTGATTTACTGTAAGAATAATTCTGAATAATTCATAGCAGATACAGAATTAGTCATAGATGCTGAATAATTCATAGTAGATACTGAATTAATTATAGAAAATGAATAATTCATAGTAGATGCTAAATAATTCATAGTAGATACTGAATAATTCATATTAGATGCTGAATTAATTATAGAAAGTGAATAATTCATAGTAGATGCTAAATAATTCATAGTAGATACTGAATAATTCATAGTAGATGCTGAATAATTCATAGCAGATACTGAATAATTCATAGTAGATACTGAATAAGTCATAGATACTGAATAATTCATAGTAGATGCTGAATAATTCATAGTAGATACTGAATAATTCATAATGGATGGTGAATAATTCATAGTAGATACTGCATAATTCATAGTAAATAATGAATAAGTCATAGATACTGAATAATTCGTAGTAGATGCTGAATTAATTATAGATACTGAATAATTCATAGTAGATGCTGAATAATTCATAGTAGATACTGAATAATTCATAGTAGATGCTGAATAATTCATAGTAGATACTGAATAATTCATAGTAGATGCTGAATAATTCATAGTAGATACTGAATAATTCATAGATACTGAATAATTCATAGTAGATACTGAATAATTCATAGTAGATACTGAATAAGTCATAGTAGATGCTGAATAATTCATAGTAGTTACTGAATAATTCATAATGGATGGTGAATAATTCATAGTAAATACTGAATAATTTGTAGTAGAGACTTAATAATTTATAGTAGATGTTGAATAATTCATAGTTGATGCTGAATAATTCATAGTAGATACTGAATACGTCATAGTAGGTACTGAATAATTCATAGTAGATGCTGAATAATTCATAGTAGATACGGAATAATTCTGAATGGATGGTGAATAATTCATAGTAGATACTGAATAAATCATAGTAGATACAAAATAATTCATAATGGATGGTCAATATTTCATAGAAGATGCTGAATAATTCATAGTAGATACTGAATAATTCATAGCAGATACTGAAAAATTCATAGTAGTTACTGCATAATTCATAGTAGATACTGAATAAGTCATAGATACTGAATAATTCATAGTAGATGCTGAATAATTCATAGTAGTTACTGAATAATTCATAGTAGTTACTGAATAATTCATAATGGATGGTGAATAATTCATAGATACTGAATAATTCATAGTAGATGCATTCATAGTAGATCATTCATAGTAGATTCATAGTAGATGCTGAATAATTCATAGTAGTTACTGAATAATTCATAGTGGATGGTGAATAATTCATAGTAGATACTGAATAATTTATAGTAGATGCTAAATAATTAATAGTAGATACTGAATAATTCATAATGGATGGTGAATAACTCATAGTAGATACTGAATTATTCATAGTAGATGCTGAACAATTCATAGTAGATACTGAACAATTCATAGTAGATACTGAATAATTTACAGTAGATGCTGAATAATTCATAGAAGATACTCAATAATTCATAATGGATGATGAATAATTCATAGTAGATGCTGAATAATTCATAGTTGATACTGAATAATTCATAGTAGCTGCTGAATAATTCATAGTAGATACTGAAAAATGTATAGTAGATGCTGAATAATTTATAGTAGATGCTGAATAATTCATAGTACATACTTAATAATTCATAATGGATGGTGAATAATTCATAGCAGATGCTGAATAATTCATCGTAGATATGTACACAACTAATACACATTTATTAATTATCTTTGTGCTGACCACGGTGCCTCCATGCAAGGATTCGTTGGTCATCTCCACCAAGATGGGACTCGTCACTGAAAATTTTGCACAACCCACTGGGCAGTCGTCGTAATGGTCCTGTGTGGTGCAGCCGCCTGCCACTGGTGCTGCACTAACAGGATGACTTATGGAGGACACCACTGCTCTCTGAACGTCTGCAGTCGTGGCTGTTGGGTCAGTCAGTTACAGTGCAGCCGAGCCTAAACTTGAATCATTTGCATGTCTCATGATGTCAAACCTACACACCCAATTTTCCTTCCTGTGGGTTGGAAAAGAGCAACATTGTAAGTGGTCTGATTGATGTTGAATAAATGTAGAGGTTAATTAGAGGTAGATGTAATTAGAAATATAAGATAACTAGAGGAAGGTAGTAATTAGAGGTAAATGTAATTATAGGTAGGTGGCAATTAGAGGTAGATGGTAATTAGAGTTAGGTGGTGATAAGAGGTAGGTGGTAATTAGAGGTAGGTAGTAATGAGAGGTAGATGTAATTAGAGGCAGATGCTAATGATGGGTAGATAGTAATGAGAGGTAGATTGTAATCGGGGTAGATGGTAATTAGAGGAAGGTGGTAATTAGAGGTAGATTGTAATCAGAGGTAGATGGTATCTAGAGTAAGGTAGTGATTCGAGGTAGGTGGTAATGAGAGGTAGATGATAATTAGAGGTAGATGGTAATTAGAGTAATGTGTTAACTAGAGGTAGATGATAATTAGAAGTAGGTGGTAATTAGAGGTAGATGATAATTAGTGACAGGTAGTAATGAGAGGTAGATGGTAATGAGAGTTAGGTGGTATTTAGAGGTAGGTGGTGATTAGAGGTAGATGGTAATTAGAGTAAGGTGTTAATTAGAGGTAGATGTAATTAGAGGTAGGTGGTAATTAGAGGAAGGTGGTAATTAAGGGGAGGTGGTAATTAGAGGTAATTGGTAATCAGAGGGTAGAGTTTGATGATTATTAGAGCTATGTGGTAATTAGAGGTAGGTGATAATGAGAGGTAGGTGTTAATTAGAGGAAGATGGTAGTTAGAGGTAGGTGGTATTTAGAGGTAGATGGTAATTAGAGTTAGGTGGTAATAAGAAAGTAGGTGTTAATTAAAGGTAGGTGGTAATTAGAGGTAGATGATTATTAAAGCTAGGTGATAATTAGAGTTAGGTGGTAATGAGAGGTAGATGGTTATTAGAGGTAGATGGTAATGGGGTAGATAGTAATTAGAGTAAGGTGGTAATGAGAGGTAGATGGTTATTAGAGGTAGCTGGTAATGGGGTAGATAGTAATTAGAGTAAGGTGGTAATTAGAGGTAGGTGGTAATTAGAGTTAAGTGGTAATTAGAGGTAGATGATATTAGAGGTAGGTGGTAACGAGAGGTAGATGGTAATTAAAGGAAGGTGGTATTTAGAGGTAGATTGTAATCAGAGGTAAATGTTATCTAGAGTAAGGTGGTGATTCGAGGTAGGTGGTAATGAGAGGTAGATGACAATTAGAGGTAAATGGTAATTAGAGGTAGGTAGTAATGAGAGGTAGATGGTAATTAGAGGTAGGTAGTAATTAGAGGCAGATGATAGAGGTAGGTAGTAATGAGAGGTAGATGGTAATTAGAGGTAGGTGATAATTAGAGTAAGGTGCTTATTAGAGGTAGATGGTAATTAAAGGTAGGTGGTAATTAGAGGTAGGTGCTAATTATGGGGAGGTGGTAATTAGAGGTAATTGGTAATTAGAGGGTAGAGTTAGATGATTATTAGAGCTATATGGTAATTAGAGGTAGGTGGTAATGAGAGGTAGGTGGTAATTAGAGAAAGATGGTAATTAGAGGAAGATTGTAATTAGAGGTAGGTAAGATGTCTTATATGACGTATCTGATGAAGGGACTGAACCTCTGGAGTGAACAGCTCTTCTGTGTGGGCTGTTTCTGTAAATGGTCAGCGTTTAAAGTCCAGAGTACATCAACTGGACAAACACAGACAATCACAAACACAGACGTCTGGTTGGTGCGGTGTAGCTGTGTTTGGTAGAGTCTAGAATGTTCTGTGTTCATTAACTCAGGTTCATGTGGCTGGACGCTCTGAAACGACCTGTAGTAATTATAAGGTCCATGTTTGTAGGTGGTGTCCTGTCGGTGTCCTTCACAGAGTCAGGTACAGTAGATGCATCTCCTTATGAAGTTACATAACAGTGACATAAGAGCATTAATACTGACTGAGTTCATATACATCAAACAAGACATCGACACTAACTAAAAACAAGCTACAAGGTACAGAAATCCCCACTATCAAATTAGCATTAGCATCCCATCACTCTGGCCATGATTATCTTTTCACATGTGGTATATTGATGTCTTGTGCTTAAATATAGAGAAATTAAAATTCAAAATTTCCCCATAAATCTGCAGTTAATACCCCAAAATATGAAAATGAAATATAAAGGAAAAACTGAATATTACATTCACAGAAGTATTCTGAAATTCAGCTTTCCTCTGTGAAAAGCCATGCTGCTCGAAATGATGAGTAAACCTGCTTGTGATTCATGACCCATGTGATCCTTCATCCAAGATGGCAGCGGCGCGTGCAGACGCGGCGGCTCGACGCTCTCTCCACTTTTGTAACTTTTGTAACTGTTTTCTGTAGTTTTATATTTACCAGTTTTTGGAGTAGAGAGACGATCATATGATCGAGCACTACTCCTCTGTATCAGAGATCAGCACAAGGACTACTCTTTTCATTCAGAAAACATCCCACCGGAGATCCTTCGCTCCCCGGAGCTCCATGGGGTTATCATCCCCCCGGCGAGGTGCCGCAAGAGACGCAGGGAGCTAAAGCAGAAACGGGGGAAAAGAGCAGGGCTATGCGCTAGGCTCCAGGCTTCCCCCTACAGACCAGCCGTTCCGAGTCTTTTTCTGGCCAACTCCAGGTCTCTGGTCAACAAGATGGACGAGATCAGACTTCGAATCACCTCGAACAACATGAACAGCTGCGTGGTGATAATAACGGAGACTTGGCTGAATCGCTCTGTTCCCGACGCTGCTATCGAGTTAGCCGGTCACTCCGTCTACAGAGCGGACAGGACGGAGGCTTCGGGGAAGAGCAGGGGCGGAGGTTTGTGCATCTACATCCATAACAACTGGTGCACAGCCGCAGACACAATAGAACAACACTGTTCACTGGATCTGGAGTTTCTAACACTGAGATGCAGACCATTCTTTCTCCCGAGGGAATTCAGTGCGGTGCTACTCACGGCAGTTTATGTCCCCCCGCAAGCTAATGCTAAGCTAGCGCTGAGCAGGCTTCACGACGCTATAAACAATCAGCTATCGGCACATCCGGATGGTGTTGTTATTGTAGCAGGGGACTTCAACCACGCTGATCTGAAATCAGTCATGCCGAAGTTTTACAACAACATGCGTTTTCCCACGAGAGAGAGCAACATTCTGGATAAGGTGTATACAAACATTCCACATCTATACAAAGTGAAACCATCTGCACACCTTGGACTGTCAGACCACATTTCACTGAAACTGACCCCAGCATACAGACCCCTAATCTGCAGGACCAAGCCAGCTGTCAGAACTGTACGAGTGTGGACAGAGGAAGCTACCTCAATGATGCAAGACTGCTTTGACAGCACAGACTGGCATCTGTTTGCACAGGGGTCAGATTTGGAGGAATATGCCTCATCAGTCATGGGGTACATACATTTCTGCACTGAGAATGTACTTCCAAAAAAGACAATAAAAGTGTTTCCCAACCAGAAGCCTTGGGTGAACAAAAGTGTCCGGGCTCTGATTAAGAGTCGAGATGAGGCTTTCAGGTCGGGAGACAGGCTGGCTTACTCAGCAGCTCGAAGGAACCTCAAAAAGGGCATCAAGGAGGCCAAGCACAGCTACAAACAACGTATTGAGGAACACTTTGAGAACAACAACCCCCGCAGTATGTGGAACGGAATTAAAGCACTGACTGACTACAAGACCAACACTCCGCAGGCCAGTGATGACACCAGTCTACCTGATGTGCTGAACCAGTTCTTTGCCCGGTTTGATAACCAAAACAGAGGAGCCCATCACACCGCACCACCGGTTGGTGGTTCACACTGGTTCTAAAGCATCATCAGGTGAAGTCCACCCTGCAGAGGGTGAATGTCAATAAGGCAGCAGGTACGGATGGGGTTTGTGGAAGGACACTCAAGGCCTGTGCTAGCCAATTAGCGGAGGTCTTCACAAACATATTCAACCTCTCACTAAAACAAGCTGCTGTTCCAACATGCTTTAAAACCTCCACAATCATCCCGGTTCCAAAGAAATCTGTCGTGAAATGCCTGAACGACTATCGACCAGTGGCACTAACACCAATAGTCATGAAGTGCTTTGAGAGACTGGTTCTGTCCCATATTAAGGCCGTCATCCCTCCGGATCTGGACCAACATCAGTTCGCCTATAGAACAAAACGGCACTGACACACCTGGAACAAACCGAACACATATGTGAGGATGTTATTTGTGGACTTCAGTTCTGCTTTTAACACCAGAATTCCTCACAAACTGCTCAGTAAACTGGGAGCCTAGGCCTGGACAGCTCCATCTGCTCCTGGGTTTGGGTTTCCTTACGGATAGACCACAGTGTGTCAGGATTGGAAACCACACCTCCTCCACTCTTATCCTGAACACTGGGACTCCACAGGGCTGCGTGCTGAGCCCTATACTCGTTAATTTTATTCACAAATGACTGCACCCCCACTCACTCCTCAAACACCATAATAAAATTTGCAGACGACACCACAACAGTTGGCCTCATCTCAGATGGTGATGAACGTGACTATAGGAACGAGGTGGAATGTCTGGATGGATGGTGCAAAGTCAACGACTTTGTACTTAACACCTCCAAGACAAAGGAGATCATTGTAGACTTCAGGAGAACAAAGAAGTCAGACCACCTCCCCCTCCACATCTCTGGAGCAGAAGTGGAACGTGTGGAGAAAGTAAAGTTTCTTGGAGGTCCACATAACCAATC
>JAMWET010007263.1:742500-792500 GCA_024036415.1 Prochilodus magdalenae
GTGGGGGCAGCAACACTAAATGACCTGCCACCCATAGAGGAAAGCCTGGACCTAGGAACAGCTAGGAGACCAGAGTCAGAGGACCTTAGCTGACGTGATGGGAGGTAAGGATGTAGGAGAGCTGACAGATAGGTGGGTGCTAGGCCGTGTAGGGCTTTAAAGGTCAGGAGAAGGATCTTATAATGGATGCGCTCTGTAACTGGTAGCCAGTGTAGCTGAAGAAGGATGGGGGTGATGTGTGCGGATTTCTTGGTGCGGACTAAGACTCTGGCTGCGGAGTTTTGAATGTACTGTAGAGGGCGAAGGGTTTTGGAGGGTAGACCATGGAACAGAGCACTGCAGTAATCTAGCCTAGATGAAATAAATGCATGAACCAGAGTCTCAGCATCTTTCAAATAAAGACCACTTGGCTTGACGTTAATACGGAAAGACATACGAGACGGTCCAACCCTACGCCTCTGCTGTCTGATTATTCAGTGCTTTGCAGGGGGACTAGCAGGAATGCATGCTCACCGACTCCGGGTCTTCCTCTGTGTGCTGGTGATGTTCCCCTGAGAGAAAGAAGGGTGGTGAAGTGGATGATAGTGGTCCCACTTCCCACCACAAACAGAAACTGGAACTTCTCTGACTTGAACACGTATGCCCTGGCTTCCCTTATGTGCTCTTTGACATTAGAACAAGCCCTTGCATGTGGACGCTCTAATCTAATTCGTACCTACATACGTGACTTTGAGTGTATCAGGAGTCAGTGAGCTAGTCAGTGAGCTAGTCAGCGAGCCATCGCTCCCTACTCGTCCTATGCTGTGGGTATTCGTCTTGCTTGTGTGCCCACATAGTTCACATCATTCTGTTTACGGTCGCCAAGGTGTCTTGTATCAATCAGCCTCTCTTGTGGACTTATATAATTGGAACCTCAGGGGACAGGAGTTCTTCAATCTCGGTGATGCCCGCAGCCATTTATGTACCTTACTGACCTTTGCCCATGAGGTAATGCCACCTTAAGAGGGAAAAGAGAGGAGACATCTCGGTGAGGATTAGGAGGCATCTGAGCAATCCCGCTAAAACAAGCTCCCGTTAAAACTCTGTGTTTGTTGGCTTTGACCCTTGACATAAAACCGCACTACTCCCCGGAGCTGAGGTACGGTTGCCAGTAGCCGGGTTTTCCTGGACCAGGCACCGGTGTCCCTCTGCCAGTCCCCAAAGAGACCTTGCACCTGCACATCTCTGAAAACTGGAACACCCTTTCCATCTGGACACCGCTTTAAGTTCCAAGAACTCCTGACTTTCTTTACATCCCACAAACTGGACTTTTACTCCTGACCCAAACATGGACTAGTGTTGAGGAGTCAACCGCCTGGTAGGAACTTACCCTGACAGGCTGTAACCTTAGCCAGTGGCCTCCGGAACTGTCGGTGGAGGCACCAAACCGCTGTGCCCAATATTCCAGGTTATTGAAGAGGCTCTGTTCAAACCTACGGCTTTGCAGACCAGCTTAATTCAAATAAAGCATTTTATGTTTTATCTATTATTGTGCCCGTATCCAAAATAATTTTGATGCTGGTTGATTTAAATATCCATATCTGTTGTCTGCATATCGTCGCTGTCCAAAGAAAAACCTGTATCTCCATTTTTGTTGATTTTTACTTTTATGCCTCATTTGATCACATGACCTGCTCTTTACACTGTGTGGAAATTTCATGATTTCCAACAGAAATGGCCCAAAACTGCTTGGAAAGACGTCTGGTTCCATTGACTTTCATTCAAATTAAAAGAGGTTTTTGGCCTCTCCTGTAAAGCTGTCATTTTGGAGATACCTGTTTTTCTTTGGACAGCGACGATATGTGCAGCTCAGATTCTTGGTTCTTGTAGTCTGGTGCAGTTAGTTAATCATGCCCAGCACGCCAAACCGAGAATTACAGTTTACCATTAATTCTTCATGAACTCATTTTTTTAAATGCATAGTCTGCTTCGCATAGTGTAGAGGAACCCGTCTAGCTACTCCACTCTTCCTAGTGAACACATTTCTCAGATATTCACTCAAAAAATCATGGACCTAAAGATCTTTTGTAAAAGTAAGAGTTACTGAAATAATTTTATCTAAGAGCGAGCATATCAGGTTCTTGTTCATACAGAGGTTCTCCAGATACGATTGTTAGTGTAGGTCAGGGGTTCTCAACCTTTTCCGCCCCAAGGCCCATCTGGTAATAACCACAAAGCATAGCGACCCACCTGATAACTACAATCAACTAATATAAAAACCTAATACAATTGTTGTAAGAAATTTGGTTGAAGAAATTATGATTTGTCCAAATTTAAACAAGAGAGCTGTGAAAGCAACGAAGAAACTATGGCTAGTCAGCGGCTATTTTGTGTTATATATACTTCATATAACTCTTAAATTGGATATACAAACTTACTGCCTCTCCCTGACTCAAGGCCCATGGGACAGATGATGGTGTAGATGCCTTGGTGTAGATGATAATCATCTCCAAGTTCTTTATGATTTTACATTAGTTACACCAGGTGTGTTGTTTCCATTACCCAACTTTGCTAGTCTCTTGCTGCTCCTGTCCTGACTTTTTGAAAATGTGTCACTGATGTTGCATTTGCACTATTTTCAGTTAGTGCCACTTTGACTCTGCTGACCATAACATACTTGAGCATTGGGTTATCATATAAGGTCCTGCACTTAGTTCATTAACGTCTTACCAAATATAACATATTAAAAATAAACATCAATGAAACGAGAGACCAGCAATTGAAAGAAGCATGAAGGAATCTTAATACCAGATACGCTGAACGTAAACTTGGAAGTGCAGCTGAAAAAGGTCAAAGGCTATCAGCTAAGCTAAAGGCTAATGGCTAAGGCAAAAGATATAGGCTAATGGCTAAATGCTAGATGCTAATGCTAAAGAGGAATGGCATAGGCAGACAGAAAATGATGAAAACCAACAGTATCAACAAAGATAACACCACATAGCAAGATTGCACTGGTAGGGCAATACTGCCCTGAGAATGACTGAGAAGGAATGGTGCATACACTCATCGTCAAAAGAACAGTTGCTCGAATAGCTGCACCCAGAAGGAATCAGCTGACTAGAATGAAACTTGGTGGCTAGGATTGACATCATCAGACATGTGAATGACTCACGATGTTCCTGACTGACCCGCCAGCCCACTGTGGACATTGAGTGAGCAGTGATGAACAGTGAACACCATTGGCAGACGGCTGGATGACGCAAGACTACTACAACTGCACATCAACCTCAGCACAGGCTGGAATGGTGTTGAGCCAGACTGTCATGGAGTGACATGACAAGACCTGGTGTCCCTCCACCTCCACCCCTACCGCACCATCTCCAGGAACAGTGTGGGAATATTCAAACTGCATGGGATGGATTATCACAGGACACCATTAGGAATCTGTACAACTCCATGCTGAGACATCTGGCGTGTTGGGTTAGCAAACAAGGTGGCCCAACTCCATACTGAGAGACAGACTTCTGTATGTGTAGCTCAATAAATATTGATCATATCAGTCTAAATTTATCATCATTTATTGTTCCTGGTAACCTTTATCTTCCTTCCCAACAGCACTGCAACCCCACACCTCCTTCTGGGAGTACAGTTCCTGATGAGAAGAGAGCAGGTTCCAGTAGATTCTTAGTTTATCTGCTCTCGTTGTATTGCACTTTGGGCAACAGTTGATTATACACAGCTGAGTGTGCTGTACAAATCAAAGCCCCCCTAGAGCTGATCTATAACAGCAGGCCGTTATTCCGAAGGACCTCCCCCTCCACTGTCTGCTCTATACACTGCACACAGCAATTACACCATCTTCTCTCATTGCTTCCTTTAGGCTCCTTCTGGTATAACTTCCTCAGAAGACTCATTACACTGTACAGAAATATCACATCTCTGTTAGAGTCAAAGGTGCTGCTCAGTTCCACATGCCTTCTCTTCAGCTCACTCTTCACTCATATCTTTACATTTACATGTGACCATGTGGTCTGAATACAATGGACGTTATTAATTCAGATTAGCTGCTGGTTGAAGAAGTAATACGTTGTAATTCATATCTTTGTCTGTAGATTGGGCCTGTAGTCTCTTTGCATGTAGATTGGGCCTGTAGATTCTTTGCCTGTAGATTGGACCTGTAGATTCTTTGCCTGTAGATTGGACCTGTAGATTCTTTGCCTGTAGACTGGGACTATAGTTAATGGTTCTTCTAGATTGAGGACACTATGACCCAGTCAGCACTTTGGAGATATGACCAGAGTGGATGATAGACAGCTAAGAAGTGGTTAATAAGCTTTCAGAGAGGTTTAGTAGGAAATGTGTTTCCATGTGGTGGTGATGGGAACTGGAGGTCTCCATGTCTACAACACAAATACAGACATTTGGTTTTGATAGTAAACAAAATGTCTGTATTTGTGTTGTAGACATGGAGAGTGAACTTGTTAAGCCAAGTTCACTATATTGGCAGAACATTTTGCTCCTTTAAAGCATTTTCTTACAATAAACAAAATTATATTTAAATTATATATACATATATATATATAATATACATATAATATATATATATATATATATATATATATATATATATATATATATATATATATATATATATATATATATATATATATAGAGAGAGAGAGAGAGAGAGAGAGAGAGAGAGAGAGAGAGAGAGATCATTTTGTAAGAAGATATTTATACAGTATTATATATAATAGAAATATGTTACAAAAACTTTAAATTATATACAACAGTAATTATCCATATATAATTATTCATAATAGAATGTTGGTAGTCTTCTTACAGCTTCTAGAAATGCCACCAGCAAGGATTCTGATTGGTTGGAAACATCTAAAGAGGCCTTTTGAGAAAATTACAGTCCTTTATAGCACAGCAACTGTAACTACAGCCAGGATCCATCAGAAAACTTTACGCATTGGATTTGTAAAGCCAAAAACTAGACTAGTCCAAGGGTTTAATGGAAAGTCTGAATTTATGCATCACAATGTGTGATACAGCCCAACCTAGAACATTAGAAATGACCAAACTAGAAAAAGACTATAGAACACAGTGGCAAGACCTCTCAACGTGGAGACAAACAAACTGGCTTATATACTGAGGAAAACAGGTGTGAACAATTAGAATTCAGGTGATCGAGACTGGCTCTGATTGGAGTATAAGATCACATGACTGCTGGATGCATTATTGAAAATGTAGTCCATTGGGAATTACATTTTAGGCATTTAGCTGAGGCTCTTAATCAGAGCAAAAGGTTATTCGTTTTACAGGTAGGCCAGTGCACTGTTAGGAGTCTTGCCCAAGGACTATCATTGGTGTAGCCCAGCATTTTCTTCCTAGACTGGGATTCGAACCCCCATCTCCCACATGGAGTGGTAGCTCTCTGGTGGGTAGTGGTGTTAACCGATGGTCTACACCAACCACTCGATGTTCTAATGAACATGGGAGCGTGACAAAACCAAACATGTTGCTGCTATCGGCGCTACTATAGTGAGTGAGTTGGTAGGCAACATGGAGATCCACCTCTAAACCCCCGCCCTATGTATATTCAGGACCAGGATTTTATTATTATTATGTCTAGATTTTGCTTTGGTTTGGCAAAGCAGTTGCAGAGTTGTCTAGGCAGTTGGAGCAACATTTTTGGGGACATATTTTACCTTTCAGGCCCCGAATACGCTGCTTACACTAAACCTGTGTGGAAAATGGTTTGCGAACTGGCTCTGCTAATATTATAAGAACACAAACCCATCAAGCTTAATATTATCCTTTCAATGCATGTAAGCATACATTCACCTATCCTGTAGAACAGGAACAAGGCTGCCTTAACTTTTCCTTCTCATTAATATGATCCCTGTTTGATAAGGTTGCTTCCTGATGGATTGTGGGCTGTATTTACTTTCACTTTCATGACTCTGGTGATAGATACATGGAACAATTAAATGAGAGTGTGTGAAATTTACAGAAACAGGAATAAAGTTTGGTGGGTAGGTTTGACGTTGTGAGACATGCAAATGATTCACATTCTGATCGTGCCAGCACCATCGGCATATGGCTCCACAACGATGACCCTTAACACTATGTCATTGTCACCAAAGACTGCAATGGTGTGATGCCAGACTGTCATGGAGTGACTCAGAATGGCAGCAGGTCATCTTCAGTGACGAGTCCCGCTTTTGTCTTGGTGGAGACGACCAGCGAATCTATGTGTGGAGGCACCGTGGTCAGCGGCAGGATGAACGGATTGTTGTCACACGTCCAGAAGCTACATGGGATGGATTATCACAGGACACCATTAGGAACCTCTTCAACTTTATGCCAAGAAGTCTGACTACACTACTTCTGTATGCGTAGCTCAATAAATATTGCCCATATCTTCCTTCCCAATAGCACTGCACCAACCGTCCTTTTAGACAATGAGAGAATATATTACAAAATGGCTGACACAGGAAACATGTAAACACCAATTAGAATTCTGGTGATAGTGACCTCTGATGGTGTGGAGGGGAATTGCCAGCAGGAGTGGCAATTTTAGTAAAGAGTAACTACGGCAGAAGTGCTGAAATAAAAATGAGTGGTGTCCCCTGATGCAGTTTTCCTGATGAGCGATAACAGGCTGTATATCTGGGGGTTAACGTTTAATTTAGCTTCTTTACTGTGAGGGTGTAGAGAAGGTGGATCATTCTTGACCCTTAGTACATGAGACGTATTGAGACGTAAGAGAAGTGCTGAGTCTACACAAGGGCTAAACAACGTGTACCGTGATTGTACAGTATTGGACTGTTGCAATGTTTTTTGCCCTAATCTGGGCATCAGACAATTTTGGCTCTGCACTTAAATTTTTAATTGATCGTATGTTCTACATTACGTACCCTGTACTTTTTCCAACCTCCAAACTTCCAAACTTTAAATTTGCACTGAGGTCTTTTATGCCAACACAAGGAAACATAATCAAAGGGCACATGCAAATGCTTGACAAATTAGGGATACGCAGGTAGGAGAAAATACTTCCTTTAGAGTCTCATTTGCAGCTGAGCTGGTTGGACTTTTAACTCAGACCTTTAACTTGGTGCTTCCAAATAATTTTCATTATTTTCAAACCCGTATGAACACCAGTGAACGTATCTGGTCTGGCTGAGAGGAAAGATGGTAAAGAGACTCCAAAGTAGTGATGGATTTTACATGTGGACGCTTTGGTCTGAAGAAACACCTTGTGGAGATCTATTAACAACACTGGTCCTCCTGATGAAGACAGAGCTGGACTTTCTTGCTGAGGATTCCTACTGGACCCAGAAAGATGGACATTTCCTGTTAAATATTCGAACTAGAAGCCGGAGGAGAACAGACGGGAGATGATCCGAGCTGAACATCTACTTGGTTCTTCAGTCTTATTCTAATTTCCTTTTGTTCAGTTTGTATTCTCAGTTTTCATCTCTTTCCTCAATATCTCAACTCATTTACGTATAGATGGAGATACTTCACGGAAGCTTCTCTGAAGAGGTGGAGACTGATTCAACCAAACCTCTGCACTTATATATTATTATGTATATCATTTTTATATGTACACATATATGTATACATATTTATATGC
This sequence comes from Prochilodus magdalenae, assembly GCA_024036415.1. NCBI lineage: Eukaryota > Metazoa > Chordata > Actinopteri > Characiformes > Prochilodontidae > Prochilodus > Prochilodus magdalenae. The sequence goes on from JAMWET010007263.1 coordinate 750,125, forward strand.
AATCTCTAGCTGTACAGGTTCTGGGTTTGTGTTGGACCAAAATTTCAAAGTTCTGTTTGATTCTCTACACTACTGGAAGCATGTCTCCCAGATTCCAGATCAGATATTGTATTAGATCTGTTTATTTAGAAAATCACTAATGACCTCCAGACGCCTGTTTTTAGAACCATGCTCGCTGTGCGTCTCAACCCAGCCACCGCTCGCCAGTCTCTCTGTAGGTCACTTGAGGTCATCTTACGGTGGGTAAGTGAGATTGGAATGAGGTGGCGCTCATCACGGTCAGTAGAGAGTGGGTTTGGCCCTCTGCCAGTCTGTAGCTGTGTTGTCCTGTGTGTTTGCTCCTTGACCTTGTTCTTATGAACCAGACGCTCACTGTATCTGCCAGTAAAGCTAGAACCCAACCTTCTGTTCCTCACTAAGAACCTGCTGTACATGTGGAGATACTGATTTAAGAAGAAACTGAAGTGGTCTCTTATTTATTCGTCTATTTTTAGTGCTGTTTTTGGATTGGATTATTCATTCCCACTATTCCCAATCTTAAATGAATGGATTATGAACTCCCGCCATCTTGTGGGAGAGTGGAAAGGCCGGAAATAATGGCACGTGATGTTGAGTAACAAAACCCGACAGTTACGATATACTCTGCAGTAACACGCAACGACAACACTTGGCCGGAACACGGGAAAGCACACCATGTGAGTCCATGTGGCTGCTTAGAATTTACTTGGTACTTGTTTGCTGAGCCAATGGAGTTTGTTTAACCTATTACAACAACGATGTGTTTTGTGTTGTGATGCCTCATTAGCTACCTAGCATGTTAGCATGCTGTATCAGGTTTTTTTCTGGTGCTAGTGGTCTAAAATTCCTGTAAATCTGATGTAGGATGAATCGTAAAATGCTCCAGCCTACTGTGACATAACATATATGTGACTGTAAATGACCCTTCAGCTAGAAATGACCACATTTTAGGCAAAGGATGATTCTAAACATGGAGAGCTTGCAATGACGCAGCAGGTTTACTGACAGGTCCATATTCTTGTTGTAAGGAAAGTGGATTCTTTCACCTGAAAGCTTTTGTATATGAATGCCTATATTACTTCAGTTTATGGCACAGCTTATGAATTTCCAGAGGTATTGATTGTGATGAGTTAACCTACTGAATAAATGTAACTGTGGTCTGGGAGTACTAGTTTTGAGCCAGTGTGGTAAAGTTTTGCAATTTGGACATGAAGTGGTCCAAATAACTCACTGAATATTGATATGGCTCAGGAAAGCACTCGTATGGGATAAAGCACATGCATGCGGCCATTTAACGAGTCTACCTGCCCTCTATTTCTCGTCCTCTCTTGCTTTTTTTGACATGTTGTGATGTTGTATACCAGTCTTTATTCAGGACTGAAGGTGTTCTTAGATTAAGATGGAAGGAATTAGCCATGCTGAGCCCCATGAAGCCTTGGTGAGTAATGTCAATAGTCTTCAAGAGAGTAAATGGGGGTTTGTGGTATTGACATATTGCTTGGCATAATTACTGGGCTGCTATAGGAGGTCAAATATTCCATCAGTTAAAATAAAATAAAAAAAAATCTACATAATGAATTGGTTGAAACAGAGTCATTTAGAGTGGCTTGGTGTGATATGTTTCCAGAGAAACGTACAGACAGGACTTACAAAATTGTTCACAGTGGTGGTGAACGGAACCAGACGTCCACTTCTGAAAGCTCCATCACTGAAAGTTAATACATGAAATAGTTGGATACATGTAGTCTTGTGCCTTGTGCCCTTTTGTTATACACAGTTATGTCAGAATATCATGATCGTGATCGTTTTGCACTCTTCTCTGACTAACTGACTGGTGTGATTGCGTCTTCCTATGTGCAGCATAGCCTGACACGTAGCATATGTGAAGTCTCAGTTTATCCAAGTTCATTCCAAACCATGGTGGTCTTAATGATCTGACATGACTGCTTAAAAATAGTTTTATATAGTTTTTAAAACTAATTTTTTTAAAAATATTTTTTAAAAATGCAGCCATATACCAATATTTGGGCAACCCTGGTCATATCCCATGTTTTAGTCGTTGCTGATCTAACAGCAAATCAATAAGCAAGTTAAGACATCCTCTATAGAGGACACACTACTGCATATTTTGCCACACACTTTCACTGTGTGAATTGAACGTACTTTGGAGGGGGAGGAGTATAAATAATAAAATGTGGAACATTTTATATTTCAGATTTTTATATGTCCTGTATTTTATATGTCCACTTTATTACATTCAATAAATCAATAGAAATTGTTTTCATTATGCAAAATCAGCTACCTTGCCATCATCAATATTGCATATGTAAACACACAGAAGGCTTGTGTAGGTTAACTGGTGGTCTTGTTTGAAAATATAATATCTGTATTTATATTGTAGACATGGATGGTTCCCATCACCACCACTGTAAAAGAGTCTTTACAATCAGCCATTTTAGACTAAGCCACTCTAAATGTCTCTGTTTACGTCTCAAGCATCGGATTATGGAGATATTTTTAAAACCCGCCTCTTTAAAATGTTATTGTTCTTACAGCAAAACATTCTGACCCGAAAGATATATCTTACCAACAGGCCCTGCAACAGCAGGGGCAAGCCAGCTCCTTACAGGAGGACACCATTCCACCACCTCCTGCTACTCCTGCTGCAAATGATGCAGAGAACTCCGACACTAACCCACAGATAGTGTGAGTTAATCTATCTTCACTGTTACATCTCCCTGTCTATGGAGGACCGGATCTGCCAAAATTTAAAATAAATAAATAAATAAAAGACTAAATAAAATTAACATTTAAATAAAAATAACTTGAATTGGTATATATTGCTTGCTTTGATTTTATTTATACGCTTATTTCCTTTTCTTGCTTTTATATAGTCCTCATTTTATTTATTCTTGTACTGTTTATTAATGTTTTATTAATGTCTCCCTTTATTTTATATATATTTTCTGCATATATTATTTAAACATGGTCATTTTAAAATCTATTTATTTAATACATATTATTTTTACATAAAATATAATTTAATTATACATTTAATTATTTTTATTAATTAATTTATTTATTTATTTCTGTTTTTCTTCTTTCATATGATAATGAGGAGGCGTGTTTTTCATGTTCAGGCTTAGCAATCAAGTGCAGAACGACAGGAGTTGATTTCGAGCAGAGCTATGTAGCTTGGCTATGCGTTCGGGTGAAAGACTCCGGGAGGACAAATATCGGGGCGCAGGTCGGTGTCGGATCTGCTCAGAGAGGCAGCTTCCAGGTGTTGCATGATCTGAATTTAGCAGGGAAAGACGATTAACTACCTCCTCTAAATTTGTGAACACTATGGGGTCGATCTCTGTATCAGAAGATGTAACATAATGGAACAAACTGTCAGCCACAGCCTCCACTCGACAGAGTAAATAATCTGCACCTGCATTTTCAGCAGGGTCAGCTAAGAGTCTCAGATCTCTTGCTACCTGTCGCCTGTAAGCAGACATTAGTGCACCGTGTTGTTCATAGTTACTGCTGATGGAGCAAGACAATCGATCTACGGAATCTGCTGTCGATCAACCAATAGGAATGTTAAGACACACTGACGTCATGGATTGACAGCCCCTTTATTACCATAAGGGTCAGGAAAGACAAAAATAAATAAATAAATGAATTTATTTATAAATAATTAGGTAAATACATTAATTTAAAATAAAAATGTTCATTAAGCAACACAAATAACAAAATAAATACACATTACACATTTATTTAAGTTTTTTATTTATTGATATATTTATTTCTATGATTATTTATTTATTTTTAGATTTACCATCATTATTTCTTTACCATTTTAATTTAAGTATTAGTGTTTTATTTATTTATTTTTTATTTTGGCAGATTCGGTCCTCCATACCTGTCTGTCTATCTGTCTGCCTGTCCTTGTTCATGTCTCACAACGCCCCCTCTGGTTACTTCGTCATAGCACAGCTCTTCCTGATCCTCCTAGCTCCGCCCACTCCCACACCTGAGCTCAATCTGTTACCCATTGGGACGTGTATTAAGACTCCTTTGTTTGCCCTGCCTGTTTGTGAAGTCTCTGTTCTTTCCCTGTGTTACTTGTGATCTGTTGTACCCATGCCAACTTGTGTGTTGACCCCTGTTACCCGGACTAATTCCTATAAATCCACTATGCTCTTGCATCCCGCCTCCACCTCTACGTTACATTCACCTTAATCATGACTTAGAACAGGGAAAGAACAGTCTAGTCACAAAAACCGAAATTTGTAATAGTTTGAAATTTGAAATTAGTAATAGTTTAATTACTATTTTTATGGTTTTTACATGTGTACATTAATATACAATTAATATACTTATATTTGTATTCATGTACTAAATATAAAACTTACACATATGATGTTACCAGCCCACTGCAAAACTGTCCAGAGGCCAACTAGTTAAGAGCCCCTGGTTTAAAAATAGCATGGGATTTATATATATATAAAAAGCAGAATAAAAGCAGAAAAGAACAATTAAGTATAATTTTTAAGTGTAATTTTTGTTGTAGGCATTGATAAACTGAAAATTTGTTTATATTTAGTTGTATCTGTAATCTTTCGTTTAAACCTGAAACTGAAAAAATATAATAATAAACATAAATAAATGCACTAGTGTCATTCTTCTGGGTTTCCGCTCCTCCAAACTCAACTTCCAAGAAGGAATCACTCAATGACATCACACCCACATGTCCCCTAGTCGCCCAATCAGTTCATCTCTAGTCTCCTGAGTACTAGCCCACCTGATTTGCATTAACTGCCTGCATTTAAGCCTCACCCAAACGCTCTCTTTGAAACCCTTTTTGAAAAGTTTTGCCAAAACAATCCTGAGTTCTATCCTGTTTATCCACTCTGGTTCTGACTTCCTTTGATCTTTGACTCCCAATCTCTTCGTCCCCTTTTGGCTTTTGATCTAGATTACCTTCTGGCATTCCAATCTCTGTTCATCCTCTGACTACTCTCTCTGTCTCTCCCCTTTACTCTGGTAACCTGGCTGACAGTCTATCGTGGTTCTGACCTTTAGCCTGTTTTCTGACTCTGACCTCACTCTCTCACTTCATGTTTGATTGTGTTTTGCATTTCACATCAAAACCAACTGGGTACAATAAAAAAAAAAACTATAAAATTAATAGATTAATAGATTAATAGATTACACCACCAAAAAGCATTTTACTTTCTTTTATGTCTTAGATGTTTTTAGATATTTATCTAATTTCTTTAATCATACATCAAACATAATGCAGCAAAACATTAATAATGCAAAAGTTGTTAGGTCACCCCCTGGTGGTTGTTGTTTTGTGGAACTCAGACACACCTTGTCAACTCAGAACCTAAAACAATATTAATGTAATTCATTATGTACATATGACGCTCATTATGTAATTACACTGTAATCACGTTATAAAATGACAAGCATAATGTCTAAAGGTCCAAGCTGTTCAATAACTGATTACAACGCATTTGTGTTTTGTGCTCACTTTACAGCATTGCAGCAAAGGTGAATGTTGGATGCAAACTTGATCTGATGAAAATTGGAAGGAATGCAAAAAATGCCAAGTATAATCCCAAAGTAGGTACCAATATATACATGCTCCACATACACATTACAGTTAAGACAAAGAGACTACTGAGTATTTTCCATGAATAGAGACTTAATTTTTCTGTCAGTGTTTTTCTTACGTTTGTTTTCTTAAGTACCCTGTGGCCATAATGCACCTGCGAGAGCCCAGAACAGTAGCCATTGTTATGGGATCAGGAAAATTCTGGTGCTTAGGAGCTGAAAGGTAATCATACACTATACACATGTACACACACTATATATATATATATATTGAGAGAGAGAGAGAGAGAGAGAGAGAGAGAGCGAGAGAATTAGCTGAAAATTATCTCAAAAAAGGAATAAGTTCATAATAGACATTTTACATAGTTCCACAGTTCTCACCCTCATTTTTCCCATTTGGACTACTTTCACACACCTTTGCACAGAAACAGCAAAACGCAGCTTTATTCTAAAGGGCAAGGTGAGGGTGATAGTGGTGTGAAAGAGTTTCAAGACTTGAGATTGGGCCCAGTCCTTCTTTGCACTTGTAGGAAAATGTCAGGAAAAAGACTCCGGATCGACGTTTGCAGAGTTTAAAAAACAAAGCAGATTTATTATAAAAGCACAGGCTAAGCAACAATGACAAACCAAATAAAGAGTGAGGAGAATGTGTAGTCAGGGACAGAAGCAGGACGGACACCGGAGAAAGCAGTCAGTGAAGGCGACCAAGTTTAAAGGGAAAAGCTAAAGAAGGGTAGAAAATCCAGAGCAGAGTTCAAAGACCAGATAACAGACACAAACCAATGTAGGGGATTAGCAAAAGGGGTAGCCAAGAAACAAACGAGAGTCAGAACCAGAATAACCATAAACAAAGAGAACGATCAGAATTGCTATAAGAGGCAAAGCTTCGCGAAGAGCATCTGGGAACCCGGACTTTAAATACAAACACGCCAACTGACTAGAACTCAGGTGATCGCGAACGAATTGGCACGTACGCATGCGAGCACGTGGAGCTGACGTCATCAAGCGATGTCCTCTGGGAAGTGGAGTTCGGGAGAGCGGGAGGAGCAGGAAAGCCTGGAAGCGTGACAGAAAAGATATACTGGAGGAATATACTGTACATAAGCAGGGATGAGATACACTAGAACATGAGCACATTCAAATGGTAAAAGAATACCTGTTGTCTAAACCAACATATCAGTGGCCTACAGTGGTTTTGCCAAAACAGTTGTTCATCACCCAAACTTCCATACATAAACGTGATTTTGATTGTGCCAATATACCAAAGATGAAAATGATTAATATTTTAAAACAAATAATGAATGAGACAAATTGTGTGTACATATTTTATGATCAGATTTGACCACATTCAACTTTGATAAATACTGGAAAGTGTGAAATAGAGCAAGGCAGCACTAGGAGACTGGGTCACAACATTAGGGTGATAATATACAATTGCATCCAACAGTTGGCAAATCCACACCACACCATTGTTATGTTGGTTTGTACTGCAGATTGTCAAAGAAAATGTAGATTGGTGATATTTATCTTTAGGCAGTGATTGTATCATAGCTCAACACTTATACTATTGACTAAATCTAATCTTCATGATTCTAAACATAGATAAAGAGTTTGCATATTTTTTTCGTAGTGAGGACCAGGCCCACCTGGCAGCCAGGAAATTCACCATGATGTTAATGAAAATAGGATTTTCGGCCAGATTCCTGCAGTTTCAGACCTACTTTTCCAAAGGGTATGATGTCAGCTTCCCAATTCGGTTGGAAGGCTTTTACTTGCTGTATCACCAAATCACCGTTTGTCATCATCCTCATCATTGACTACCATGTCTATGTGACATGTTTCTTGTTACCTGTCCAGGTGTCTTAAGAAGAATTTAAGTTTCTAATGCAATAAAATAACAAAAGTAGAAATACACAGTCATATCAGAATATTATAACCACCTACAGTCCCGGTCAAAGGTTTAGACACTCCCATCTAAAAGGATGTACTTGAGTATTCTGAGTTTAAACTTTGGACTAATACTGGGAGTAACCATCCTTGGCTTGAATGACACTAGAGAGACATTGTGGCATTGACAGTAATAGGTGACCAAAGAGGATCGCAAGGATGTCTTGAAGTATCTTGAGGCGTGTTGACTCCTCTGCACCACTCGACAGAGTTGTCGTTTCACTCATGCATCAACGGCTGGGGGGCACCACTGTTCTGCTGTTGAGACCACTCAAAGTGCGATAAGTCACCATCACTACGGCACCTCCAGAATATCTCACAAAGTTAGCAGTTTTGCAGGGTTGCTACCAACACCATCAGATCTGCGTCCTTTGCCCATGATAATCGCTTTGTACTTTGCTACACCTGACTGGTGCACTCGCTTATTATTATCTGCAGCAAACCCTGACACATGGCTTGGTCTGCATTGGTCCGGTTTAGCCCAAGTTCATTCCAAACCAGTGGTGGTCATAATGTTCTGATATAAGTGTGTAAATAACAATTAATACTCAAATGTAAAAATTGAAAGTGATTTACATGTTATTATTTTTTACATGTTATTATGTCTGAAAAATTTCCAGTGGAAATAACAATGGTCTTTATGGCTTGTTGCAGGTATGAACCTGAACAATTTCTTGGCTTAGTCATACAGAGCCCCAATACCACACTCATAATACACCCCTCAGGAAAAGTTTTTGAGGTGAGGCATTGCGTGTGGATATTTACAGATGAATAGTGTTGGTAATCTAACTGTAGGATGATGTATGATTTGTTTACTAGCTGCAGGGAGGACCAGTGTTGGGGCAGCATTTCAACAGAGTTTCCCAGTCCTACAAAAATATAAGATGTCTTCAAACGCACAGGCTTTGCGTCAGGCTACTGGATTCTCCTCCTACCTCAGCAATCCCAAACAACCTTCCTGTTCCCCATCCCTGGAGTACTAACATATACCACCTGTTTCTCATTTAGCACGCAGTATATACAGTGAGGAAAATAAGTATTTGAACACCCTGCGACTTTGCAAGTTCTCCCACTTAGAAATGATGGAGGGGTCTGAAATGTTCATCTTAGGTGCATGTCCACTGTGAGAGACATACTCTAAAAAATAAATCCGGAAATCACCATGTATGATTTTTTAATCATTTATTTGTGTGTTACTGCTGCAGATAAGTATTTGTACACCTGTGAAAATCAGTGTTAATATTTGGTACAGTAGCCTTTGTTTGCAATTACAGAGGTCCTGTAGTTTTTCACCAGGTGTGCACACACTGCAGCAGGGATTTTGGCCCATTCCTCCACACAGGTCTCCTCCAGATCAGCCAGGTTTCTGGGCTGTCACTGAGAAACACGGAGTTTGAGCTCCCTCCAAAGATTTTCTATAGGGATTAGGTCTGGAGACTGGCTAGGCCACTCCAGAACCTTGATATGCTTCTTACGGAGCCACCCCTTGGTTATCCTGGCTGTGTGCTTTGGGTCATTGTCATGTTGGAAGACCCAGCCACGACCCATCTTCAATGCTCTAACTGAGGGAAGGAGGTTGTTCCCCAAAATCTCGCAATACATGGCCCCGGTCATCCTCTCCTTAATACAGTGCAGTCGTCCTGTCCCATGTACAGAAAAACACCCCCACAGTATGATGCTTCCACCCCCATGCTTCACAGTAGGGATGGTGTTTTTGGGATGATCATTCTTCGTCCTCCAAACACGGCGAGTGAAATTAAGACCATCTGACCACAGAACTTTCTCCCATGACTCCTTTGGATCACCCAAATGGTCATGGGCAAACTTAAGACGGTCCTGGACGTGTGCTGATTTAAGCAGGGGAACCTTCCGTGGCATGCATGACTTTAAACTATGACGTCTAAGTGTATTACCCACAGTAACCTTGGAAACAGTGATGCCAGCTCTCTTCAGGTCATTGACCAGCTCCTCCCGTGTAGTTCTGGGCTGGTTCCTCACCTTTCTTAGGATCATTGATGCGCCACGAGGTGAGATCTTGCGTGGGGCCCCAGTCCGAGGGAGAATGACAGTCATGTTTAGCTTCTTCCATTTTCTAATAATTGCTCCAACAGTTGATCTTTTTTCACCAAGCTGCTTGGCAATTGCCCCGTAGCCCTTTCCAGCCTTGTGGAGGTCAACAATTTTGTCTCTGGTGTCTTTGGACAGCTCTTTGGTCTTAGCCATGTTAGTAGTTGGAGTCTTACTGATTGTGTGGGGTGGACAGGTGTCTTTATGCAGCTAACGACCTCAAACAGGTGCTTCTAATTTAGAATAATAAGTGGAGTGGAGGTGGAGTTTTTAGAGGTGGACTAACGGGTCTTTGAGGGCCAGAATTTTTGCTGATTGGCAGGTGTTCAAATACGTATTTGTAGCAGTACAACACAAATAAATTATTAAAAATCATACATGGTGATTTTTTTTTTTAGATTATGTCTCTCACAGTGGACATGCACCTAAGATGAACATTTCAGACCCCTCCATGATTTCTAAGTGGGAGAACTTGCAAAGTCGCAGGGTGTTCAAATACTTATTTTCCTTACTGTACACTTGGTTTGGTGTGGGAATGGGTTTTGGTCTGCTCTTTATCTTTAGGTGTTGGTGTGTTCTCTGGTGTTCTTGGTGCTGGCTAATAAAACTGATCTATGTTTAAGATCTATGAGCATGTGGTCTGATAAGTTAATTGCTACACTTTGAGACTGCCATGGGGTGCAACACTTGTTTTTTGGTAAATTAAGCCGAGATTAGTTCTATCCTATTCTGTCTCATGTTCTGAACCAATAAAATCAAGGTTTGGAGAATATAAGTAACTGCAAAGAGAATGTGCTTCGCACTACAGTACTTTTAAAAAAACTCTATTTTTTCATTTAAAATATTCTCATATTCATTGAGTCACTTGTGGTGTCTTACCACATATCCTTTGTTCTTGATATACAACAACATTTGATGGTTCTGGATCACACTGTCAGGTCAACTTCTAACACATTTCATTGACAGTAAGTCCCAAAAAGCACTGTCACCTTATGAAGGTATTAATAACCAATAGCACATCATTGCTTTCTGTTGTATTTATAGCAAGAGGTCAAAATAGGAGGCATTAGCATTTAAGCTTCCACAGCTCTGGCCAAACATTCATTTAACATTGTATTTTTTCCTTTGTACGTTGGTGTTTAAAATAAGTCTTAAGTATAAGGTATACTTGGATGTAAATCCTGCCTTTGAACCCTTATGGAAATAATGTAAGTGCATATTGTTGGTGTTGTATATCGATTTCCATTTGAACATGGCAGCCAATACATTTGATTAGAAGTTACCCAGAAGGTATGTGACTTTGTTCAGGGTGAAAAAGTCTGGTTGTGATTCTACACCCCAATTTACACCCTACGATTTGATCCCAAAATGAAGCAAGCCCGATGTTCCTGTTTTTTGGTGAGCTCATGAATAATTTATTGAGCTCTGCTCTGATTGTTCCCTTTATCATGTGGAAATAGACTAAATAAAACAAGTCTCTGTGTAAATAAGCTCCGCCCTTAGCTATGCTAGTTAGCTTGGAGCTAATGCTAGTAGCTAACGTTACCTGTACTAGCTACTGGCTTTCCATCTGAACATCAACACACAGTAGATTAGAGTTGAAATCTACGAAACTCTCAGTTTAAGATGGTCTGCTTCAACAGGCGAACACGGATACAATCACACAGCATGGCTGGACTTACAGGTTGCTGTTGGGGCTGTGATGCTAATAAAGGTGGAGCTGCTCCTTTCTTTAATCTCTTCAGGGTCAAACACTGAGCAAAGCTGCTCCATATTGTCCAAGACAAATTTGCGTTAACAATGTCCAGAGAACAGAACATTGGATTAAGAAGCTGATGAATAGGAAACAACTTCAGACTTGGTGAAAGATGAACATTAACCATGCTAACCTGCTAACAGTTTTGTTGCTTGGCAGGGGAATGAAATTGCTGACATTTGCTTTCCATCCTGGAGCCTCTACACAGTCCACCATGTTGGTTCTGTAGCTTCGTTGTGGTTGTATGTATGAGTTTGTTATGGAACAGAACTGGGATTTGGGAATCTGCCCATGTTAGCATCCTTTTTGTAAATGCTGGATTTGTATTTAAAGGAACAAGCAAAAGTGTTAGAGGGTCTTGCTTTGTCAGTTCTATGTAGTGAACTCTCCTTATTCAACTACAACAATGAATATACAGTTTTCCATTTTATTGCATCTATAACTTACAGGGGTCGGACAATGAAACTGAAACACCTGGTTTTAGACCACAATCATTTATTAGTATGGTGTAGGGCCTCCTTTTGCGGCCAATACAGCATCATTTCGTCTTGGGAATGACATATACTGCATCCTGCACAGTGGTCAGAGGGAGTTTAAGCCATTCTCCTTGCAGGATAGTGGCCAGGTCACTACGTGATGCTGGTGGAGGTTTGTCCTTCTTGGTGGTATGCTGACATTACCCTGGATACCGTGGCTCTCGATACATCACAAAGACTTACTGTCTTGGACACAGATGCGCCAGCAAGACGTGCACCAACAGTTTGTCCTCTTTTGAACTCTGGTATGTCACCCATAATGTTGTGTGCATTGCAGTATGTTGAGCAGAACTGTGCTCTTACCTGCTAACTGAACCTTCACACTCTGCTCTTACTGGTGCAATGTGCAATTAAGGCTGGTCCAATTTAGCCATGAGACCTCCCACACTAAAATGACAGGTGTTTCAGTTTCATTGTCCAACCCCTGTAAATTAAAACCTAAAAACATTTGTTGCCCTCTCCTATGAGACCATTTTGAAGATGAATGTTTGGGGTTTTTTTGGACAGTGAGAATATATTTTTGAATTTTTAAAATAGGGTATCTGAGTAATGTATGTCAATACATGTAATGGCATGGAGTGGTTGGTGTACCTCAGTGGATAACACCACTACCTGCCAAGTAGCCACCACCACACGTGGGAGACTGGGGTTCGAATCCCAGTCTAGGTGATGCTGTGCTACACCAATAAGAGTCCTTGGGCAAGACTCCTAACACTACATTGGCCTACCTGTAATGTGATTAACCCTGTAAGTCGCTCTGGATAAGAGCGTTAGCTAAATGCCAGAAATGTAATGCATGTCACTAAAATTCCAAAGGTACTCATCATCAGTATAACAGCTGCACTCAGAAGGAAGTGTGGGATTGCCGTGCTGTTGGTTACCAAGAACAATAAATGATGATACACAGTAGAAGTAGTGTCTCTCAGTATGGAGTCGGGCCGCCGTTTTTGCAACAGGTCTTCACTGTTATTCTAAAGTAAAGCATTAAGTTAAATATAAAGGGAACCTTCAAAGAGTAGCCATGTCTAAACTTTTAACTGGTATTTTAAAGTGACATGTAATGGACAAGTTTCTGCATGTAGGCCAAATCAATGTTAAGGCATCAAAGAATTAAGCAATTGGGACAAATTTCCAAATCTGCTTTGGAGCCATTTTCCACACATGGAACGAGACATTCACAGGACTGTAGCACCTCTTCCCAATCTATGGATCCCATCACTCACACCCCACAGGTATTTATAGCCCCATTGGGTAGTGCACTCTGGGAAGTGGAGTCCGGAGGATCGACAGTACCCAGATTCCTGTATATTGCTTCCTGTCCTGTCTGGTTAGCATTATGTGTATTTGTCATTTATATTTATTGTCCTGGTCATTTATTACCTTTTTTTAAATGTGCTGTTCTGAGTTGGACCATGGGACCTGATGAATGACATTTTAGTCCATTGCATATACGTTTTTATTTAACATTGAGAAACGACAACAAAGATCACTTGTTAATGCATAATAATGTATGACATGGCACAAGAAAATCCTGATTCAGCATCTCTTATTTAGTTCAGGCTTTGCTAGCACATGCTCACTATACTTTAGCCTGACTCAGCGACTTTCTTTGCATGCTGGTGTTGTTGCCATGAGGGAAAGAGGTGGGGTAAAGTGGATGATGAAGCTGACACTCCCTCTTCCCGCTACGAACAGGAACTGTAACACCTTGAACAGGCATGCACTTGTCCTGGCTTACCTTATGTGCTCTTTGACATAAGAACACGCCCTTGCATGTGGATGCTCAAATTCGTATATACATATGTGAAGTCTGACTTCAGCAAGCCATTGTTCCCCATTCATTCTACCTGTGCTGGGTATATTTGTGTTGCTTGTGTGTTCGCTTTGTTTATTTCCTCTTGGTTTGTGGTCAGCAAGTTCTCCTGGATCTTTCAGCCTCTCTTGTGGATTTTTGAACAATTGGAACCTAAGGGAACAAATGTCTTCAATTTCAGTGATACCAGTGGCCATGTGTGTACCTTGCTGACATTTGCCCATCAGGTAACACCACAGAAAGAGGGAAAAGAGAAGGGACATCTCTGAGGATTAAAGGAATTCTGGGCAATTCCGCTAGAACAATCCAGCTTTTAAACTTTGAGTTTGTTGGCTTTGGGCCCCAATATAAAACCTCAGTGCATCCTGGAGCCGAGGTACGGCTGCCAGCAGCCTGTTTTCCTGGAGGGTACACCAGTGCCTGCTACCATAAGAGGCACTGGTGTACCCATACAGTTTCCCAATGAGACATTTCTGAAAACTGGAACATCCTTCCTATCTGGACACTGCTTTTAATTCTCCAAACTCCTGGTCAAATCTAAGATCGCTTCTCAAACAGGACCTTTATCCTAAATGACTTTTTTATCCCTGCCCCAAACATGGATCAGTGTTGGTAAGTCAAATGTTTTTAGTAACTTCCCTGACAGTCCAATTCCTCAGTTCTACTGCAGCTGCCTTTGCTTCACAGAGTCTACAAGAACCCTCCTAGCTATTCCAATCATTTAAGGGCACAATATTTCCCAGATATCCACTCAAAAAATCTTTCATAAAAATGAAAAATTCCCAAAATGACTTCTAGCTAGGAGTATCGGGTCCCATATCACGCTCTCTGCTAGTCACTATCCAGCACTATGACATTGTCCCAGTTCCTTATTTAAGTGTACACTATTACAAGGTTGCTCATGAGTGAAGGGACTAAAGTGGGACTGCAACATCAGCTGCAACATCAGCTCCATCATCAAAAAAGCCCAACAGAGAATGTACTTTCTACATCAGCTGAGGAAGTTCCACCTGTCCCAGGAGCTGATGGTGCAGTTCTACTTTTCCACCATAGAATCTGTCATCACCTCGTCCATCACAGTGTGGGGCAGCTCAGCCACCAAACATGATACCCACAGACTGCAATGGTTCATCAGGTCTGCTAAGAAGACCACTCAAGTGAAACTACCCACTCTGCTGGATCTGCACACTTCCAGAACCAGAAAGCATGCAGAGAAGATCATCTCTATAATACCCTGGCCATCACCTGTTCCAGCGTATTCTACACACAATGTGAGGTTTACAGGTATGTAAGGTTGTGTGTGTGTGTCTCTGTGTCTCCTCACACCTCCTTCTGGGTGCAGCTTTTCCTTTGATAGTGAGTGTATGTCTACTGGGACTTCCACATGTATAGAACGTCCATACACAGATCTAGAAAATTTAAGAGAGCACCTCAAAATGATCAGTGTCTCTAGTGGTACAGGTTCTGGGTTTGTGTTGGACCAGAATTCCTCAGTTCTGTTTTATTCTCTACACTACTGAAGTGTCTCCTAGATTCCAGATCAGATATTGTATTAGATCTGTTTATTTAGAAAATCACTAATGACCTCCAGAAGCCTGTTTTTAGAACCATGCTCGCTGTGCGTTTCACCCCAGCCACCGCTCTCCAGTCTCTCTGTAGGTCACTTGAGGTCATCTTACGGTGGTTAAGGGACACTGGAATTAGGTGGCGCTCATCACGGTCAGTAGAGAGGGGGTTTGGCCCTCTGCCAGTCTGTAGCTGTGTTGTCCTGTGTGTTGGCTGCTTGACCTTGTTCTTATGAACCAGACGCTCACTGTATCAGCCAGTAAAGCTAGAACCCAGCCTTCTGTTCCTCACTGAGAACCTGCTGTACATGTGGAGATTTAGGAAAAATTTTTTTAGAGCTGAGTTGAGTGTGCTGTACAAATCAAAGCCCCCCTAGAGCTGATCTATAACAGCAGGCCGTTATTCAGAAGGACCTCCCCCTTCACTGTCTGCTCTATACACTGCACCAAGCAATTACACCATCTTCTCTCATTTCTTTCTTTAGGCTCCTCCTGTTATAACTTCCTTAGAAGACTCATTACACTGAATGGACTTTGGAATGGAATGGACATTGATTGTATTGTATGTATCCGCCTGTCTCACTGTCAAAGACCCTGCAATACCCCTTTTGTTATGATTGTCTTGATTTTGCTGTTGCCCTTGACTATAGACTTGCCAAATTATCCTATTTTGGTTTTTCACTCTGCACGTGTCAAACCCAGTTCTTTGGCTGTGAGCAGGCCGACCTTTTGGTCAGCACAATCAATTATTCAATTTCCTCACTAGCTCTGCTGGTAGTTTGGCACAGCAACAAACAAAGCAACATGTACAGTTATTGCATATATCCACCAATCTCAGATAGTTCAACTTAACGTCTCGTCTGCTACTACGTCTGGAACAGTAACACCTAATCTCTTGGTGGCTGGTTCATTCTCAGTTAGTAAGCCGGACAAATTTGATGGAGCTCGAAATGAATGCCATGGTTTTCTCATTCACTGCTCTGTCTTTTTCTCTAATTCCGCCCTAGTTCTGACAAATCTCCCATCTCTTTTGTCATCTCACTGGTTCAGCTACACCAGGGGAATCGATCTGTCATGGACTATGTTTTGGAGTTTTGCGCAGTGGCTGCTGGCAGTGGCTGGAATGAGCCTGCTCTGGTTACTGTGAACCATACCGGACTCAGTGCGGACATTCTTAAGGAGCTGCCCACACAGGGATGATGGTCGGACCCTGGACGAGCTGGACTAGCTGAAGCATGGTCATCCACACTTCCCTGCCACAGTGCGTACCCATGGAAACCCCAAGCACTCATCCAGCCTCCAGAGGAAGTCAGCTCGTCCTGTTTATTCATCGGCTTCGCTGAGGTCTCTGTCTTTGCTCCGGTGCAGCCAGCCATACTTTACATGACTGTTTGACCCATCTGCGAAGACTTCCGGTACCATCCCAGAGCAAGCATGCGGACTCTCATGCCAAAGTGGGAAGTAGTTCCATGCTGGGTATGGTCACTAGGTCTTTGCTAATCCCTGTCAAGGAATCTCCTGGAAGTCGATTAAGGTCGATTAAGGAAGCCTTGATCGACTCCGGGGTTGAAGGGAACTTTGTTCTGTCCCAAGTGGCCAAATAGTCCATTTCAAACGCTCCTTGAGACTGTCTGCTGTGGACGGGAACCCAGTTGGCCAAGGGGTTGTCTCTCAAATCACTGCCCCAATTAAAATGGACGTTAGTTCTCTCCATTCAGAAAAGATCAGGTTCTTTGTATTAGACTCTTCCAAATACGCAGTTATTCTTGGATCCCCTGGTTAAAAGCTCATGATCCCCTTATCTCTTGGTCTAAACAGGAAATTATAGCTTGGCCTTCACACTGTCATCAGAGCTGCTCATTGTTTCCCCAACTGTCTATCACTTCTCCATCCATTGAGAGCCCAGATGTTCAGTCTCCTGTATGTATTTCTCCAGAATATTCAGATTTAGCGGAGGTCTTTAAAAAGGCCAATGCCACCAAATTATCACCCCAAAGAACTTACTGTGTAGTGGTAGTTTGGTGTGGAACCGATCTAATCGCTAATCAAAATGATCATTCGAATTTGACCTCGTCCCTAGGTTACATTATTAGTCGCGCAGGCGTTGTAATGAATGACAGCAAGGTAGAGGCCATAGTCAACTGGCCTATCCCCCATTCTGTCCGTGACCTCCAAAGGTTCTTGGGTTTTGCCCAATTGTGCCGAAGTTTCATACGGAATTACAGCTCTGTTGTTGCTCCTGTCACTTCTCCGATTGAGCGTAACGCAGTGTAGTGGTGGACCCCAAAAATTACGACCCATTGCTTATTTCTCAATTAAGTTGTCTCCAGCAAAAACGCAATTACAAAATTGGGGTTAAAGAAGTTATGGCCATTGAGTTAGTGTTCAAGGAGTGGCGCCACTGGCTGGAGGGTGCTCAACATCCATTTTTTGTTTTAACTGATCATAGGAATCTTAAATATCTCCATTCCTCGAAAACGTAAAACTCACTTTAGGTCTTTTGGTCTTCATTCTTCTGGCGTTTCAATTTCCAATATCCTGGGATACGCAACACAAAGGCAGATGCCCTATCGCGCATGTTTGAGGTTGAACCCAATTAGGAGGTTAGCCCTAAGCATATTTGTGAACATAAAATGTTCTTAGCACCCATTAGTTGGCATATTAATGTTGAAATCGAGCAGGCAAATAAGGTGGAGCCTATCTCAGAGGCATGTCACCCTGTTCGTCCCATCACAATTTTGTAATCGGTTGTTCACATGGGCTCGATTTTCCCGTGGGGTTCGTTTTATACCATTCCAGGAGTTGCCTACAGGTTTTCAGACTGCCAAATGTTTGTTTCACTTCGTGTTTCGCTTTTTCCAGTATCCCTGAGGATATTGTGTCTACTCACCAGAGGGTTCGTCCCATAGGGAGGATCCCTGTCCCTGACCATGGCTGTTCCAGGAGCTCCCTTCCTTGGTCGAGTGGTGTTAGGGGGAGTGGTCACCGTGGTCGTCCTCGTCTCCATCCCTCTCAGACTCCTTGATGGGGGTACTGTCACACTTCCTGATCTCCCTGACACAGGCGATCTCTTGGACTCCATTTCCCAGAGTGCACTATGCGATGACATCACACTCACATGTCCCTAGTCAACCAATCATTCATGCTCTAGCTCGCCTGACTTGTTTCACCTGACACATCGTGTTTATAAACACCACACACACTCTTTCTGAAGTTTTGCCACACCCCTGTTTGGAACTCTAAGTGTTTCCTTTTGCTAGTATCTCTGGTTCAGACCTCTTTTGTCTTTGACTTGCTCTCTTTTGCTTACCCCCTTTTGATCTGTTGCCTGATTGTTTTGACTTCCTGGTTTTCGACCTCCACCTGTCTCTCCTGTCAACGACCCTGCATTACCCCCCTTGTTATGAGTGCCTTGATTTTGCTGTTGTGTTGACTATAGACTTGTCAAATAAACCTCTTTGGCTTTTAGCTCTGCCATAACATATCATTTAAACAGTATGGTTGGTATAGTGTAGTGGGTACCGCCATCTATGCTGTACACTGGGGTTCAATGCCAATCAGTGAGCTTAACACTACTTTCATCAAGTGTTTAGGTAATCTCCAGTCATTCTCATGGTTTGATTTAGGACATTGATGGTTCTCCACTGTCCTCAACTGTTTCAACACTATGCTGGACAGTTCTGAACCCAATTCCAGCCATTCCGTCTTCTCCTGAACTAAAATCTTTAGCTTTGACCCTTTATCACTGGAGCTGCTTCTATGAAGAACAGTCTTCTTTACAGATGTTTTTAAGGACGTGTGCCGGTTTATAACCAGTGACTTCATGTTCCTGCTTTTATGTGTCTATGATGCACCAAGAACTGTTTTTGAAAACCATGTATGTTTTCATTAAGACGTTGTTTCATTAAGACGTTGTTAGATTGTGAAATGATTGTCTCTTGGCTCTAACATAATCGGAAGAACTGGTTACACCTCCCATAACCTACCTGGAATGCACTTTAACTAGTTATTGTGGTACAAAACTGAAAGCAAGGACAAAAACAGTTTATTGTTGTAACTCAAGGCACACGCACAACGTATCTGCTTCTGAGAGGAAAGATGGTAAAGAGACTCCAAAGTAGAGATGGATTTTACATGTGGACGCTTTGGTCTGAAGAAACACCTTGTGGAGATCTATTAACAACACCGGTCCTCCTGATGAAGACAGAGCTGGACTTTGTAAGTGAGGATTCCTACTGGGCTCAGAAAGACGGACATTTCCTGTTAAATATTCGAACTAGAAGCCGGAGGAGAACAGACGGGAGATGATCCGAGCAGATTAGGAATATGGCTTGGCTGAACATCTACTTGGTTCTTCAGTCTTATTCTAACTTACTTCTGTTTAGTTTTTATTCTCTGTTTTCATCTCTTTCCTCAATATCTCAAAGCATTTACGTAAGAGAAAGAAATAAAGCTTCTCTGAAGAGGTAGAGACTGATATAACCAAACCTCTGCACTTATATCTTTAAATTCTTTTGTACTTTTTGATCTTTTATTATTATTATTTCCTTTTTTTTTTTAAATATATGAACAAAGTAACTTCTTTTCCCGTAAACACGTCACATGCATTTTTGATCAGTCAAATAAAGTTATTTATTTGGTTATTTATTCAGTTATTTTTTAGTATATTTTTATTCAGTATTTTTAGTGCTGTTATTGGATTGTATTATTCATTTCCACTATTTCCAACACTGAATTAATGGATTATAAAGTCCCACCATCTTTGAATGGAAAGATCAGAA
Source organism: Prochilodus magdalenae (assembly GCA_024036415.1). Classification (NCBI taxonomy): domain Eukaryota; kingdom Metazoa; phylum Chordata; class Actinopteri; order Characiformes; family Prochilodontidae; genus Prochilodus; species Prochilodus magdalenae. Next base: position 770,218 of record JAMWET010007263.1, read on the forward strand.
ATGTTATCGTTCGTCACTGGTGGCATGCAAAACCAGCACCTGGTACAACAGCAACACACGGCAACAGCGCACGGCTACAACACTCGGCGGCAATACTCGGCCGGCAAGCACACCATGTGAGTCTTTTTCTATTCTTTTAGGTGCTTAGAACTTAGTATGTACTTGATATTGATATTTGACAATGTTGTGTATATATATATATATATATATATGTGTTATATGTATACTATAAACTATCATCTACCTTTCAGCTGCAGATAGGGCCTAAACTGAACATGCCCAGTGACGGTGCAATTTTACTGAAAGACAATCAAACATCAGTTGATGGATACACAGGCTGTAACTGGCTAAACAATGTTGATTTTTACAGCTTTACAGCTTCAGTTGTTACTGAATACTTTCAGCCACGTTCGAGGCTTACTTTCAGGTGTTTTTATCGTTTTCATTTTTTGGCGGGAAACTATTGCGAAAGTGAAGTGCCTGAGGAAGCGTGGTGTCTCAGCTTTGTAAAGAAAAACCTGGGAGAGAAAAAAAGAGAAGCAATATGCCACTTAACTTTCACACTAAGAACGGCGCAGTGTGTGGGTGGTGGAAATGAACCTCTTAGTCTGCTTAGTCCATAGTGAAATAGACCCCCCATTAACATATGTTACCAAATTTTTATTTATTTATTTATTTATTTATTTATTTAGTTAGTTAGATATGTAGTTTAGTTAGTTAATTGTTATTATTATTAATAACATTTTGAATTTGGACTTTTCTAAAGCCAAAATCAAATCCAGGACACCACCATGGCAGGACTAGATGATTTCCCCAACATGATCTCCTTATCAGAGATAACGTGAGTTCACCTGTCTTCTTTGTTGAACGTATGACTTGGAACAGGCTGAAGTGTTTTCTGTTCTGGTTTCTGCTTATTCACCTGGAAGGGTGTTTAAAGATGATTCATATATAATCTGATTTTGCTCACTGTAAAGCGCTGTTTTGAAACTGGACCTGGGATGCCAACTAGACCTGGAGTTAATAACAAGAGGCTGCAACAATGCCAAGTATTATGAGGTACGATCTGTGTGCCTTCTGTAGTGAAGCAGTTAATATTATATATATATATATATATATATATATATATATATATATATATGTGTGTGTGTGTGTGTGTGTGTGTGTATATACAGAATCTCACAGAAGTGAGTACACCCGTCACATTTTTGTAAATATTTGATCATATCACACTGAAGATATGACACTTTGATACAATGTAAAGTAGTCAGTGTCCAGCTTCTATAAAAAATTATTGTGCTGTAAATTTGTTGTGCTGTGTTTGGTTTGGGGCTGCATGAGTTCTGACTGGGAGGAGCTACAGTTCATTGAGGGAACCATGAATGCAAACATGTACTGTGACAAACAGAAGCAGAGTATGACCCCTCCCATTGGAAACTGGCCCACAGGGCAATATTCCAACATGATAATGACCCCAAACACACCTCCAAGACGACCACTGCTGGCTAAAGAAACTAAGGGTAAAAATTCTGGACTGGCCAAACATGTCTCCAGACTTAAACCCTATTGAGCATCTGTGGGGCATCCTCAAATGGAAGGTGGAAGAGCTCAAGGTCCCTAACATCCACCAGTTCCGGGATGTCATCTAGGAGTAGTGGAAGAGGATTCCAGTGAAGATGCAGCTCTGGAAATTAATGGTGGCCACAAAATATTGACACTCTGGGCACAATTCGGCCATTTTCACTTAGGGGTGTACTCACTTTGGTTGCCAGCAGTTTAGACACCAATGGCTGTGTGCTGAGGTATTTTGAGGGCACAGCAAATTTACACTGTTTTACAAACTGTACAATGACTACTTTACACTGTATTACAGTGTTTTCTATAAAATATGTCTTTTGATCTGCAAAATCATGATTGATTTTACCATTTAAATTACATTACATTTACAAATACTGTAAAGGTAATAAGAATTTTCTGTTTTTAAGAGGTTGATATACTGGAGGAGTTTCCTCGAAGCCTCCAGCCATCAACCAGATTTATTAAGTTCCATCACCAACACATCTCATTCTCAGCTTTTCTATGCTGTTTGTTTTCAGATATTTTCTGCAGTCATAATTGGCCTGGAACAATCTAGAACAACTGCTTGGATTTTCAGGACAGGGATGCTGTGGTGTAATGGAGCACAAAGGTAGCGATGTCTCTCTTTTTGCCTTTTTTGTCACAATTCACAACAGCAGCTTAATAAATGACACCCCGCAAACAAGCTGAGGGGGAAAGACTAATACAGACTAGAAGTGCATTGCCTGAAAAAAAAAAGCAGAATGATTAAGCAGCTAATGATTTGTTAGCTAGCTGGTTGCTAGGAGTTGATAAAAATGAATGGGATTGTATGGGAGGAACAAGGGATGAATTAATGGCACGTAGAGGATGTCAGTATCAGTATGTCTGTGGATTAGAGTTTGGGGATCTGTCTTGAGTGAGTATGTCTTGAGTTTAGTGGCTGTAGGTTAACAACATGTCGGCCAGGATGGGTTTAAGTCATATTGTGCTGTGTTCGTATTGCTACTGGGATGTTGTTAATATATATGCTGGAATGTTAAGATGTTCAGTGTTCAGTACGTGTATTGCTTTTCCTTCAAAGTCCAAGACAAAATACATCCCAGACAGCAAAACTCTTCTAGACCAAATGTAGCCCACATTCCCCATTTTTATCTGGCCCACTTGCCAAATGGGTTATTTGCACTTGGGTGGACCGCTTCCAGTAAGATGTGGGCAACTCTGGTGGGCCAAATGGATGGTGTAAATATGTGGGCCGCCTTTGGCTCAAAGCAGATTGCCAGTGTAGACAGCAGGTCAGCAGTGCCATATCTTTGCCAGACCCAAGCCCACATTCGCTTGCTATCAAGAATTTAGCCTATTTAATTTATGCAGTGGTGAAAAAGTGGCAAAATTAATAAAACACTGAAAAAAACTTTTCATTTAGTCTGGTTTCGTTTTCCCACTCAATGTCTCAAATGCAAAATGAACATTATACTGATAATGATACGATGACAGTAGCAGATAATTCACTCACATGACCTTTTCCAAGAGTTCAACATCAGATTCCTGGCTGATATTTAATTAAATAAGATATCTTTTATGGCTCACTTTCACAATGTTGCACGACCACCAGCTAGGCATACAATTGGCTAAATTCATCAGGACACTTACTTAACCTGCACCATACCTCCTCCTTCATGCAGGGTATGTTGTTGTACCGGGGTTCTGTAATGAGTGTGCATTCTGTGTGTTCTAATTCCTGTAGTAAGAAGCAGGCCATTGAAGGGGCCATGGAATGCATGGGTATCCTAAGCCATTTGGGATTTCCTGTCAAATTCCTCAATCCTGAAACCAAGTTTTGCTGTCTGCATGACGTTTTCTTCAGAAATCCCAATCTCCACCTCAGGTTTGTTTTTGTCTTTATACCTACCCTATGTATGCTATACAATGCCTCATAAGCGCATTAATAGGGCATTATGAAGGATTCCTAAGAAAGTGTAACTGAGTTCTCTTAATTAAACCTACATTATAATACATTAGTTAAGCCGTTAGACATGGATGTATCCAGGAGAAAATAGAAATACACTGAAGTCGCTTAATTTAAGTAAACTTATTATACTTCCTTGCACTTATGAATGATGTACTCAAAGTAGGAAAGTGAATTTTCCATATACTAACAATTTAGTATGCTAAATATATGCATCACTAGTGCTGTTAAACATATACTTAAAATGGACTTACTGTACTTCACTGTACAGCAGTATCTAGTCAACTGAGTACTATATATCTACAGGGGTTGGACAATGAAAGGTATCATGGCTAAATTGGACCAGCCTGGTGGCCAATCTTCATTAATTGCACATTGCACCAGTAAGAGCAGAGTGTGAAGGTTCAGTTAGCAGGTAAGAGCACAGTTCTGCTCAAAATACTGCAATGCACACAACATTATGGGAGACATACCAGAGTTCAAAAGAGGACAGATTGTTGGTGCACGTCTTGCTGGCGCATCTGTGACCAAGACAGCAAGTCTTTGTGATGTATCAAGAGCCACGGTATCCAGGGTAATCCATACAACCAAGAAGGACTTACCACATCCCTCAGGGGATTAACTGTGACGCGAAAAGAGGAAGCGCAGGGATGTTCGGGTGCATTCCCGGATTGTACCATAAACTGACGGCTGCCCAAATGACGCTGTATTGGCAGCAAATGGAGGCCCTACACCATACTAATAAACGATTGTGGTCTAAAACCAGGTGTTTCAGTTTCATTGTCCAACCCCTGTAGATATATGTATATATATATATATAGATAGATAGATAGATAGATAGATAGATAGATAAACTTGTGTTTACCACACAAAACAATGTGTTTAAAATGTATTTTGCAGATATTAAAGTCAATTTCCAGTACATTAATATATCTTTATTTTTTGCTGGGTATGACCCCACATTTTGCCTAGGCTGCTATGGGATCAGTAACATATGGCAATAGAATACTGAACAAGCGATAGATGCATAAACAAGTACAAATCCAACTAAGAGCTTTAAGCTGTTTTCTTAAAATCCAGTCAGTGACATTATACCAAGTACCATACTAGAAGAACCAAATTGTGGACGGCACCAAGGCAAAGAACCTTGTGGAGGGGGACAGCGAGAGACACACACAAAGCACATCCTTCCGCGTGACACTGGGGTAAAGGCTCGAGCATGATCAGGAATGCATTTTCCCTTCTGAATATTATTTCTTTCAGATATGGACTGGAGGATGATCACAAGGTGGTACTTAGAACCATATTTGGAACTGATCTGAGCATCTTTGCCTCAGGACGGATTGTTATCACAGGTGAGGCTTTGAGTGGCTTGTTTAGACATATGTTTGTGGATTAAAGAGCATAAACATGATGTATAAAACCAATTTCCAGGCATCTGGTAATATACATCAGGATGCATTACAGTTTACATTAATCTCACTGTGTTAAATACAAATACATTTAACAAAGTCAAATACTTTCACTTTTAGGTGCAAAGAGGGCCGACGTCCGTGCAACATTCAACATGATGCTTCCAATTCTAGATTTGTTGGAGCTGTTTCAACTGCCTAGACTTTGAGCCTGCAACAACAGCCTTGCTTTGTATTTTTTTATTTTTGCTATATATGTGTGTGTATTTATTGTGTATACTTATTTTATTTATTTACCTTTGTTTGATCAGGTTAATACATATATAAATATATATACACATATACATACTGTATATATCTATAAAGATATGACATGTAGTTCGATTCTATTCTACACCTTGCTGAATATTCATGAATGCTCTTGAATGCCATCCAGAGTAAATGTAAGTGTAATGTAAGAAGTGAAACTTCAGACTTTCTGATCTTAACATCCCGACTCAGAGTCTGATGATTAACAATACTGTAAACACCAGTTCTGCTGGAAGATTTGTCTGCATGCAGCAATGTAACAACAATGTCCATTTTACATTCAGCTGATTTAACTACTGTCAATGTTCTGAGACAAAAATACAAATTAAATTCTATTATTAAATTAAACATCCCCTTTTGTAGGAACTGCTTATTCTTAATATAAACCGGACCCCAAAAAGGTTGGGACCATATAAACAAATAAACTCACTGGACCAAATATGAGTCCCTAATAGTGAGTTACAGCTTCACCAGCCCCAATAACAGCTGTGACTGGATTTGGTATGAACAAGTTGGCAAGTTTCTGGATGTAGGCCAAGGAGAGAGGTGGGTGTGTGAGTGAGTGTGTGTGTGAGTGACAGGGAGAGAGGTGTGTGTGTGTGTTTGTTTGTTTGTGTACATGCATCTGTATGTGTGTGTGTGTGTGCGTGTGTGTGTGTTTGTGGTAGAGAGAGAGAATGTGGGTGTGTGAGCGAGTGTGTGTGTGGCAGAGAGAGAGAATGTGGGTGTGTGAGCGAGTGTGTGTGTGACAGGGAGAGAGGTGGGTGTGCATGAGTGTGTGTATGTATGTTTGTTTGTGTACATGCATCCGTATGTGTGTGTGTGTGTGGGTTTGTGTGTGTGTGAGCGAGTGTGTGTGTTTGCGAGTGTGTGTGTGTGTGTGTGTTTGCGAGTGTGTGTGTTTGTGAATGTGTGTGTGTGTGTGTGTGTTCGCGAGTGTGTGTGTTTGCGAGTGTGTGTGTGAGCGTGAGTGCGTGTGACAGGGAGAGAGGTGTGTGTGAACGAGTGTGTGTGACAGGGAGAGAGATGGGTGTGCATGAGTGTGTGTATGTATGTTTGTTTGTGTACATGCATCTGTATGTGTCTGTGTGTGTGTGTTTGCGAGTGTGTGTGTGTGTTCTCGAGTGTGTGTGTGTTTGCGAGTGTGTGTGTGTATGTGTGTGTGAGCGTGAGTGCGTGTGTGACAGGGAGAGAGGTGGGTGTGTGAACGAGTGTGTGTGACAGGGAGAGAGGTGAGTGTGCATGAGTGTGTGTATGTATGTTTGTTTGTGTACATGCATCTGTATGTGTGTGTGTGTGTGTGTTTGCGAGTGTGTGTGTGTGTGTGCGCGAGTGCGTGTGTGACAGAGAGAGGTGGGTGTGCGAGCGAGTGTGTGTGTGCGTGTGTGACAGGGAGAGAGGTGGGTGTGTGAACGAGTGTGTGTGACAGGGAGAGAGGTGAGTGTGCATGAGTGTGTGTATGTATGTTTGTTTGTGTACATGCATCTGTATGTGTGTGTGTGTTCGCGAGTGTGTGTGTGTGTTTGCGAGTGTGTGTGTGTGTGTGTGGGCGAGTGCGTGTGTGACAGGGAGAGAGGTGGGTGTGTGAGCGAGTGTGCGTGTGTGTGTGTTCGCGAGTGTGTGTGTGTGTTTGCGAGTGTGTGTGTGCGCGAGTGCGTGTGTGACAGGGAGAGAGGTGGGTGTGTGAGCGAGTGTGTGTGTGTGTATATGTGTGTGTGTGTTCGCGAGGGTGTGTGTGACAGGGATAGAGGTGGGCGTGTCTGTGTGTTTAATGCTGGATGCTGTAGCATTGTGGATTTTGTGTGCACAGCTGGTCTCCACAGCCGAGCTCGGTCCAGCAGGTGTGAAGTAAAGGTAATGGAGAATGTTCCATGTGCTTTATCATGATCCACTATCAATGAACACCGGGCAGCAAAAGGCATGTAATCTCTGAGAGATCACTGATACCACCACCTTCATACCGCACTCACAATGAATCCAGTCCTGTGCAAAGGTCACCTAGCCTTTATATAATCCACTAAATACATGAACGCTTTTCCACACCCGCTTGTTTTTAGACTCTAAAGCTCCACTGACCGTATAGGAGCAATCTGCAGCTCTACAGTTCCAGACTGTAGTCCATCTGTTTCACTGTATACTGTATTACCCTGTTCTTCAATAGTCAGGACCCCCACAGGACCACCACAGAGCAGTTATGATGTGGGTGGTGGATCATTCTCAGCACTGCAGTGATACTGACGTGGTGGTGATGTGTTAGTGTGTGTGGTGCTGGTGTGAGTGGACCAGACACAGCAGTGCTGCTGGAGTGTTTAAACACTGTGTCCCCTCACTGTCCACTCTGTTAGACACTCCTACCTTGCTGTTCCACCTTGTAGATGTACAGTCAGAGACGATAGCTCATCTGCTGCACAGTGCAGTGTTGGTCTTCCTCTAGTTCTTCATCAGTGGTCACAGGACATTGTTTTGGTGGATGGACTGTTCTCAGTCCACACCTGTCCATGTCATTTTGGGTCATTTGCTTTGGTCCACTCATCATGAAATATACCCACTACTTTTGAATTACCTCCAAAACTGAGAAACGACAGAATTGGAGATACAAGGTTTGGCCCAGCAGCAGAGATATACTGCATGCACCAAAACGTCTCTGCGGGCATTTCTGCAGACCACTGCTCTGTCCCCACCTTGCAATAGCATTTGTATTCTGGGGTCAGCTCTTGGTGATTGGTTCACAATATGGTCAAGGCACCGTATGTCCACACCTACCCATTTTAATCTAGCCGCTGCGGCCAGACAAGTGGATTTGCCACTTCCTAAAGAGTACTTACATTTGCTGGGTGCTTCTGCTGGATGAAGAGCACACTAAACATTCTCTAGGTGTCTGAACCACTGATCAGGTGAGTTTGACTGCAATATGGATGAGCTCACAGTGTCTATTTGTTTGTTTGTGTGTATATAACCACTGGTCAATTAGTGTCAATTAGCCAGCCATCCATTTGCCATATTCACTGACATCTACCAAAACGATTTGATCAGCATATGTGTGTGTATAAATGGTGCATGTATACTATATACAGTGGGGTGCGAAAGTTTGGACAGCGTTGTTAATTTTCCTGATTTACCTTTATAAAGCATTGATTGTTTGGATTTTAAAAAATTGCGTTAAATATATCATATAGGGGACAAACACAGTGACATTTGAGGAGTGAAATGTGAAAAGTGTGCATTAATTGGTTAAACAAAAGTAGGCAGGTGTATAAATTTGGGCACTATTGTCAGGAATCAGTGACAAAGCTAAAGCTGCGCCGGGGCTGGATCTTCCAACAAGACAACGACCCTAAACACTGCTCAAAATCTACTAATGCATTCATGCAGAGGAACAAGTACAACGTTCTGGAATAGCCATCTCAGTCCCCAGACCTGAATAAGTGCAGCATTTGACACAATAGACCACTCCATCCTACTAGACAGACTGGAAAATCTTGTAGGAGTAACAGGAATAGCTCTTTCATGGTTCAGATCTTACTTAAGCGACCGCTATTAGTTTGTAAATATAAACAGTCAATCGTCCACTCACACAAAAGTAAAGTTTGGTGTTCCACAGGGATCTGTCTTAGGACCTATATTATTTACCTTATACATGCTACCACTCGGTACCATAATCAGAAACCATAACATACATTTTCACTGCTATGCTGATGACACGCAACTGTATATCTCAGCTAGACCAGATGATCCACTTCACCTTAATAAGATAGAGGACTGTGTTAGAGACATAAGAGACTGGATGTCAAGCAACTTCCTCCTATTAAACTCAGACAAAACAGAAGTTCTTCTTCTAGGTCCTAAAAGTGTTAGAAACACGCTGTCTGCATTACCACTCAATCTAAATAGCTTCTTAGTTACACCAGGTACCTCTGTTAAAAGTCTTGGTGTCACAATCGATCCTGATTTGGCCTTCGATGAGCATATTAATAATATCACTAGAATAGCTTTCCTACATCTTCGCAATATTGCGAAATTAAGAAATGCACTGTCACTACAGGATGCAGAAAAACTAGTTCACGCCTTTATTACCTCAAGGCTGGATTACTGTAATGCCCTGCTTTCTGGTTGTTCCTGCAAAAGCCTTAACAAACTTCAGCTAGTCCAAAACGCTGCAGCTAGAGTCCTTACAAGAACTAGGAAGTTTGATCATATCAGCCCAGTCTTATCCAACTTACACTGGTTACCAGTTAAATTCCGTATTGAGTATAAAATTCTTCTCCTGACGTATAAGGCTCTAAACGGCCACGCTCCTACCTACCTTACTGAACTTATCTCGTACTATAAGCCTTCACGTGATCTTAGGTCTCAAAGTGCGGGCTCTCTGTTAGTGCCTAGAATTAACAAAGCTACATCGGGGAGCAGAGCCTTCTCATACAAGGCCCCCCAGCTTTGGAATAATTTACCTGTCAGTATTCGGGACTCAGACACAGCCTCAATCTTTAAGTCCAGGCTTAAAACCTACTTGTTTAGCCAGGCTTTTGGTAATTAGTCTTTTCTTCTGATAGATAAAAGGTGCAGGTCTAGGGGTCCACTGACAGAGAGTGTTTGGTAAACTGGGAATGTTGGTGCTGTCGTCCCGCTGCTCTTCGTGTTCACTCTGGTTTGTTGACGGTGGAGCAGAGGGGCGCTGACGTCTCAGGGAGCCCTCATGTCTGTGTGACCTTCTGGCTCTCCCTTTTTAGTTATGCTGTAATAGCCAGGCCTGCCGGAGTCACTGCACTCTGTTAACATCGTATAGTGTGTTCAGGTCTTCTGTCAGAGCTAACAGTCTGTCTGATCTCTTTGTCTGAGCTGAACTGCTGCCCATCCTGTGTGGCCTGATGCTGTTGCTACATCTGGGAGCCACTGGGAGCCTTTACTACCACGGAGCTCCTGGCTGTCCTGCACTGTGGAAGCTTGGCCTGCGCCTGCTGACCCATCTTGTGACCCACCAACATAATTACAGACTAATCAGACATTACACTCTGCTTTCTAGTGCTGTCTCGTATCTGGTGTTGACCCGAGGAGGATGGGTTCCCCCTTTGAGTCTTGGTTCCTCTTGAGGTTTCTTCCTTCCTAACTAAGGGAGTTTTTCCTTGCCACTGTCGCCCTCGGCTTGCTCATTGGGGGCTCGAACACCAGATTCTTTGTAAAGATTCTTTGTAAAGCTGCTGTTCTTTGTAAAGCTGCTGCTGATGTTGTAAACATCTGTTGTAAAAAGCGCTATAAAAATAAATGTTGATTGATTGATTGATTGATTGAATATGATTGAAAATCTGTGGTGTCACTTAAAGAGAGCTGTCCGTGCTCGGAAACCATCAAACCTGAATGAACTAGAGATGTTTTGTAAAGAAGAATGGTCTAAAATACCTTCAGCCACAATCCAGACTCTCATTAGAAGCTATAGGAAGCGTTTAGAGGCTGTTATTTCTGTGAAAGAAGAATCTACTAATGCACCTGCCTAATTTTGTTTAGACAGTTATTGCACACTTTCTGTAAATCATATAAATTTCATTTCACTTCTCAAATATCACTGTGTTTGTCCCCCATATGATATATTTAATGGATTTTTTTTAATCCAAACAATCAATGCTTTATAAAGGTAAATCAGGAAAATTAACAAGGCGGCCCAAACTTTCGCACCCCACTGTATACATACACCCGCATTCCATCTGTCATGTGATATTGATTATGTAAATTGATTATGAAGGGGTGTTACCTCAGAGGATGTCTTGGAAACGCCCACTTCTGTACAAGTTGTGAGGTGTTATCTTGTGAGTAAGGTTGAACACCGGCATGAGTTGGAATGAGGCATGATAGTGGATTAATGGAATGCCTCGACTGGGCTCATGTGGTGGGAACGTGCAGACCACACCATTTGTCGGAAGTCTCCAGAATGCTCCTTGAACCAGTTCTGGATATCTTGTGCCCAATGGCACTGTGCATTATCCTGTTGGAATATCTCATTGTGGAGCAACATGGTCAATGACGTGTGTAGGCAGACCAGTGGACCCAACCCATACCATGGGAACACAACCCACACCAGTATAGAACCACCCCCAGCCTGTACAGTACCTTGTTGACAGCTGGGGTCCATGGCTTCATGGGCTTTGCGGTGCACATGCACCCTACCATCAACTTGAGACAACTGGTACCATGACTTGCCAGCCCTCTAGGGTCCAGTTAGCTACCTTACAAACTCGGGTTAGGCGCTGTGTCTGGTGTCATGGTTTTAACAGAGGCACTCTATATACAGGTATATATGCACTAACTAGCCACAACAACCAGCCACTGTCCTTCTACGGTCAGGACCACCACAGAGCAGGTATTATGTGGGTGGTGGGTCGTTCTCAGCTCTGCAGTGACACTAACATGGTGGTGGTGTGTTAGTGTGCATTGTGCTGTTGTGCAGTTTAGTGGCCGGTGGATGTACATCACAGGCCGCACCTCTGAAAGCAACGCTAACATCGAAATGACTTAGCTTGTGAAGCAATCACACCAATTGAACTGAAATGAACTGGATTTGGATTGGTAGGATTAGCCAGGTGGGGAACCTCGTAGAGATCAGACCCAGTAATACAGGCCTGCAGACAGGGAGTAATCACTGAAACCCACCCCACAGGACTGTTGCGTAATGTCCACGGCATTCAGTTAATGAAAGTAAAAGATAAAACCCCTTTGCAGCACAAACAATGATCCCAAAACACATTCCGGGCATCACATCCATGGACTTCACCCGGCATGCGTCGCTTGCCATTCTCCGCCTATTGAAAAAAAAAGCACTGTGATCGTTCTGTGCCTTCCCCTTGTGCTCTCTGACCAGCTGAAATCCCAAAGGTCACAGGTAGAGGAGAAAGACATCCACGGCCATTAAATCCCAACTAAGACACTGAACCACTTGAGACATGACATCAAATGATCCATGGCTTCCTGGGATTTCACAGAGCATGCATGTATGTATGTGTGCCTGCATGTACCCTATTAATATATGCATGAATGTGTATGCAAGGGTTGCGCTTGCTTGAGCACTTCCTCCTGGCAAGCAAACATTCTGCGCGCTCCCTTATAGGCAAATTGGATTTGACAACCAGTTCTCACCAGATAGAGCGTATGAATTATATCAGCCGAAGGCTGTGGGCTTCCATACATATAAGATCATAGGAAAAGCTACAACCAATAAACCCGACTCTGGACCAAACCCCTACCATTCCTAACCAACTGGTTGAGCTTTTTTGCCAAAAGTATTCTTTCGTCTGCCTTGGGTGACATTCCATTCTTAATCCATAGGGTTTGGTATGATGGTAGCCCACCCTTTGCAGCTATAACAACTTCAACTCTTCTGGGAAGGCTTTCCACAATGTGTGGAATGTGATTATGGGAATTGGTGACCATTTTTCCAGAAGTGCATTGGTGAGGTTAGACACTGATGCTGGACGAGTAGGCCTGGCTCGCAGTCTCTTCTCTAATTCAACTCAAAGGGGTTCTTTTGGGTTGAGGTCAGGACTCTGTGCAGGCCATTCAAGTTCTTCCATAGCAAACTTGCTCATCCATGGACCTTGCTTTGTGCACTGGTGTGCAGTCATGTTGGGACAGGAAGGGACCGTCCCCAAACTGTTCCCACAAAGTTGAGAGCATGAAATTGTCATTCTGTCATTTTACATGTCCTACCACTTTACGGCTGAGCTGCTGTCGTTCGCAATCACTTCCACTTTGTTATACTCCCACTGACGGTCGACTGTGGAATATTTAGTAGTGGGGAAATTGGAAGGCTATCCTATCACGGTGCCATGCTGGAATTCACTGAGCTCCTGAGAGCAACCCATTCTCTCGTTAATGGCTGTAAGAGCAGTCTGCATGTCTGGGTGCTTGGTTGTATACACCTGTGGCCATGGAAGTGATTGGAACACCTGAATTCAATGGCTTGGATTGGTGAGTGAATACTTTTGGCAATATAGTGTATAGTATGTTGGGATAAAGCTAAAAGAGATAGAAGAGATCAAATGATGCAAGACCTCATTGCTAAACCCGACAGCAGAGTTTTAGCAACAACAAATGAAACCACCTTGCATGTTTAAGGTGGTAGTAACTTCAGGCTCCCGCAGATGGAGCTGCATGAGGATGATGGGGCTATAAATACCTGCGGGGTGTGAGTGATGGGATCCATAGATTGAGAAGAGGTGGTACAGTGCAGGGAATGTCTCGTTCCATGTGTGGTAAATGGCTCCAGAGCAGATGTTAATGATTGGCTAAAAGGAGTGACTGTATTTGGGCGTGGCCAAAGACCATAGTGTGAAGGAAGTAGCTGAATCTGCAGGTGTATGGAAGCGTACAGTAATACGGGTCTACCAGCAGTGATGAAAATCCCAGTCTACAGGGGAAATCCGAACCAGTTCTTTGATGCAGGGTGTCTGAACATTGATGTGGCCTACATCCAGGAACTTGCCCAGAACATGCCAAATCCAATCACAGCCGTTATGGTTGCTGATGGAGGTACAACATGATATTAGGTATGTTTGAGTCACAATGGACTCGTTTTGTGTCCGGTGTGTTTGTGTTGCAAGGTGGATGATTATCAGTCCAGCAAACAAGGACAAGCGGAATTTCCTGTTGTGCCGTCAAAGACCTCATCAAAGATGAATGACCCACATTCTGTAGTGTACTTTAAAGGACTGGAACCGCTGTTAGAATCTGACCTTGTAAAATTTGCCTCGTGACAGTAATTTGCAAACTCTGTCTCTTTTTAGCACTCACATATCTTTGGAATAACAGAGATCCACCTTAAATTTCACTATCCCAGTGGCTCATTTTTTAAAAAGCATCCAGTTAATCATATGACTATGATGCTTTAACTTAACCTTGAACCTTCAAAGCACCACAAATGTATTCATCATAGTGGCGTGCCCCAGGGCTCACCATTGGGCCCTTTTCCGATTGGTACTCGAACATGAATCCCAGTCACGTGAACCCCTTTGAACTCTGGCGCCGTGCTGTAATGGGTAAACCGGCATTGTTCTTCCCCCTTAATAAACATTTGTTTAATGTTAAAAAGTCGCCGATTGGTTCCTCGCTCCCAGCAACTCAGCGACAAAGTGTTGCTCGCTAAGACCTTGCTACCAAATTACTCTCGCGTTGCTACTTTAACAAGGTCTTGGTGTGCAGATGCCATCAAGCTCAAACATGAAGGAAGATCTTGTTAAAAAAAAGAATGCCCCCTATTTCCTGGCTCCAGCACACGGGGGAACTGAGGTGTCTGTTCATTAGAACGGAGAGGGAGCAGAGGGAGGAGATACAAGCCTCCCGTAACTGAGGTCTCTCTGGGGTCCATGTGTGTGGGGGGGAAGAGAGAGTCTTTGGTGTTGTTCAATTACTGGGGAAAAAAAAAAAAGGCTGAGCAACAGACATAGCGAGCGGAAAAACAGTACACAGAAAGCTTGATGGTGGTGTTGGGTAACGCAGATAAACGAGTGCATGTGTGTGTACGTCTGACGCAAAAGCAGCCGAGCAAACAGAAAGATGCCCAGTGAATATACTGTAAATGATCTGAAATGATAAGTTTTAATTTGTCTTGGGCTTAATGTAATATTTGCCACTTCAATGACTTTCCAGCTAAGTGTTTTGTTTGGCTGATGCAAGCGGAGGGTACTGGTTTTCCACTATGCAATTAAATATAAATCAGCTTTGTGCAGGAAACTGTGCATGTGTATGCGATGGAATATGTGAGCTGTGCTAAATAAATATACTGTGTGTGCAGTGGCGTATGCTGGAAGCTTATTTCCGCCATATAGAGGAAAGAAAAACATTTTATCTCCATTTCTGGGCTTAGTATGTCAAAATATTGACATAACTTCTGAAAAATAAAAATTTGTCTGTTGAAAAATAATGATAAAAACCTTTGATGACAAAAATAGTAATAACAAAATGATTCTTGCATCTCAAAAGAAAGATTCTTGGATCTTGGAGACATTACTTGCTACAGCGCCATCCACAATCATGGGCACCCCTCATTAAGATGTGTTAAAAGGCATAAAATAAATAACATTTTTGCAAATTTTTTCTTCTGCAAATTTTTTTTATTGCAGAAGCATAACCCCACACTGAAAATGATAGGAAAAAGTAAGCTGTAACTCAAGTGAATTAAAAAAAATTATAAATCCTTGCCTAAGAAAATTATTTATCATAAAACCACCTGTTCCACAATTATTGGCACCCCTAACAATTCCTAGAAAGTAAATAAATGTATTTGACGTGTTTTTCATCATTTCTACTGTAGTTTATAAAGTTGATCAGAGTTTCTAAAAACCTTTCATTAGTAATTCATCACTTCCTGTTTCCCTTAAATATGATGTGACACAGACCTCTGCTTTCTCTTATCCACTCTTCAACATGGGAAAGACAAGAGAACAAACAATTCAAGTAAGACAGACGTGTGTCGAACTTCACAAGTCAGGCGATGGTTGCTCACCTACACCTGCCCATGTCTGCAGTCAGAGAAATCACAGAGAAGTTTAAAAACAACTGGAATGATGGCAAACAAGCCTGGACGCACAGTAAGGAGGATGGTAAGAGAGTAAAAAGTTATCCGAAGCTAACTTATTTATCATTGTGACTAGCTATGTCTAAATAATCTTCTTACTAATTATTTTTTGACTTACTACGCAAAAATAATAACTTTCTTAATAAATTGATTTACGTTCTTAAAATATCTACATATAGTTTAAAATTTTAACACATTTAAAAAATATATAAACTTGCTATGTCAAAATACTAATTAATTATCTAAAATGCTCTTGACTTAGTGTGTCAAGATAATGGTTTCTCAATATTCAGTATTAACTTACTTTCTTGAAATATTGCTATTTTATTTTGAATCATTGCCTATTTTCTAAATATTGACTTGCTGTCTTAATAATTACTCATTATGAACAGTTCTTTACTCACTATGTAGAAATAACTGAAACTTGAAATATTGTCACGCCTCCACCTCTCCCCGGCTTCTCCGCTCTTCAGGACTCCACTTCCCAGAGGGCCACGCTCGATGACGTCATGTCTATGCGCCCAGGGTCGGACTCTGTGATTCGCTCTAGATCGTCCGACTTTTAACCTCAGCTGTATCTAATGACTTCCTGTATTTAAGCCTCTCTCAAACACTCACACTTTGCGAAGCTTTGCCAAACTTAGGTTAGCAATCCTGAGCGTTTCTTTCTCGAGTTGTTCCTTTCTGGTATTTCGACTCCCTTCGTTTCTCTACTACTCTTTCGCTGTATCCCTTTGGCTCGGACTCTACGGTTTGTATCTGTGCTTCCCCTCTTTGGTTTCCCCCTTCGGTCTTCCCCTGTAAACTTGTTTGCCCTCGCAGGTTGTTCTAGCTGGTTCTGACCTCCGCCTGTCCCTGACTCTGATGTAGCTTCTCCCATCGTTTTCGCTGTGTACCGGTGCTTGCTGAGATTGCCTGTTTATGAATAAACCATTCCTGGTTTTTAGTTCTGCACACGTCAGTCTCAAAGTCTTTTGTCTAATATATTGACATATTTCCCAAAACCTTGACTTATTATATTGAAATAATTTATTCACTTTTTAAACATTGACTTATTTTGCTGAAATCTGACTTCGATGCAAGTCGAGACATTGTGTTATGTGTTAATGATGTGTTGACTATTAACATCTACTACTTTATTTTAGGAGGACTATTTTTGGGGGGATAATCAGTCCTATTATTCCATCTTTTTTTCTACTCTCATTAGTATCATGACATAGTATGTAAATATTTTGACAAAATAAGTCATTGTTTTGAGATACTGTTACAGGATAGCTGAGTGCCAGTTGGAATAAAACTAAAGACAACTGGAACTGAAAATGCCAGGTGGTTTATTAGGTCCAAGTGTCAAGTGCAGTGGATTACAAAAAAACCCCCAAAATAATCAAGTAGGGAAAAACACAGAAACTAAAAGAAAAAAAAATTAACTAAACAAGTGGGTAGAAGTATATTCCATGGGTTTTTCGGGCATAGCACTTCCTAAACAAACAGATTCACTCACAAAGCCAGTCTCCCCAAAATGGCTGCAGTCTGCTATTTAAATAGCCATTAAGTTGTCGGATTAGCCCAACTACAGGTAAGTTACAGGTAAGTTTAAAACTGGAAGCATTCACCCTTAACCTGTCCAAGGAAGCCAAATAACCTGCCCCCCCCCCTGTTTAGCATGGGAAATGGAACGATCCCATTGTGATCCCACCCCCAGACTACATTTCCCAGCAGAACTCGGGGCTCGGGTCCTTCGGCTCATGGCAGGCTGCCGGCATGCTGCAACAAACCGGTGAGACAAACTCCTTTAAACCCACAGTATCCATTATAAATTCTCTCTCCCCATGGAACGGACGAGAGCTCTGTTACAGATACAAAGTCAATATTTGGGGAAATATCTTATAATTCAGAGAATAAGTCGAAACGCACAGAATGATTTTTCCCAACAATAATTTTAAAACCTTGTTTCAGTGATCATTCCATAAGCATACCTTTACCACAGTATTTCAGGCAACCAAGAATATGATAAAATACTTGTGATTTTAATTTGTTAGTATATTCAAGTATGATTTTGGATAATTTATAGATTATTACAGTATTACAGAAAATATTTTTTCTCAGTTACATACCTACCTGGGTCTACCTCTTAGGATGACACACACCCAGTCAAATTAAATTAACAAATAAAGAATTGAATCGGTTGTATTTGAGTGTTTTCTTGATACCTCCACTGCAAGCACCCGGCAATACTGCACTGTGTCCATACGTACAGACCTGGCTCAGCAAAACGATCAATAAGAGACACAGTTAATCCAGTAACGGCAAAATCTCATTCGACTGTTTCATTGTGCCGTCCAATTAAAGCACAGAATCTGAAATATTGATCAGTGTATTATTTTTTACAGCTGTGGCTCTGGCTTATGAATGATCAAACACAAGCACACACACACAAAAAACCCCAACACGTTATAACTTCCTATGCCTGCCAGGTTGATGGAATTTTGAAAATGCTGCTGTAAGAAATTCCACAATTCCAGAATCCTTTCAAATTTCTGCATCATTTAGTAGTTAAGGTGTAAATAAAGTTCAATAATAGTAATAAAATTTAAAAAATTCAAAGTTCAATAATAAAATTCAATATAGTTAGATAGAAAAATTGCTCATACTGGAGAAGTGTATTTGTTAAACATGATTTAGACCAGTCTAAAACTGTCCCAGAGAGGCCGACCCAGTGCTCACGACGTTGGATTAGAATCTGGTGATCCACAGTATCAAAGGTCCAATAAGACCAGAGCAGAAGCATTCTGTACATCAGTGCTGACTCTGAGGTGATTGACAACACAGAGTAATGCTGTCTCAGGTCTATGGTTAGAACGAAAACCTGACTGAAGCTTCTCATACAGCCTGTTAGATCTTAGATAAGCATTTAATTGCTTGAAGAAGATCTTTTCTAAGGCTTGACTGAAGAACGGCCGGTTTGAAATTGGCCTAAAATGATTTAGGATGGTTGGATTTGAGTTAGTCTTCTTTAGTAGAGGCTTCACCAGGGCAGTCCTAAAAGCGTCCGGGAAACGCTTGCAGACTGGAAACTGTTTACAGCGGCCGAGACATCTTTCTGAACACAGTCGGGATTTATGGGTTAAAAACAAAAACCCTTTTTTGGACCAGAACCTTTTAAAACACTATTAAAACATGCCTGGGGGCTTTTAGGGGCAACTCCACGTCTGGTTCCATTCACCACCACTGACTCCAGGTTCCACACCGAACCACTCTGAAAGACTTTGTTTACATTGAAACCTCCATTTAAATATGCAGATCTTTCAACTTCTGAGGACCAGGATGAAGGTCCTCATAAATCAAATAGGGTTTTTTGTCCTCACAATGCAGTATTACCACACACACACACACACACACACGCACATGAACACACGCGCACGCACATGCACACACACACGCACATGTACACGTACACACGCACACACACACACACGCGCACACGCACGCACACACACACACACACACACACACACACACACATATGCACATACACACGCACACACTCTCACACACTCACACACACACACACACATACACACACTCACACACACACACACACATATACACGCACACACGCATACACACATATACACGCACACACTCTCACACTCACACACACACACATACATACACACACACACACACACACACACACACACACATACACACTCACACACACACACATACACACGCACACACTCTCACACTCTCACACACACACACACACACACACATACACACACTCACACACACACACGCACATACAGATGCACACACACACATACACACACGCACACACACACTCTCACACACACACACGCACACACATACACACACATACACACGCACACACGCACATACACACACACACACACACACTCACACACACACACGCACATACACACACATACACACTCACACATACACGCACACACATGCACACACACACACACACACGCACTAGAGTGTAGATCTTTAAATGCCTGTTTTATGAGGGTATAAAATGCTGCAATGCTAAAAACCAACCATAACAAACGTCCAGCCAGTTTACTTTCTTGTAAACCAAATAACATCATAGAGCAGCCCGATGTCCCCACAACGCTCCGAGGTCATCCGGCTCCCACACATGGCTACAGGCAGACGGTCCCAAACACATACGCAGATTTCTTCCCCACATTTGTATTTCTATTTCACGCAGTTATCATCTCATTACGAACACGGCGAGGGAAAGGCGTGTGAACGGAGCTCTGCGAAACGGGGTGGCGCTGCGTTCTAATCTCATCCAGGGAGCTGTAATGAATCCTGGCAGGAGCATGACACCTCACTAAAACCAGCTCCTCACCGAGCCCTTATCGGCGGCGCTATTCGCTTCCCGGTACGCAAACAACTGGCAGCCGCAGGGGAAGTGGATATTTGTGTAACCGCTGCAGCGCGACTGGAGGATCAGGCCACTCCATACAGCTGCAGTCTATGTTTGACCACGTCACTCAGGCAGGTCCTGATTAATTATGGACGTTAATCGTTTTCTTCTTTACACATATGTGACGGACGTGGCCTCGTTTCACTCAGCCCACGGGTGGAGATATTCCAGCACAGTGTTTATAAGGTTCAGCTTTGTGTTGTGATGGTTAGCTTTATGTTTCTCATATGATTACCAGTAACAGCTGTGACAGGATTTGGCATGGACTGGACAAGTTCCTGGATGTAGGCCACATCAGTGTTCAGACACTCTTTGGTCCAGATTTGATGGATGCCTTCCCTTGCCACAGTTCCGAGGAGTATTCCCTGTAGACTGGGATTTTGGCCACCGCTGGTAGACCCGTATGATCGTACACTTCCATACACCTGCAGATTCAGCTACTTCCTTCACACTATGGTCTTTGGCCACGCCCACATGCAGTCCCTCCTTTTAGCCAATCAGTAACATCTGCTTTGGAGCCATTTACCACACATGGAACGAGACATTCCCCGCACTGTACCTCCTCTTCTCAATCTCTGGATCCTGTCACTCACCCCACAGGGATTATAGCTCCATCATCCTTGTGCAGCACCATCTGCAGGAGCCTGAAGTTACTACCACCTTAACACAAGGTGACTCATATTCCTGGTTGAGCGAGAAGCTGAGGTGCTGGAATGCAACTGCTGCACTGTTTAAGGTGGAACGGGAAAGTTCTGGACAAAATCAGACACAGCTATTTCACTGCTGCACAGTTTAAAGTGGAACTAGAAAGTCTAAACAGGAAGCTGGACAGGTAGACTGAGGCGCCAGCATGGAACTGCTGCACCATTTAAGGTGGAATGGGGACATTTGAGCAGGAAGTCGATAAATTAAACTGAGGCGGGAGAATGTAACTGCCATCCTATTTAAAGTGGAACTGGCAGGTTTAAACAAGTAGCTGGACAGGTAGAGTGAGGCACCAGCAGGGAACTGCTGCACCATTTAAGGTGGAGCTGAAACGTGCAAACGGGAGGCTGGACAGGTTGAATGAGGTGTCATGATGGAACTGCTGCAGCATTTCAAGTGTAACAGAAAAAGTTAGGCTCTGGAATTTAACTGCTGCGCCAGTTAAGGTGGAACTGAAAAGTTTGAACAGGAAGCAGCACAGATAGACTGGCCCGTTTAAGGTGGAATGGTAAAACTCAAACAAAAAGCTGAGGTGCTGGAATTTAACTGCTGCTCCTGTTAAGGTGGAACTGAAAAGTGTGAACAGGAAGCTGCACAGATAGACTGGCCCATTTAAGGTGGAAGAGGAAAATTCAAACAAGAAGCTGAGGTGCTGGTATTTAACTGCTGCTCCTGTTAAGGTGGAAGTGAAAAGTTTGAACAGGAAGCTGCACAGATAGACTGGCCCATTTAAGGTGGAATGGTAAAACTGAAACAAGAAGCTGAGGTGCTGGAATTTAACTGCTGCTCCTGTTAAGGTGGAAGTGAAAAGTTTGAACAGGAAGCTGCACAGATACAGTGGCCCGTTTAAGGTGGAATGGTAAAACTCAAACAAGAAGCTGAGGTGCTGGAATTTAACTGCTGCTCCTGTTAAGGTGGAACTGAAAAGTTTGAACAGGAAGCTGCACAGATAGACTGGCCTATTTAAGGTGGAATGGTAAAACTCAAACAAGAAGCTGGAGAAGAAAGGTTACTTCAGCTTCTGAGAGAACTGGAAGGTGTGTAGAGGGATGGGAGGCTGCTCTGTTTCTCCTGGACAGGTGGGGAACCAGTAGGTCAGTATTGTTTTGTACTGTTTGCTAATGTTTGTGATAGAAGCTGGTCAGGATCACAGCAGCAGCAGCGACTGTTTGCTAACTTATCTAGCGTTAGTGACTTTGCTTGCTATGTCGTTGTTTACGCTAATGTTATATAATGCTATTTGTCCATACAGCTGACCTTCTGGAGAAGGAGGCGGAGCTTCTGAAGGAGCACTGAAGGGCAAGGTTTATT
>JAMWET010007263.1:797500-913484 GCA_024036415.1 Prochilodus magdalenae
GTGAGTGTGTGTATGAGTGTAATTGTGTGTGTGTGTGCGTGTGTGGGTGTGTGCGTGTGGGTGTGACTGTGTGTGTATGTGTGTGCGTTTATATGTGTGTATGTGTGAGTGTGTGTGTTTGTATGCGTGTATGTGTGAGTGTGTGTGTGTGTGTGCGTGTGTGACTGTATGTGTGTGTATGTGTGACTATGTGTGTATGTGTGTGCGTGTGTGTGTGTGTGTGTGTGTGTGTGTATGTGTGTATATGTGTGTGTGTGTGTATGTGTGTGTGTATGTATGTATGTGTGTGTGTGCGTGTGTGTGTGCGCGTGTGTGTGCGATAAGTGTGTGTGTGTGCGATAAGTGTGTGTGTGTGATAAGTGTGTGTGTGTGATAAGTGTGTGTGTGTGTGATAGGTGTGTAATTAAAGGGAACCTCTTATCACACTGTGCTGCTGTTCAGCCAGTCAAGTCACTGAGGAACTGTAATGCAGCACCTTCACCCACATACTGTAAATCACCATCCGTCTTTCCCTCTTTCTTTCTCAGATGCTCTCTCTCTTTCTCTCATCCCCCTTTCTCTCTTTCTTCCTCAGACGCTCTCTTTCTCTCTCTCTCTCCTCTCCTCTCTGAATTGCGTTACGTTTAGATGACGGAGCTTATTCCACGAATAACCATGAGAAATCCATCTGTGGTGAGTTGTGCAGAGCGGAGCTGGAGCTGCGCTGATCTTTATTGGTGCTGGTACAGGCAGGAAGCTCAACTCCACATCACACATCGCCCTACAGATAGACCAAAGAAAGCAGCTCTTATTGGGCCTCCACTCCAGGCTAAACACTAACCAGCCCTTAGCCAATGCCTTAACACCACCACCAGCACAGAGACACGCCGTATGTCTGCATCACCGTGGTCTGCTCATCCTGGTGCACAGGTGAGGGCTGCTCATCGTCTGCCTTTAGCCAATCTCAGTGACAGTAGAGCACAGGATGCTACACACGCCCATGAACTAATAAACCTCATCCAGCCTGTAAGCAAACCTGTACAGCTCTGTGTTCACTCTCAGGTTCAGTTTAGCCCGTCCTCTGTTCTGATTGGATACCTCGTAAAATGTGACACATGGCTAGTAGAGCGAGGGTTCTTTATCTCTCAGTGTAATTCAGTCAGTGCGTCACCAAATACAAGCTGCTACATCACTGTACAAACACAACAGGCTTGTGGCTAATATTTAATAAATACCTGTACCTATTTCTTATGTTGGCAGGTGAGTCTGTGATGCTGTTTTATTTTCATATGTCTGTTTGTTTCACCATATTCCATGAGAATAAGTCATTTATGAGATAATAAAAATAAAATAACCCATCTGTAGTGATAAAAGGCATCTACACGGATATATGACCGGCACTCTCAAACTTTAGTGTATGTCTAAAAGGGGTGTGGAGGACATAGGACGGATGTTTCCAAAAGAAAGGGTGGTAATTGCCAAACGTATGTGGACACCCTTCCTTTTGGTATTCACCAAACGTATGTGGACACCCTTCCTTTTGTAATTTACCAAACGTATGTGGACACCCTTCCTTTTGGTATTTACCAAACGTATGTGGACACCCTTCCTTTTGTAATTTACCAAACGTATGTGGACACCCTTCTTTTTGGTATTTACCAAACATATGTGGACACCCTTCCTTTTGGCATTTACCAAACATATGTGGACATCCTTCCTTTTGGCATTTACCAAACATATGTGGACACCCTTCCTTTTGGTATTTACCAAACATATGTGGACACCCTTCCTTTTGGCATTTACCACACGTATGTGGACACCCTTCCTTTTGGCATTTACCACACGTATGTGGACACCCTTCCTTTTGGCATTTACCAAACATATGTGGACACCCTTCCTTTTGGCAACTACCAAACATATGTGGACACCCTTCTTTTTGGTATTTACCAAACGTATGTGGACACCCTTCCTTTTGATATTTACCAAACATATGTGGACACCCTTTCTTTTGGCTTTTACCAAACGTATGTGGACACCCTTTCTTTTGGCTTTTACCAAACGTATGTGGACACCCTTCCTTTTGGTATTTACCAAACATATGTGGACACCCTTCCATGAGCGCAATAACTGTGTGTCCGGAGCTTTATGAAATGATTGCCATGTGCAATGCCAAGTGTCAGCTGGACTGGTGTCAAGTGCCTCCACTGGGTTCTGCTTCACTATTTGGCAGTCTGAGGAATGAATCTTGGTTTGGTTAGCCAGCTAAGCTACCTACTGTACCAATAGTACACAACCATAACTGGGCATTTATAATGAGTTTTACGGTGGTGGGACGTCCTACAGTGTGCACAGGGTCCAGTCTAGTATGTACTATCTAGGCAATTTTGGATGCAGCTCCTTCAGGAGGTCGGTGTGGAGGAACTTCAGTGGTCCTGACCTCAGCCCCACTCGGCACCTTTGGGATGATCTTGCATCTCCGTTGCGAGCCAGGCCGGTACTCGAAGCCCTCCTAAACTTCACAAGCTGTCACTCGTATCCCCTGACAACCTTCAAAGCGTTTGCTGATTTTCTAATCACCGGCACCTTCCACTGTTCTACCGTAGCTGCATCAGTGCCTCAAATGCTTAAGCTCTCCTTCTACCTCAAACATCATCACTAGCGACCTGCGTGCATGAGCTCTGATTGGTCTAGCACGACTTGGGGAAACGGCCTGCTATTAGGCTAATGCCAGATAGAAACCGTGAAGGGGAAAAAGAGGAAGTGAAACCTCTGGAGAACTCAGGATGGCTTTTTAAGCAGGCCGTGTCAGAACTCTTCAAAGAGCTAGCACTTCAGAAGAACTCCG
This sequence comes from Prochilodus magdalenae, assembly GCA_024036415.1. Classification (NCBI taxonomy): domain Eukaryota; kingdom Metazoa; phylum Chordata; class Actinopteri; order Characiformes; family Prochilodontidae; genus Prochilodus; species Prochilodus magdalenae. Next base: position 800,325 of record JAMWET010007263.1, read on the forward strand.
GCAGCCTGGCATAAATGAAACAAATGCCTGTGGAGGGATTGTTAGGAAGGTTTGGGAGAATAGCGTAAGAGAGATGAGATGTGGGGAAAAGGCGAGGACGTATTCTCTCTCTCGGATGCTTCCTTCAGATACTTCTCGGGAAATGCCACAGATGGGACAGATAGTTAATCACTCTGCATTGTGTGGTCTAATGCTCTGGTTGAGCCTGTTTGGGGATTTCCATTCTTCTGGACATGAGCAGCGAGATGCGGATAAAGCTCCGCGTCATTGCAGATTCATATACATAAAGTTATACATCAGCTGTTAATGGATTTCACTGGAAAGCAATACAACACAGAGTCACCCAGTGCCTATAAACTGGTTCTCCTTTCGTTTTGGAAGCTGCGTACATGAGCTCCTGCTGGTGTGGGTTCGAGTCTCTTTCTTCAGACTGCTAAAGCTGTATGAGGGTACGAGTGCACTTGTGAAAGTTTGGGGGTCCTCTCCATAAAACACACATCCATACATTTCAATCCACTGTTTAATGTTTACAGATTATTCACACTGGGTGCAAATACCAAACATAACACGTGGCTTGTGTAAGTTGTAGCACATTATATCTTCTCTGTCCAAAGAAAAACAGGTGACCCCAATAATGGCAACTTTACAGGAGAGGCCAAAAACCTCACTTACTTTGAATGGAAGTCAATGGAACCGGACATCTTTCCAAGCTGTTATGGGCTATTTCTTTCGGTCCATTCTTCATGAATTTTTCACACAGTGTGAACAGCAGCTCATATGATCAAATGAGGCATAAAAGTAAAAATCAAAAAAAAATGGAGAAACACGGTTTTCTTTTATTGATTTTTGTCTGAACTGTTAAATTAAAAACATTGGAATTGTGGTGCAAAATTGGCAGAAAAATGTTTATGTCCATATTTTGTGAGGCGTAAACAAAAACAGATGACAGAAGGCTTTTAGGCTACACGGTTTGCTCAGCGCTTGAATATGGAGAGAGTGTGTAATCGAGTAATACTGGTGACATGATATGGATCATATTGCACATACTGTACACTGGACTAGTGAAAAGGTCTGCACGGTTGCTTATATGGTGTGAGATGGACAAAGACTGACCAAGCGGTTTGGTGTGAGATGGACAAAGATTGACCGAGCAGTTTGGTGAAAGACTGACCAGGCGGTTTGGTGTGATATTGACAAAGACTGACCAGGCAGTTGAGTGTGAGATGGACAAAGACTGACCGAGCAGTTTGGTAAAAGACTGACTAAGCAGTTTGGTGTGATATGGACAAAGACTGACCAAGTGGTTTAGTGTGAGATGGACAAAGACTGACTGAGCAGTTTAGTGTGAGATGGACAAAGACTGACCAAGCGGTTTGGTGTGAGATGGACAAAGACTGACCGAGCAGTTTGGTAAAAGACTGACCGAGCAGTTTGGTAAAAGACTGACCGAGCAGTTTGGTAAAAGACTGACCGAGCAGTTTGGTGTGATATGGACAAAGACTGACCAAACGGTTTGGTGTGAGATGGACAAAGACTGACCAAACGGTTTGGTGTGAGATGGACAAAGACTGACCGAGCGGTTTGGTGTGAGATGGACAAAGACTGACCAGGCGGTTTGGTGTGAGATGGACAAAGACTGACCGAGCAGTTTGGTGTGAGATGGACAAAGACTGACCGAGCAGTTTGGTGTGAGATGGACAAAGACTGACCGAGCAGTTTGGTGTGAGATGGACAAAGACTGACCGAGCGGTTTGGTGTGAGATGAATCTGTTTCTGTTCATGCAGCCTAAGACAGAACTTAGGTTAAATGGCTTTTGGCATCTGGACAAACTACAAACGGCGAGAGCGGGATCACTCAGATTACAGCCCACACCACAGCCTTTCACAACTAATGCTGGCAGGAATGATCACTCGGGAATTTCGGAATTTCAAATTGAAATGCCATATAGCGTTAGTTCTTGTGAGAGTTCCTGTGCCCACTCCTCCAGTGGCACCTAGAGCTATATCCGACATTCCAGGCCTGGAGTGGGAATGTCAGAGATACGCCCCCCCCCATTATAACTCAGAGAGGCATGGGAATGATTTTGCAGCTGTGATTGAAAGGTGAAGTTGTTATGTAATGTGGGTGTAGCAGCAGCAGCTGGTGTTATGGGGATATCAGTTGAGTGGATCAGTGCCCTGTTTGGAGTCCTCCATGCGCGTGACGGTGGGAATGTGTGTGTAAGATGGTAAATGCAGAGAGGGCTCTGACCTACATGTATGGGCCACTGCGTATTCGACGCTATAGGTCAGAAAGCATACGCCTCTGCATGGCTCATCCTGTTTAATATGGCCTCTCAGATTCCTCAGAAGCACGTGTCCAGGACTGGGCCCACCTGACCCCCGTGTGGACGAAGGAAAGCGCGTCGGTAATCCCATTCACGTTTAATCTGAGATCTCTGATTGCTCCGTGGTAACGGTGAGGGAACCTCACAGCGGCAGCGAGACGATCCGCTACAGTGGACTAATCCGGTCTTCCTCTCGTCCTCCGCTGCTGATTAATTCTCTCTTTGACGCATTTAAAATCATGCCCCTCGTCTTCTCTGCTTCATCCCCTGTTCCCTCTTTTATCCGTCTTTCTGTTTTCTCCCAAGAATCACCTTTTCTCTCGCCATCTCTCTCTCCCTCTTTCTTTATCTCTCTCTGTCTCTCTTTTTCTCTGTATCTCACTCTGTCTCTCTCCTTCTCCCTCTCTCTCTCTCTCTCTCTCTCTCTCTCCATCTCTCCATATCTCTCTCTGCTCCTCTCTCTCTGTCTGTCTCTCTCTCCATCTCTCTCTTGCTCTCTTTCTCTTTCTCTTCTGCCATTTCTCTTTCCATCTCTGTCTCTAGGTCTCACTCTCTCTTCCTTTAGCTTTCTGTTTCTCTCTTTCTCTCTCTCTCCTTTTCCCTCTCTCTGCCCCTCTCTTTGTTTCTGTCTCTCTCTCTCTTTATCTCTACCTGTCTGTCTCTCTCTCACCCTCTCTCTTTATCTCTCTCTGTCTGTCTCTCTTTTTCTCTGTATCTCACTCTGTCTCTCTCTCCTTCTCCCTCTCTCTCTGTCTGTCTTTCTCTCCATCTTTCTCTCTCTCTTGCTCTCTTTCTCTCCTGCCCTTTCTCTTTCTATCTCTGTCTCTAGGTCTCACTCTCTCTTCCTTTAGCTTTCTGTTTCTCTCTTTCTCTCTGTCTCTCCTTTTCCCTCTCTCTGTTTCTCTCTGTCTCTCTCTTTCATACTCACTGTATCCCTCTCTGTCTTTTTCTCTCTGTCTCTCTCTCTCCCTCTCTTTTCATCTCTCTCTATCTGTCTCTCTCTCTCCCACTCTCTTTATCTCTCTGTCTGTCTCTCCCTCTCTCTTCATCTCTCTATCTGTCTCTCTCTCTCTCCCTCTCTCTTCATCTCTCTCTGTCTGTCTCTCTTTTTCTCTGTATCTCACTCTGTCTCTCTCTCCTTCTCCCTCTCTCTGCATCTCTATCTCTCTCTCTCTCTATATATATATATATATATATCTGCCCCTCTCTCTCCATCTCTCTCTCTTACTCTGTCTCTCTCTCTCTCTCTCTCTCTCTCTATCTCTCTCTGCCCCTCTCTCTCTGTCCGTCTCTCTCTCCATCTCTCTCTCTCACTCTGTGGTCTTTTTCCCATCTCGCTCTGTGTGTCTCTCGCTCTATCTTTCTCTCGCTCTATCTTTCTCTCCTTTTGCCTCTTTCTGTGTCTCTCTCAATCATTCTCTCTCTGTATCTCGCCGTCTCTTTCTTCTCCCCCGCTCCCTCCCTCCGCACTACTGAGCTCACTATAGTGTCTAAATTGACTCTAGCTTTAGCCACCTCCGAATCCTACAGAGCACTTCCTCATCACTCTATCATTTAATTAGTTTAGATAAGCCTGAATAAGCCGCCGCTGTCAGAGTTCATTAATCCAGCTTGATCATTTGACAATCCATAATTGATTTAAGCAGGTCAAAGTGACGGCATAGGCCATTAACCCCTCTCTGTTCTGTGGCACTTTGACTTTCTCCCAGTCTGCCAGTGCGTGCTGAAGCCCAGCTGCGGTGTGTTGGTATGATAGAATGATGAAGAACCTGCAGCGCTCTGCATTCTCACCATACTTCAACAAGCAGCAGCTAACGCAAGCGACGGCAACGTGGATATCGCCTCAGTTCACCCGGTGATAACAACCTCGTTACATTAGTGAGAGTCATAGTACCCTGGTCAAATACACGGTTAACTGTTAGGAGAGTAAAGATGCCCTGACTTCCAGGCGCACAGTTACAGGTGACACATTACGTTAGTATTATTACTGTACTGTGCTTATTTATTTATTTATTTATTTATTTAATTAATTAATTAATGTTTGTAGCCTGGGGTGGGGGGGTTGGTGGATTGGAGGCATTGGATGGAGGATGTTGTATATGTTTTTGTGCTCATTGTTTACAATATATTGTAATATAATTGTATTTTCTTAAAATAAAACTTTTGAGAAAAAATATATATATTATTACTGCATTGTTTCATATTTTAGCGCTTTCAAAATAACACAAAAGGAGAAGGGACCAGTGTGAAAGTTTTTTTTTTGTCAGCTTGTAAGCGCTGTTTGTAGCAGCTAAACAGCTTTCCATTCTTGTTTTTTTTTGTTGTTGTTGTTGTTGTTGTTGTTGTTGTTTTTGCTTGTTCATACTTGCATAAAATCTTCCAGCTCTGCGAGATTTGTGAGCTATCCTGGATTCACTGCTCTTCTAAAGTCTTTCCACGGATGTTTGGTGATGTTTAGTTTGGGGGTGATGTTAAACCTTTAGCCTGCACCTCCTGTGGTAGTCCGCTGTGGATTTTAAGGTGTGTTTAGGATCATTATCCTGGTTTCATCTTCAGCTTTTTTACAGACGGTGTGATGTTTGCCTCTGGAATTTGGGAACCAGAATTTGAAAACGCTTCGCTATTCCATGTGAGCATCAGTTACATTAATGTTCAGAGTGCTGGGAAGCTGGCTGGGACCAGGTTTGAGGAGACAGAGTGCGATGTCTGCCTCACCTGTTCTTTTCTAATGATGACTGTGAACAAGCCATAATGCTGTCATGATAATTGAGATCTGGGAACTTGGTAAAAGTTATGTTGGAGCATAGATCTCTTGGGGTACCCAGACTTTTGCATGGTGCTCTTTTCCGTTTTTCCTCCTAACATTTCCTGCATGACCAAAAGTCATGGGATGCAAGTGTGTAAATTAGTTATGAGGTGCTGTTAATGAAGGTGGCTTGGGAACGGCTACACCTGTGTGGTGTTATCTAGTTGGGTTGGAGTTGAGATCGTGTTGGTACATGAAGTCCATGAGGTGCTGCAAATGGTCACCAAGCAGTTAAACTTAGCAGGCACCAATCAATGACATGTTTAGCTGGACCATTGAACCCTGCCCGTGCCAAAAGAACATACCCCACACCAGTATAAGAAAACCATCAGCCTACACAGTGCCTTGTTGACAAGTGGGGTCAATGGATGTATAGGGTCTGCGCCACACACCAACCCTACCATCAGCCCTAACAACTGTCACCATGTCTAATTGGACCTTGCCACATATTTCATTGAGGCATTGTGTCCGGTGTCATGGTGTTAACGGAGACAATTCCTTGTTCCTACATCCCATAGAGGCTACATGGACGCCACACTGGCCTGCAGGATATGCGTGTGGGGCCTACTGCATTGTATGCAAAATGATTCCTGTTAGAGTCGCTTGACGGTGCATTTGGATAGTTCTAGCCAGATGCCACCGGTCCTGGTCATCAAGCACTTGGGTGGCCACTAATGCTTTCTAAGGAGTAATCCCAGTTCACACATGACACTGTGGATCGAAGAATGCATGGGCCAGTGATGACCTCACTTACAAGATAACAACTTATACCTGTCGGCCATCCCAAGCCATCCCCTGAGGTGACTTTATAATCAAAGCTTATGGCTACACTTATCACTCAAAAATGTTGAAAAGTTTGTATCATCTTTAACTTTATTCCTTTTGGTATAAAGTTTCATCTTCCACTCACTTCACTATCCACAGGTATGAAATCTTGGCCATGGCGTGCCCAAACGTTTGCATGGTACTGGGTTCTGGTGAACCTAATTTGTCCACATAGTGTCCAATTTGAGCAAATAGGTCCAATACAACTATTCACTATAAACTACACTAGCTGATATGACTACCCGTGTTGAAGTATTTCATCCATTTAACAGACGTAGATTAAAACTGGACCTCCTTGAATCTCCAGTACACGAGTCTGGGAAATGTAGTGGATGGTTGGTTATTCTCCATCTTATTAGTTCATTTTCAAATAGAAAAATGATTACTCAGTTAATCTTCAATCGATAGATCACTCAATCACTAATATAACCGATAGTCCTGAAATGAGCCTATGGCGTCCTCTCACACCACGTCTTTTGTGTTATCATGACATGTTTATTCCTGGTGCAGCATTGCAGGCGGCCTGCTTTTCTAATCAACAGTCAGCTTGTCCTATTCAATCAACCAGTCAGTCAATCAGTCATTCGGTATGTCAGTCAGTCCCGCTGATGAGTGACTTGTTTGAGCAGTGTGGAGTTCGTAAACTGGGACCAAGTATATTCACTTCCTGTGTATCCATTTCCAATCACCCCAGTACTTCCATTCGTCTTCATTACGGCTCGCATTGACATGCTACTTCAGCCAGATAAAAGTCCATTACAGTCTCACTCAAGAAGTGCTGAACTGGCTTCCAGGCTGCTTCAGGACCTCGGACAGCGCACATTAAGGGTGCTTATTGAGCATTTCAGTGGATGTACTCTTTGACGGTGCTGCTGTCCTGGTCCTGAAGCCTAATCACAGGTTGCTTGTTCATTCATATCTTATTTTGAGATGGTAGCAGTGGCCATTCACTCACTCCAGACCATGGGTGTCAAACCTACGATGTGATTATGGTTCTTCCATGTTCTAAACTGGCATCCTCTTATGGACTGCAACTGGCCGTTTGCTAAGTAGTGACTGGCCCGATGCTTAGCGCCTCTCTGGGTGACCATAAAATCCAGTCTGAGCACTTTAGTCCTAAGTTTCGGCCAATGCCAATACTGAGCCGATCTGAAATTTGCATTTTCTTTGCATAGTTAATTCACAATTTGGTCGCCAATTATTTCCGCAGCAGATTCCCATATTTACATCCACCAGCCATCGTATCTGCACTTTGTCTATTTGTCCATTTGAGTCAATGCCATGAGGACAGATCACCAGTCTGATTTACAGTGTTGACAATGATCCACCACCCACATAATACCAGCTCTGTGGATGGACCACCGCAGAACAGGGTAATAACATATACAGTGAGACGGACTACAGACGGCAGCTGTAGAACTGAGCAAGGTGATCCTATAGGATAAGCAGAGCTGATATAATGAGTGTGGATACATTAGTAGAGTGGCTGGTGTGTGTATTTGAAGGGGTGTCCAGTTCGGAAATAGATCTCCACTCATCACATGATGCCACCAAGCTGGTCACTTTAAGTGCCGGCACTGAGCGAATGCTCGCTTGTATGTCGTGAGCGAGAGAGGGGGTACAACGCTAACGGTTTATAAGTAAGGCATGTGGGGTTTGTAGTCTGTATGTTCTGCGGCAGTGTTGTCTGGGATTGTACCCATGAGGTGTGGGTGCTCCCCTGCCCAATAAATGGTCCAGTACTCCGAACGACTGTCTCCTCCCTGGATTTCTTTATGGAGGTCGGGGGAAGCAGCTAACCCCACTGTTGCATCCCTCCCTGTGAGCCTTCACCCAACTACCGAGTTTGTTACAAGATGGTGAGGGCTAGTAGGTACCTTCTGCAAAACACATGAACACATGATCCTTTTAAAAAAGGTGTTAACACATGATGAGCTAGCTTGCCATGCTTGGAAGAGAAGGCTAGCCGCTAATTCTGTTGGCTAGCATCACACTGAGCAATGAGGACCATCTCACATATGCAGAGAGGCTTAGAGTCAAGACCAAGACTTTTAGTGGTCATGTCCAAGTCGAGCATGAGATCAGGAGTGCCCAGGAATGAGACGAGACAAGACTGGGACTAGATTAAGTTTTGGGGTCCACCCCACCCCTAGACCTAGATAAGATTCTACATGAGGTTCAAGACCAAGACAACGGCAAGGCCTCCAGACCCTGACCCGAGTAGTACAGGGAATGCCTGATGAATGAAACTGCAGTTCAAACATTCTGAATGTCGTTTTGGTCATTGATGATCTTTAGTCCAGGATTGTAAAGATTTGTGTCCAGTTTGGATATAAAACATGGCACGGTGCCACGGCTCAAGTCAGTTGTGGACAGCAATGGTCCCCATTTCAGGCCTGATCAAAGCTGTACTAGAGGCCGCCTTATAAACTGTAGTAGCCGAAGATAGCCTGGCAACCGTGAATCTCCAAGCCTTTATCCCATGTCAAGCCACATCCTTCAACGGAGCGAAAGCGCCCAAAGAAAAAGAGCAGAACAGGCATGTGTGTGTTGGGGACGGCGGGTGCCTTAGGTTGCGCTACATGTCGGAGAGTCTCAGGTGGCATTGGGAACATTCAGTTTTAATGTCCTTCAGTGGAGTGTCAGTCATGCGTACCCTGTCCTCAGACCTGAAGCAAGCGTGGAGCCTGTGTTCCCCTCTCTCAAAGATAAAAGCTGTAAGTGCTGTTGATTTGATAGGGACAGTGTTGGTGGGTCTACCAGGTCTTCCAGGTGGTTGTTAGGAGGCCACAGTTTCTCTGGCAAAATTAAATTAACCTGTGAACCTTTTAACAGTCACTTCCTTGTTTACTCAGCACCGCTGTGGATTAAAAAGGGTTCTGCAGTTGTGTGTTTATTGTTGTTTGAATAAAGTCCAAATAAAAATCTACTCAGTTATCATCCTGGCTCTTTCTCTGTACTGAGAAGAGGAAATGGCTGCAGTTGGTGAGTTACAATTCTTACACCAATGAAGAAAAACTAAAAGTTTGGTGGCAGTAGGTTCTAATGTTAATTAGCATCCCTAGCTAACGTTAGCACCTACTAATGGGCAGTCCTAGTTGCCCATTTGTGGATCCCCTCAAGTAAACTGTGTTTTATAGGGTGTTTCTTGCTATGAGCCCACATATTAAATGTCCTGCTAGCTGTTTTCAATGCTGCCTAGCTAAAGTGAAGAAAGCTAGCCTAGCTGCATATTTCTGCCTCAGCTAGATAGCTAGCCATCCTCATCAATGTTTCTCTGACTGAAACACAGGAATGTGGCTTCACATAAATACCCTAAAAACCACATAGACTATATCAAGAACATCTACTAAGTGGTTGGTGTAGCTCAGCGGGTAACACCAGGGTTCTACTTCTACATGTGTGAGACTGGGGTTCCGAATTCTGGTCTGGCTGATAATGCTGTGCTACACCAACAAGAGTCCTTGGGCAAGACTCCTAACACTACACCTGTACCTGTAACTGTTAGCCTTGTAAGTAGATGTGCGGTAGATGTACCAAGGGTCAGTGGGCACGAATGTTAGCTAGCTAGCTAACATTAGAGCTTACTGGCACCACACTTAACTTTACATCATTGGCGTTAGAACAGTAACTCGCTTTATCAACAGCAGACATCTCTTCTTCTCTTTCTCATCTTCAGGAAAGAGCAAGAATGATAAGTGAGTTAGTAGAGGCTACGACCTGAACATGAAAGTCGATACGCTACGGCTTTACAAGCAGACCTGATTATCCCCAAAGCCTAGCGTCGAATATTTAATTAGCCCTGCTAATCTCAAGAAATATTTCCTGAATAGCAAAGAACGTGTACTTTTAAACAGTTTCGGCTGTAAACTTGGTAAATAAAGCATGACCTCGGCATGGTACCGCACATTTCCACAAGAACGTGTGCATGCGGACATTCCTGTGCAGGTGTATCTGCTCTACATCAGCATCTACATTGTCACGTATTGGAATAAATGTCCATATAGATGGATGGCCGTTGTCATGAAAGGCTTTTTACAGAGTTACAGAGGACACTGCATCTTCATACCGTCCCAGCTTCAGGATCAGGGCTGTGGAGTAAGTTACCAAGCACATGGAATACTGCATCCATCCCGAGTGACTGAAGTCATACAGACAGCTGAGCCCTTTTCCATTACCAGGTCTATGAATATGAGCATGACAGGCAGAGGTGCGGATGCAGGCATGACAGGTCATTTTGTTCAGCTGACTGTTGTTCCGTTTGGTTGTTTGCACTGGCATGTCTGGGAGCTTGCTGAGGATAGGTCCCTATATAATCCACAAGACTGCATGACCGTTGGTCAGTGCTGATAAATGGATTCCAACTCCTGCTGACCGTACGGATAGTGTTTCTCCAGTATATCCTGTCTTCCGTTTATGTCATCAGGCCTCTGAATGGCTGACTCATGATACCTCTGATTGCCTACATCCGTCTTGTAGCCGGTCACCCTTTTCCTCTTTTACCTTCAACTGTGTCTTTTCCAAGGAACTGGATCTTCTCATGACATGTCTGAAAGTAGAGCTTTAGTTCCCGTCCTGTTCTTCTAGTCCAAGAACCTCAGAAATGACCATGGTTTGGACAACTGGACAGTTTTGAATAGAGATAGAGATAGGCTTTTATCATCCCACATGGGGGAAACAGATACAGAGCAGAGAGAAGTTCTACAAAATATAAGAAATGACAATAAATAAACAAATCTCTCTTGGTAAGTAAAAAATAAAATACAATAAGGAACTATACACGTGTATAATCACAGATATTTTGAAGATATTGCAGTTATGATCTCTTATAGCAGCTACATAAATACTGATAGTATAGGGAGTCAGAGTGCATTAAACATAGTTATGTTGGCAGTCAGTACAGGATGTATACAGGTAGTACACAGGCGATGTACAGGTGGTATACAGGTGATGTACAGGTGATATACAGGTGATGTACAGGTGATGTACAGGTGGTATACAGGTGATGTACAGGTGGTATACAGGTGATGTACAGGTGATGTACAGGTGGTATACAGGTGATGTACAGGTGGTATACAGGTGATGTACAGGTGGTATACAGGTGATATACAGGTGATATACAGGTGATATACAGGTGATGTACAGGTGATGTACAGGTGATGTACAGGTGATGTACAGGTGGTATACAGGTGGTATACAGGTGATGTACAGGTGGTATACAGGTGATATACAGGTGATGTACAGGTGGTATACAGGTGGTATACAGGTAATGTACAGGTGATGTACAGGTAGTATACAGGTGATATACAGGTGATACACAGGTGATGTACAGGTGGTATACAGGTGGTATACAGGTAATGTACAGGTGATGTACAGGTGATGTACAGGTGATGTACAGGTGATGTACAGGTGATACACAGGTGATACACAGGTGATGTACAGGTGATGTGCAGGTGATACACGGGTGATGTGCAGGTGATACACAGGTGATACACAGGTGATGTACAGGTGATGTGCAGGTGATACACAGGTGATGTACAGGTGATACACAGGTGATGTGCAGGTGATACACAGGTGATACACAGGTGATGTATAGGTAAGGTGATATTACAGGTGCAGATGTGATACAGTGGGGGTTGAGGTAATGCAGGTGATACACAGGTGATACACGGGTGATGTACAGGTGATGTGCAGGTGATACACAGGTGATGTACAGGTGATACACAGGTGATGTGCAGGTGATACACAGGTGATACACAGGTGATGTATAGGTGATGTGCAGGTGATACACAGGTGATACACAGGTGATGTATAGGTGATGTGCAGGTGATACACAGGTGATACACAGGTAATGTACAGGTGATGTGCAGGTGATACACAGGTGATACACAGGTGATGTATAGGTGATATGCTGCAGTTGACGGCAAACGTTGGTAAATCTGAACTGATGCAGTCTGATAAATGTTGCAACTAATGGTGCCATGATTTTCCAGAGCAGCTCCCTTAAAAAACAAACAACAACAATGGGCTATGCTATAGTAAACATGTGAATGCAGCATCAGCAGACTTCTGATAATCACTGTAGTGGGTGAATGATGTTGTCTCAGTGTGGTATCAGGTTAGTGGTGTTGAGCACGAGTAACAGCTGCCACTGGATTTAGCATGTACTAGACAAGTGTCTGGATGTAGGCCACATCAGTGTTCAGACACTCTTGCATCACAGAATTGTGTTGTTGGGCCAAATTTGGTGGATGCCTTCCCTGATACAATTCCGAGGAGAATTCCTTGTAGACTGGGATTTTAGCCACTGCTGGTAGACCTGTATGACCGTACGCTTCCATACACCTGCAGATTCAGCTCCTTCCTTCACACTATGGTCTTTGGCCACGCCTACACGCAGTCACTCCTTTTAGCCAATCATTAACATCTGCTCTGGAGCCACTTTCCACACATGGCATGAGACATTCCCTGCACTGTACCACCTCATCTCAACCTATGAATCCCGTCACTCACACCCCACAGGTACATAGCCCCATCATCCTTGTGCAGCTCCATCTACAGGAGAATGAAGTTACTACCACTCTAAATATACAAGGTGACTCATTTTAGCATAACCTTCATATCAGTGTTGGACACTAAGCTCCAAACAACACTATGTGGTGAACAAACATCACTACGTGCTGGACGAGGAACAGCTGCAGCCTCCAGGACTGGCCTTGGTGCTAACCATTCCTATGCAGTTGCTAATAGTTGCTAGCATAGTAGCTTAATTAGCTTTCATTCAATCATTAGCGCTATTTGTCAGAGCTGTGCCGGATCAGTGGAACGATTTGTGCTGCTGTTGGGCTGCGGTGTTCGACCCTAATGGTCTTTCACCCTAGAGCAAGACACTGGCCGCTGTTGAGAAGTTGGTGCAGTCAGTCTGTCTAAATCATTACTACCCTGCGCTGCACCGTGCTGTTAATATTTCACAAGTTCCTCCACTCCATGATCTCCGAGCTCGGAGCCAGTCAGAGAGAGAGAGAGGGAGAGCGAGCGAGAGAGGCAGCCCTGCGGTGATTGAGTGACTTACTCTCAACACCAGAGAAGCTTTCCGGATGCTCCTCCAGGCTTCAAGCAGCATAAGATTATTAACATAGCGGGAGTTAATGAGAGGGGAGATAGAGTAATAACTAGATCACACTGCTGTGAGATAACTGTAGATTGCCCTCGAGCGGTCGTACTGAACGTAGCGCGTGATGGGTTGCTGGACCAGTGCTGCTTTTGAAAAATGTCATTTGGGCTTTGGTTTTCCACTAAAGTGAACATCAGTGGGCGAACGTGGAGAACCATAGCTCGCGTTTTAGTACCGCATGATCATGAGTTGGACAGTTTAATCTATCGCAGGTATATTGCTACTGGGGTTCTAGGCAAAGGGTCATAAGTATGAGGTTCCACTGGGGCTCCATTACATGTCGTATGGAATTGCTTTATTGTTACTATAAGATAGATGCTATATTAATCCACACTAGCTGCACCACACTAACTTAATCCAGTGGGTTCTTCAACTCAAAATTATGGAGCCCCCAAAGAGGCAGAGCCACAAATCACTACGTTGAGGCCACAAATTAATATACTGAGGCCACAAGTTGGTATTAGTAGTTGAGACTGTGTGTTATTATATTGAGACCTCTAATTGATATATTGAGGTCACAAAATAATATATTGAGACTCTCAGAAAGAAGAGAGAGAGAGAGGGAGAGAGAGAGAGAGATTATATATCTGACTTATATGCAGACCAGCTGATTCAAGACAGGTGTGTTAGTACTCGGGAGACCTAGAGCAATTAGGAGACCTGAGACGTGGGTGTGACGTCATCAGGTGATGCACTCTGGGAAGTTGAGTTGAGTTCGGGGGAGCGACAGAGTCAAAGTCAGTGCACACGCAGTACTGAACAGGTTCAGGTCATACTGTGTCATGCTTCTGGGTTTTCCCGGCTCCACCGCTCCTCCGGACTCAACTTCCCAGAGGGCATCACTCTATGATGTCACACCCACGTGTTCCCTGTCACCCAAGCAGTCCTGTTCCAACTCTCCGGAATACTAGATTCACCTGGTGTCCAATTAGTCTCCCTGTATCTAAACCCCTTTCAAACACTGTCTCATTGCGAAGTTTTGCCAAACCCTTAGTTTGCAATCCTGAGGGGTCTTCCTGGTGTTCCCGCTTTGGTTCTGACCTCATTTTGACCTCTTGGCTTTGATCTCGATTTGCTCCTGGCTTTTGATCTCCGTTCGTCCTCTGACTATTCTCTCAGTTTCGCCCCCTGTATTCTGGTATCTCCTCTGACTGACTCTTCTGGTTCTGACCTTTGCCTGGTGCCTGGTGTCTCGCTCTCCCCTTCATGTTTGGTCGTGTTTTGCTGCTTTGTTCCACTGTCCAAATGTTCAGTAAAGCCTGTTGTTAGACAAAAGACTTCGAGAGGGTTTATTCATAAACAGGCAATCACAGCAAGCACCAGTACACAGCGAAAACGATGGGAGAAGCTAAATCAGAGTCAGGGACAGGCGGAGGTCAGAACCAGCTAGAACAATCCGCGAGGGCAAACAGGTTTACAGGGGAAGACCGAAGGGGGAAACCAAAGTGAGGAAGCACAGGTACAAACCGTATAGTCCGAGCCGAAGGGATACAGCGAAAGAGTAGTAGAGAAACGAAGGAAGTCGAAATACCAGAAAGGAACAAACCCGAGAAAGAAACGCTCAGGATTGCTAACCGAAGTTTGACTCTCGGAGAGAGAGAGAGAGAGAGAGAGAGAGAGAGAGAGAGAGAGATGGAGAGAGAGAGAGAGAGAGAGAGAGAGAGAGAGAGAGAGAGAGAGAGAGAGAGAGAGAGAGAGAGAGAGAGAGAGAGAGAGAGAGAGAGATTATATATCTGACTTATATGCAGACCAGCTGATTCAAGACAGGTGTGTTAGTACTCGGGAGACCTAGAGCAATTAGGAGACCTGAGACGTGGGTGTGACGTCATCAGGTGATGCACTCTGGGAAGTTGAGTTGAGTTCGAGTTAGAGGGGAACAGGAGAGACAGACGGGGCGGCAGATTCCAGAGTCAAAGTCAGTGCACACGCAGTACTGAACAGGTTCAGGTCATAATGTGTCATGCTTCTGGGTTTTCCCGGCTCCTCCGTACTCAACTTCCCAGAGGGCATCACTCTATGATGTCACACCCATGTGTTCCCTGTCACCCAATCAGTCCTGTTACAACTCTCCGGAATAGTAGACTCACCTGGTGTCCAATTAGTGTCCCTGTATCTAAACCCCACAAAGTGTGAGTGTTTGTGAGTGGCTTAAATACAGGAAGTAATTAGATACAGCTGAGCTTAAAAGTCGGGCGATCTAGAGCGAATCACAGAGTCCGACCGTGGGCGCATAGACATGACGTCATCGAGCGTGGCCCTCTGGGAAGTGGAGTCCTGAAGAGCGGAGAAGCCGGGGAGAGGTGGAGGCGTGACACCTGTTTGACTTTTAGCTCTGCACGCGACAGTCTGGGTTCTTTGGTCAGGACATACTGAGTAGGGTTGCCACCCGTCCCGTAAAATACGGAATTTGGCAATTAAATGTTCAGATTTCCCAAACAACACCCACCACCCTCACCCCCGGAATCAGATCACATAGGGGACGCGATGTCACTCACACATCACCACATCCCCCGTGCTTTATTTTTATTTCTGAAAGGTGGGAACTCTAATACTGAGGCATAAAAACTGGATTAATATGAGTTTTAATTTTTGCATATTGCAGCCATCTGCAGCATCAATATTGCAAAGGCCGATATTGCGATACACATTAGCAAGCGGGATAGATTGCACCGCCCCGCAGTCTGAGAGTGTGGCACAGTTATCTTCACGCTGTAAATTCTATCCTCGCTCCTCAATATCCTCTTAGAACTCAGAGCGGTGATTATCTTCACCAGATTGGTCCAGATTTCGGAGTCTGTGGCACCAGATTAGTTTTCTGTGACAGCACCATCTGTGACAGAACCTCCCACTGTTCCAGAACGAGGATGAAAATCAACACTGGACCCTTTTCCTGTCTCTAGCCGGCCCACTGGAGCCTGCTAGTGTGAAAAGCCCCAGTGCTTTGCAGGTTTTAGCCGTTCGCCTGCCTGCCTGCCGATTAGCATGGTACATAGCCACGATCGCTAATCAGCACAGATCGCTAATCTTGCATGATCTTGGAAGCGCTATCTGGCCACTGGCAGCTCTGAGACTTCACTTAGCAAGAGTTTGAGGTGATTAGGGGAAGCTGGAGCTGACAGCTTTGTCGTCGGACTAAATTCAAAGCCAAGTGGGTTTAGCGCTTAGCAAGCAATCAGACAGCAAACAGCACAGTGCTTAGCTCACCACCAGTCGGGCTGCTTTACATAATACTGACACAGTAATGCATTTCAGCTCATGTATAAGACACCTTCAGCACCTTTTAATTTATACTGTAGAAATACAGTACATTGTCAGAAGTCTTCGCTCGTCAGGTGAGGTAAGTCTTGGATGCAGCTGCTCGTAGGGTTGCCATCTTTCAGAAATGAAAATAAAGGACGGGGGCGGGGCGGGGACAGCGTGGTCATGTGTTAGTGACATGTGTTCGAAATCGCGTCCAGTATTTGATCTTCTTACGGGGCTGTTTGGAGGAGAGTGTGATCAGTCATGAGTGATACACGTGTTTATCTGACATGTACGGTAATACGGAACAAAGCGCGTCCCGTCTTTGGGCTGAGTCCGGGTTGGGGGGGCGGAGATTGTTATCATTTGCATGTGTGACAGACGTGTACAGGGGTTGGACAATGAAACTGAAACACCTGTCATTGTAGTGTGGGAGGTCTCATGGCTAAATTGGACCAGCCTGGTGGCCAATCTTCATTAATAGCACATTGCACCAGTAAGAGCAGAGTGTGAAGGTTCAGTTAGCAGGTAAGAGCACAGTTCTGCTCAAAATACTGCAATGCACACAACATTATGGGGGACATACCAGAGTTCAAAAGAGGACAGATTGTTGGTGCACGTCTTGCTGGCGCATCTGTGACCAAGACAGCAAGTCTTTGTGATGTATCAAGAGCCACGGTATCCAGGGTAATGTCAGCATACCACCAAGAAGGACGAACCTCCACCAGCATCACGTAGTGACCTGGCCACTATCCTGCAAGAAGAATGGCCTAAAATCCCTCTGACCACTGTGCAGGACGCAGTATATGTCATTCCCAAGACCAACTGACGCTGTATTGAGTGCAAAAGGAGGCCCTACACCATACTAATAAATGACTGTGGTCTAAAACCAGGTGTTTCAGTTTCATTGTCCAACCCCGGTATATCGGCCATTGGTTTAATACAGGACGCAACATTTAATTGCCAAATAAACAACAATTCTGTATTTTATGGGACGAGTGCCAACCCTAGCTGCTCGGGCCATAGAAACCCATCCCATGAAGCTCTCTACACACTGTTTCTGAGCTAATCTGGCAGCTCTATGAAGTTTGGAGGTCTGTAGTCATTGACTCTGCAAGATGGCGACCTCTGTGCAGAATGCCCCTCAGCATCCACTGACCCCGCTCTGTCATTTTACATGGCCTACCACTTCGTGGCAGAGTTGCTGTCATTCCCAATCACTTCCACGTTGTTAGAATCCCACTGACAGTCGACTGTGGAATATTCAGTAGGGAGGAAATTTCACAACTGGACTGGAATTCTATCAAGGTACCACCTTGGAGTTCACTGAGCTCCTGAGGGGGACCCTTTCTTTCACTATCGTCTGTAGAAGCAGTCTGTATGCCTAGGTGCTTGGTTCTATACACCTGTGGCCATGGAAGTGAGTGGGAGACCTGAGTTCAGTGATTTGGATTAGTGAGTGAATGCTTTTGCCCGTGTAGTGTATATCTGTATGTAGTTCTTGAGGAAGTGGGCCCAGTGCCATCTTACTGAAGACATGAATCTTCCTTTCTGACATGCTTTGAATACTTTAGCAGAGCTGCCTAGCATGTGGCTAAAAGATCAGAGCAAAATCAAGGATTTGTGGTAATGAAAATCTGATTGAAGCTCATCGTATAGATTTCAGTGGATAAAGCGTGTAACGTCGTTTAGAGAATTTATTGTGTGGTATAATCTCTTTGCCAGCTTCCTGCTTCCTAGAAAAGGGTGAAGGTAAGTTATTCAACATTAGCTGACGGGTCTGCTACTACTGATGAGTAGTCTTTGTGTTTCTCATAAAGACTTTAGATTAGCTGCCTCCTCAGTGCAACAAGTCATGTCTGATTCTCTCTCTCTCTGTCTCTCTCTCTGTCTCTCCCTCTCCCCCCCTCTCTCTCTCTCTCTCTCTCTCTCTGTGTGTCTCTCTCTCTCTCTCTCTCTCTCTCTCTCTTTCTCTCTCTCCGTCTGTCTCTCTCTCTTTCTCTCTCTCTGTCTGTCTCTCTCTCTCTTTTTTCTCCCTCTCTTCATATATATATATATGTTTGTGATGAAACGATATTTCCTTTAGTAAAGTGAAAAATGATATAAAAGGGAAATATGCTGAGAGAAAAATGATAAATAACTACCTGAGGGAAATCTGGAAAAACTGTATGAAATCTGATAATAACTGAAGTAAATCTGATGTGAAATGCGCCAGTAACGGAATTAAATGTGAGAATAACCTAATATTAAAAAAGTTAATCCAGAGAATAACTGGGTGAAATATTTCAATGGCCAACTGAAATCCACTTAGTGAAATTTATTAATAACTAAGTGAAATGTGATAATAACTGAGATCTGCCAGAAATCAAGTGAAATCTAAAAATACCTCAGTTGAAATATGTTAATAACTGAGTGTAATCTGCCTATAACTGAGAGAAATCTGATCATACCTCAAGACAATCTGATCATAACTCAGAGTCAAACACAACAGTAATGTATACAGTAATGTACAATGTGAAATATGCCAGTAACTGAGTGAAATCTGCTTATAACTGAATACAATAGACCAGTAATGAATAAAAGGCCAGTAGGAATCAGACACTTATGGATAAAATAAAGGTCTGAGGTTTTATTAAGGCATGTTCCAAATACAGGGACAAAAAAAAGAAAACAAAAACAGAATAAGATGAAAACTGAGCCAGAGGAAATTCTAAAGGGTAGACGGAAATGGACAAAAGGGCAAAACTGCAAACAGGAGAAAAGTACAGTGCTCAAAACCAGACAGGGTAAAAAGCAAAGATGTGAAAATGGGTCAAACAGAGAAACGCTGTAGAAAACAAGAGGAGGACAGCTCCCTACAATCTGTGCTAATACTTCTCAAAGTGTGTGAACAAAACAGAGTGGGGAAAAGATCTGCCAGAGTGAAATCTGATAATTAAAGGTTAGTAAATGTACCAGCGAGTTAACAGAGCTGAGTCTGCCGGTGGTCAAGTAAATAACTACTTAGGCCAGTGAGTAAGTCTTTATTTATAAAGCGCTTTTCTAGTAGAAGCATCAAAGTATTTAACAATGGCATACAAAAATGTACAACAAAAGAAAAATCACAATTAACACGGACACAAAGATACCAAAACATCACCAAACAGAGTTCTGAAACTTCTAAAGGCAAGAGAATAAGTCTATAAGCCTTTCCTAAAAACATGAACCGAAGATGAAATTCTAAAGTCGGTGGGGATGCTGGGGCAGGCCTGGCTTCCCGTTGATTTAAGGTTGGTTCCGGAGACGGCTGATAGCCCCTGGTTTGAAGACCTTAAAGTTCTCACATTGTTAAGTGGACATAAAAGCTCAGTGAGGTATGGCTGGGCATTGTTGCATCACGTCTGATAGGCCAGCCCTGGTATTTTAAAACCTGTCCTGTGGCTCACAGGAAACCAATAAAGAAAGTTAAACACGGGTGTGATATCCCCTGAGCACACTGTACATGGACTAAATGCTCTATTACTATTCAAAAGAACAGAACTTACACTGATCAGGCATAATATTATGACCACCTCTGTGTGTCCATGTGATCAGCTCCACTGACCGTATAGGACACTCTGTAGCTCTACAGTTCCAGACTGTAGTCCATCTGTTTCTCTGTATACTGTATTACCCTGTTCTTCAATGGTCAGGACCCCCACAGGACCACCACAGAACAGGTATTATATGGGTGGTGGATCATTCTCAGCACTGCGGTGACACTGACGTGGTGGTGGTGGGAGTGGATCAGACACAGCAGTTCTGCTGGACACCTTAGTGTCACTGCTGGAGTAAGAATCATCCACCAACCAAAACTGTCCAGCCAACAGTGTTCTGTGGGCAGCACCCTGTATGCAGCGTCCTATGGGCATCGTCCTGTGGCCAATGTCCGGTGTGCAGTGTCCTGTGGGCAGCGTCCTGTGGGCAGCATCCTGTGGGCAGCATCCTGTGGGCAGCGTCCTGTGGGCAGCGTCCTATGGGCAGCGTCCTGTGGCCAATGTCCGGTGTGCAGTGTCCTGTGGGCAGCGTCCTGTGGGCAGCGTCCTGTGACCACTGATCAACGACTAGAGGATGACCAACCCTGCACTGTGCAGCAGTAGATGAGCTATCTCTGACTGTCCATCTACAAGGTGGACCAGCAGTGTAGGACTGTCTAATAGAGTGGACAGTGAGTGGACACAGTGTTTACACACTCCAGCAGCACTGATCCCCTCACACTAGCCCAACACACACTAATACACCACCACGTCAGTGTCACCGCAGTGCTGAGAATGATCCACCACCCACATAATACCTGCTCTGTGGTGGTCCTGTGGGGGTCCTGACCATTAAAGAACAGGGTAATACAGTATACAGAGAAACAGATGGACTACAGTCTGTAACTGTAGAGCTACAGAGTGTCCTATATGGTCAGTGGAGCTGATACATTGCGGTGTTCATACTGTTATGCCTGATCAGGGTAGAGGTAGCCTTCGCCTATTCAGACCACCACTCTACTTTGTTTGGGGGCTTGTATGGATCCACACAGTCAATAAAGCTAATTTGATCGATTTATTTTGGTTCGGCATTCCGTTGGAGTTAGTTAACACACACCCGCCTTGCATTTGATTAGGCCATTAGTCTGAATGAACAGGGATCCCCTAAAGCGTTCTCATGTTGAATGGTAGCAGTGAGTGATCTGCTCTGTGGTGTAAAGGTTGATGACAGGTCCGTTGTGTTTATTAATCCACCATATTGAGGCGAACCTCAACACATACACACGCCACCCTCATTCCTACCATATCATCTCTGAGCTCTGGCTCAGGTAAACCCTACGGAATTCAATCATGCTTCCCAGTGTGTTCTCTAGCCAGGCCTAATGTTCCCTCAGACCAGTCACTGTTGTGGGCCTTCATTATTATGTAACGTATCAGAGCAGCACGCCTTCCACCTCCACCTGTGAACTGCACGCTCCGAACCCTATTGGCTTTTACTCCCTCAGCCTGTTGTACAGAGCGTGACCACGCAGAGCTTTCAGACGCGAGGTGACGAGGCCAGAGGCGCTCTCCGGGCAGCGTATCTGCCTACTTCAGCTATTGCTGGAGAGTTCAAAGACCTGAGACACAATACAGGGCACTTACAGTGAGTTACAGCTTTAGCAAGCGAGCTGATAAGGTGGCGTTAGCGCTGAGGCTAGGTGAGACATGCGTGTAGCTGTTTACGCCTTATGCATATTTATACCGTATGTACTTATTTTTTCCTCCTTGTGCTTCAAGGGCAAGCTGAGCATCGTTTTGCATTTCAGAAACTGCTTGATTGACGGCGCACTGTAACTCGTGAATAGCTCTCTGTACAGCAACAGTAAGCGTGTGTTGCTTAGTATCTGTGATGACACGCTACTGAGGACTTGGCTTGTGACAAAATATAGCAGGAGGTTCAGTGTATGTTCTTTATCTCGGACAGCAGTTAGAACCTACAGGGACTGCTCTGGCCATGAACCATTTCGGTATCAACAGTCGGCAACCAAATGAGGTTACCTCGGCTTGGTCAAATCATATGTTGGTTCAGGTGGAGATGAACATATTAACTGTCAGTACTGCTGACCAGCATAGCAGCCACCATGACATAGCATTTCACTGGTGTCCAATGAAAACCATGTATCTTAATTTTTTTTTTTTTTACCTGTATGCATCATTTGAACACAGCAGCTGCTGTTTACACTGTGTGCACATTTCATGGAGAATGGACCAACAGAACTGGTCCAGAATTGCTTGGGAAAACGTCTGGTTCCATTGACTTACATTAAAACTAAATCAGGTTTTTGCCCTCTACTGTAAAGTTGCCTCACATGCTGGTTTTGCTGATGACCAGTTGCTAAATTTCTTTCGGGATCAATAAAGTATCCATCTATCCATCTATCCATCCATCCATCCATCCATCCATCCAATCTACAGGGGTTGGACAATGAAACTGAAACACCTGTCATTTTAGTGTGGGAGGTCTCATGGCTAAATTGGACCAGCCTGGTGGCCAATCTTCATTAATAGCACATTGCACCAGTAAGAGCAGAGTGTGAAGGTTCAGTTAGCAGGTAAGAGCACAGTTCTGCTCAAAATACTGCAATGCGCACAACATTATGGGTTACATACCAGAGTTCAAAAGAGGACACATCGTTGGTGCACGTCTTGCTGGTGCATCTGTGACCAAGACAGCAAGTCTTTGTGATGTATCAAGAGCCACGGTATCCAGGGTAATGTCAGCATACCACCAAGAAGGACGAACCTCCACCAGCATCACGTAGTAGACCTGGCCACTATCCTGCAAGGAGAATGGCTTAAACTCCCTCTGACCACAGTGCAGGACGCAGTATATGTCATTCCCAAGACCAACTGACGCTGTATTGGCCGCAAAAGGAGGCCCTACACCATACTAATAAATGATTGTGGTCTAAAACCAGGTGTTTCAGTTTCATTGTCCAACCCCTGTATCTATCTATCTATCTATCTATCTATCTATCTATTAGTCAGTCATGCTGATCTGTGCTGCATTTTCTAGCAGCAAAGATTTTTTAACAGCTGGAGCAGCAGAAGATAAACAGCATGGATTGTCAGCTGTGTAGAATTTTAAATCGGAACTAGAAATAACAGAAGTCGATGCCTTGCATAAACAACAGCCTCAGTGTGGCCTTCATTGAGCCTAAAGCCAAAACTCGCTATAGACTAATCTCGCTAATGCTAATCTAGCATTTTAACCAGCTGTCTAGGCTAGCTAGCTACCCTGATACCAAGATGGTAATGCACCACTGCTGGCCCACAAATGGCGAAGCTGGTGGCCCCCTGGTGTTTTGCTCAGGGTTTGCTGGGTTTCCAGTCTGAGTCATTGTCATTTAATGCCCAGCCTTTAATATTGGTTTAAATTACAGGAACTTTAAAAATCAGTTTAAAGAGATGAAAACCAGTTAGATATTATACACAGGACAGTAATCGGGGTGGTCTGATGGTGGGCCAGCAGTGGTAAATAGTCTGCGGTGTGCCCAACTTTATCCAAAGCCAGCGCCCCCTCATATGCTTGCTATCCAGCTAGTTAGTGAAGTGTTGTCAGATCCAACATCGTCCACCTACTGACAGAGAAGCAGTATTGGTCAGTGTCATTGAAAAATCCCCTGTGCTGAAACTGAAGGGCTGGCTGGCCACTGGCTCTACATGATCACCCTTATTTTGGAGGCTCTGTGAGGCATGTTTCATCTCTGTTCTGCTCCAGCTAAATCAATTTGACTGGTTCCACGAAGGCACAGGCCAACAGGATTATCGTGGAGCATGGCAGAACACTGCAGTGCAGAGAAGGAGTCTGTATTGCGAGCTGTGCTGCCTTTTCAATGTCTCAGTTACGATTGTTTCTGTTCATAATCGCAATATTAATGCTTTTACTACATGTGTGCTAATGACCTAGCATTTCTCCAGCCGTGTGTGCAGCATTAAGCCGGTTTGGCCCCATAATCCCTTCTTAGAATTCAGAGACAAATGTCACACCGTGTGGGCCCTGCATGTCCGAATTTGCTCACCGCTTGTAACGCTTCATTCAAAATGAATGCATTTGAATGGAGATTAGGTTAGGAGGCTATCCGCTACAGGCTAGCTATGGGAGCTCTATAGTATAGAAGTGGGGGTGGGGCACTGGCAGTAAACCACCTAGCCGTTTTAGCCATGGTCACAGCGCTAGGGTGAATACAGATGTACAGTATGAGGAAAGTATTGTGTGTTTTGGGAAAACTGAAACATGGTCACTCATCGTTAAAAGAATAGTTGCACAGATAGATGCACCCAGAAGGAATCAACCAACAGGAATGGACTGTAATGAGAGCTGCCCAGACACAGGGATAGGATCCATTAAAGTAGGGTTTTGCTTACAAAGTTCACAGAGATGAAAAAACACAAAAGGGTCCAAAAGATATAGCTCAGAAGTTCGCGAAAATCTCAAAAATGCAAAAGCCCAGACGTTCAAATGCCACAAACGAATACCAACCACAAAAAACCAAGGGATAAAGGGACTGAAGGACTCAGGAGATGGGGAGATACTCTGAAAGGTAATCAAAAACCACAAGGATTATTCAGAGTTCTGAAACTGAGGCTCTTCACATCAAACAGTACAGTGGTTAATGCTCCACAAACACCTAGCCAGGGCAAGGCCATTTGAAGCGAAGGATAATTAGTTGGGACGGGAACCAGGTGAGAGGGCAGGTGCAGGAGGGGCTAGGTGAGAGGGAGCAGGAGCAAGAATCCTCAGAATTCCGGGCGGGTAAGACTCTGGTGGCCGGCATGAGAACTGTCCCAAGACTGCCTATCCTGGGATGCCCTGAGAGGAACTTGGTTTGGTTTGACATTGTGAGACATACTAATGAGTCATAGCTTCACACTCTGCCACGTATGTGACTTAAGCAAGGACTGTTCTTATTGCTGTACCTGACTGACCCAACAGCCACAATTGTAGATGTTCAGCGAACAGGGAAGCACCATTGGCAGAAGACTGCACAATGTAGGACTGCATGCACACAGACCTTTACAACGACTGCCCTCACCATGCACATCAACGGCATCAAAAACTGTGATGGTGTCAGACTGTCATGCAATGACTCCGAATGTCAGCGAGTCATCTTCAGTAACGAGTCCCGCTTTTGTCTTGGTGTAAATCAGTGTATTATTGGATATTCAATTGAATATATTGGATATTCAAGCTGCATGGGACGGATTATCATAGGACACCATTGGGAACTTGTACACCTCCATGCTGAGACGTCTGGCGTGTTGGGTTAGCAAACATGAGGCCCAACACCATACTGAGAGACAGACTTCTGTATGTGTAGCTCAATAAATATTGATCATATCAGTGTAAATTTATCATCCTTTACTCTGTTCAAATGATGCATAATAGTAAAAATTGACACTGGAGATGGAGATACATGTTTTTCATGGTCAGAGACGATTCTTTCACTTTAGTAGGAGGCAGATATATTTGATTTTAGATCCTCAGTCAACTGTTTGTGAGTCCATGGTGGAGCCCTATAAGGTTGAGCTTCTTTTTTAAAGAGCTTCTTTAAAAAAAACGTCTTTAAACTTTTGAGAAAATCATCAATCAATTTAATGAGGTGGTGCCCAGACCTTCACTAAAAACTTTATTAGGCCACTTGGTCATTTAGGATAGAAATACATGTACACACACACACACACACACACACACACACACACACACACACACTCTCACACACACACACACACACTCTCACACACACACACACACACACACACACACACACACACACACACACTCTTACACACACACACACACACACACACACACACACACAGTCTCACACACACACACACACTCTCACACACACACACACTCACACACACACACACACACACACACTCTCACACACACACACTCACACACACACACACACACACACTCACACACACACATCCTCTCTCACACACACACACATCCTCTCTCACACACACACACCCTCTCACACACACACACACTCTCACACACACACACTCTCACACACACTCACATACACACACACACTCACACACACACAAACACACCCACACACACACTCACTCACACATACACACTCACACCCTCACACACACACACTCACACTCACACACACATACACACACACTCACACACACACAAACACACCCACACACACACTCACTCACACATACACACTCACACACTCAAACACACACACAAACACACACACTCACACACATCCTCTCACGCACACACACACACTCACACACACACACTGTCTCACACACACACACACACTCTCACTCATACACACTCTCACACACACACACTCACTCATACACACACACACAGTCTCACACACACACACACACTCTCTCACACACACACACACACTCGCTCTCACACACACACTCACACACACACACTACTTCTGTCTCTCCTTCCCGTCTGTGTTTGTGTCCCTAATGCCCTACTTCGCGAACATCTGCACCGCCTCAGCCAGACACACCAGATCGAGTGATGGGAGGCGGAGGAGAGGAGAGAGGGATAAGAGGGCAGAGCAAAGGGGTCAAACGATATCAAAGTGACAAGCCAGGCCCGGCGGCTCACTTCACAACGGGGCGCTTTTCCCCCCGTGATGGCCGCGTGTAACGCTCATAAGAAGTGGCAGGCAACAAGTGTAGAGGAGGCGGGTAGGATTTTTGCTGCACCGCCGTGCGCCAGTGTCTGAGAAAACGGGTTTTTTCTCGGCCCATTTGTGTCAGCTAGTTGACAGGAATGACTCGCTTTAGCGAAAGAAGTAAAGAGATGTGGCTGACCTTACGGGAACACTGTGGGCTGGCCCGAATAAGGAGCCGAATGACACAGAAAAGAAAACGTAAAGTGCTTGAAGTCACCTTGAGGCAGACTTCAGACCTGAGGACGCTGATGACCCCAATGATGTGCTTCCTTCGATCTGGAAGCATCTGCGAAGCTATACTGTAGCACGTGTGAGGGAGTTCACCACTACAGCGATCATCGGGCTGACAGAGTAGTGGTCTAGACCCCTGTAGGCCGGATGACTAGACAAGATCAACCACGAACAGCAAACTTCTAACCACGGCTGCGGGTTGTGTGGCCTGTGAGTGGACTTTAAGCGCTGTACGGGTCAGTCTTGACTTGAACTGAAGCACTGAATCTCAATAAAGCTAACCAGTGTACACAACACCCTACGACCACCACCTCTACCACAACACTTATCAGCCTAAAGCCGTCCAGTGTTTGTAATTAGCTTCATTAGTTTAGCACTGGAGCTACGAGGCTAATGCTAACTCGTAAAACATTATGTCATTTGTCAAGGAATCTCTAAAAGTGTTGTTTATGGGGTGTATGATGCTGAACCACACTATATTATTTACATAAACAGACAGACGTACAGACGAATGGTCTGCTAACTGTTCTTAGCCTAATAGCTTTTTTGGTACTGTAGCTACATACTAGCAACACCAGCGAAACTCTGCTCTAGCGCACTTGAGTGGTTCACTGCCACAGTGATTCAGCATTTAAATCAGATCAGGAGTCTGATCTTCTGTAAACAGGATGACTAGATAAGATCATCTGTAAACACCAACCCCCTTAACCATGACTGAGGAATGTGCTAGAACGTTCCCACGGTTGAGTTTAGGTGCTCTATATGTCAGCTTTCTGATTTAGTCTTAGCTTAAACCTCTGGTTTGGTAAAAATGATCAAAAAATAAACGTACGTTTCTATCAAATTAGAAGAAACTGGTGTCTGAACGTTTTAGCACTGGAGCTACATGGCGAACAAGTAATGCTAACTCCCCTGCTGAGAAACAGCACAGGCCAGCTAGCATTTCAAGCTGGGGTAAGGCGGTCAGTGCTGGTTTATGCCAGGCTAGCGCTGGTTTAGCTTGTCGCCTGGACGTCCTCCTATGTGATTTTGAAGCATTTCTTTGGGGCTGTTCGTGACAAACATGGCCCCCATATTTTCAACTCAGAACAAAAACTGAAAAACAATCGAAGCTACAAGGTTTGTTGCTGACGGCAGCTACGCCATACTGAGAGACAGACTTCTGAATGTGTAGCTCAATAAATATTCATCATATCAGTCTAAATTTATCATCATTTATGGTTCCTGGTAATCTTTATCTTCCTTCCCAACAGCACTGCAGTCCCACACCTCCTTCTGTCTGCAACTACTTTTTTGACAATAAGTGTAAATCTAATATAATGTACCTCAAAAATAAATAAAAAATATAAGCACAGAAAAAACCACAATAGAAAGCGTTTGACAAGGTCACTGTCCAAAGAAAAACAACATCTACGTTGAGTTTTTATACTGGTTAGGTCTTGGTGATCACAAATAGCTAGGAGAAATTAAAATTGCACACCAAGCAAGTCCGGGTCTGGAGCTACATGGTGAACAAGTAATGTTAACTCCCCTGCTGAGAAACAGCACAGGCCAGCTAGCATTTCAAGCTGGGGTAAGGAGGTCAGTGCTGGTTTATGCCAGGCTAGCGCTGGTTTAGCTTGTCGCCAGGACGTCCTCCTATGTGATTTTGAAGCATTTGGGGCTCTTCATTGCAAACATGGCCCACATATTTTCAACTCATGGCAAAAACTGAAAAACTGCTACAAGGTTTGTTGCTGACAGCACTATGCTAGTGACCATCCATGCTAGTTAATTCTGTTGATACTGTTATCTGAAAGGTTAGAGAAAGATAACCGCTGTGGTTAAAGAACAGTAGTAGCAGCTGTTTACAACTAACAACATCAGCGAGACTCTATTTTAGCACACTTGAGTTGTAGCTAGGCTTTATATTGCTCACTGAATGTTTACATGGGTGAATTTAGGTTTGTGTCAGGAATCTGATCTGGTCTGTGCTTAGGTTTGCCACCCATCCCGTAAAATACAGAGGCGTCCTTTATTTGGCAATTAAATGTTGCGTCCCATATTAAACCAATACCGGACGCGACTTGTTCTGTATTCCGTGTTCAGTCTGTTCCGTGTTCCGTATTACGATCACAATCTCTCTCTCCAAACCACCCACACCATGCCCCGCCCCCAGACTCAGAACAAATACAGGACACGTTTTTTCAGTATTTTGATAAATGTCCAATATGCATGTCTGTCACTCACACATAGCCTCCATACCCCCGACCCTTCTGACATGTTTGGTGTCTGAAGTCTGCTTCTTTAAATTAGCACTGGAGAATTAGATCATCAGGTAATTCTAACTTAACGTTTATCTTCTAACCCACTTCTCCATTTGGATAAGGGAGACTGTGGAAGCCTATTTCAGCTCTCACTGGCCAGAAGGCAAGGAACCTCTTGGACAAGCCACCAGTCCATCACAGGGCAGACACACAGACATGCACACTTACCCCTAGGGAGTAATTTAGCCTCTCCAGTTCACCTGATTGCCTGTTTATTGGACTATGGGGGGAAACCGTAGCACTCAGAGGAAACCCACACAGAGAACATGCCAACTGCACTCAGAAAAGACCCCGCAGACCCCAAATTACACAACCACACAACTTAATGAACAACAACGCGTCATAAAATGTTCCATTTCTGGAGGGTGAATGCGTCCCAAGAGCCTCCTCTCCTCCCAAATCAGAGCGTGCCAGCAGCAGGATCCTACAAAGGCGGACCACCCTTGGAAACAAGTCCCTGGGACATTCACAGTCCTGGTCAGTACAAACACCACAGGACATGGGGCATGTCCGTACAGCTTCCTGAGCACATCCGGAGTCCTCACATGCTACTGTGCCATGCTAATGGGGTTTGCGGCAGCAGCAAAAGCTCCTCTCTCAGCTGCTCACCACTTTCCCCACCGCCCACTGCACAGTACACCCTGACACGGGGGGGATGTGGGACACTTGTCCATGCTGGAGCTCTAATACTCTGCCTTGGCCCCACTGCTGATGACTGACGTGAGCTGGATGACTGATGTGCCCCTCTAAGGATACAAGCACGCTTGCAGTGGCTTGCTAGTATCCCTACAGGAGTGCTTGAGGACACACCGCTAAACCTCCTGGCAGGCATCGCATTTCCCATTGGTCCAGGTTCGTGGTTCCCAGTGCAGTCAACTGCTGGAACCATGTTACAGCCTTTCGCGGATTAACGTCCTCGCCGGCACTGCCATTGCGTCGCGCCATGCCTTCACCCACGTTAAGTATTACCATGTCAGCTTCATCGTCGACGCTTTCCACGTTTGCCTTAAAAGCCTGTTCCACTCCAGACCACAGGGGGCGCTATCCCACTTCTGACACCACTGTGGCATTTGGCCCAAGGAAGGACACTGGAGAGGCCTTGAGTCACAACCAGGTCCATGTCAGAGTAACTAACACCCAACACAAGACAACACCGACACAGAGTAACAAAAATAACACATTATAAGTCCCTTTGTTGGAAGGTGTGTGGCTCCCACGATTCTCCTTATATGGCCACGCCTACCAGGCTTCTCAGAGGCAGTGCCGGCCAAAGGCTGGTCGCTCCAATGTTATGTCATACCATGTCATACACCCTGTGAGCAAGTCTAAGATGACTTTTCAGAGTGATTTGAGGCAGGTGCATGATGGCTAGATAGCACGATGCTAATTGGTATGGTATACGCTTCCATTACTGCCCTGCTGCATTAGCCTTGTAGCTCCAATTTGCCAAACAAGCAAACTTCAGACA
Organism: Prochilodus magdalenae; assembly: GCA_024036415.1. Classification (NCBI taxonomy): domain Eukaryota; kingdom Metazoa; phylum Chordata; class Actinopteri; order Characiformes; family Prochilodontidae; genus Prochilodus; species Prochilodus magdalenae. Next base: position 830,921 of record JAMWET010007263.1, read on the forward strand.
CTTTCTCGAACTCTCCTTGGCTGATCAAGCAGGTTTGGGGTAAGAGAACTGTGTAAATTTGATTTTTTAAAGTTATGCTGTCAGTGACTTGCAAAGGAGATCGACTGTCCGCTTCACTGACCAAAGGAGCGCTTTGGTATGCAGCTGCCATCTCCCCGAAAAAGAAAACACTCACATTGAACGGCTTCACGCAGAACTCTTTGTGCACGACTGAACAAAATTAAGAGACGTCCATCAATGATAAATGCCAAGGACTAATCGAAACCCAGCTTCAATTTAAAGTATCATAATCATTTTTTACAGTGAGCAGTAATAAGTCTTTTCCAATTATGTGCTTGCTGAAAGAGTAACAAAGCAGTGTGTCGGAAAGTTAGGGTAAGCTGAGTACTCGATACATGTACTTCATTCGTTTCTAGCATTGAGTACAAAGGCTGTTTACAAAACTGGAGCTGTGGAGCTTCAGAACCTTTATCTGCAGAGACTGAAACTTGTGGTAATATATCTGTGAAGATTATCAGACTTTTGGCAGTTTATTATCTGATATTGAGAAAGCTCTCGCTGTGGTGTCTTTGTTTCACTGCCAGTAACACGCAGTGTGTGTGTGTGTGTGTGTGTGTGTGTGTGTGTGTGTGTGTGTGTGTGTGTGTGTGTGTGTGTGTGTGCATATGTGTGTGTGTGTGTGTGTGTGTGTGTGTGTGTGTGTGTGTGTGTGTGTGTGTGTGTGTGCATATGTGTGTGTGTGTGTGTGTGTGTGTGTGTGTGTGGGTGAGAGAGATTTCTGCATGATGTTAAAAACGTGAGTGCAGTTCAGTAAGCGTTTACTGCAAGAGAGGACACACGCAGACTGTCCATGAGTGTTCTGTGTTACTGTGTAAGTATTTTTTATTTGAGTGTAGTATACTGTTTATTGGTTTGAGTGTAGTATACTGTTTATTGGTTTGAGTGTAGTATGCTGTTTATTGGTTTGAGTGTAGTATACTGTTTATTGGTTTGAGTGTAGTATACTGTTTATTGGTTTGAGTGTAGTATACTGTTTATTGGTTTGAGTGTAGTATACTGTTTATTGGTTTGAGTGTAGTATACTGTTTATTGGTTTGAGTGTAGTATACTGTAGTATACTGTTTATTGGTTTGAGTGTTTATTGGTTTAAGTGTAGTATACTATTTTATTGGTTTCAGTGTAGTATCCTATTTATTGGCTTGGGTGTTCTATACTGTTTATTGGTTTGAGTGTAGTATACTATATATTGGTTTAAGTGTAGTATACTATTTTATTGGTTTGAGTGTAGTATACTGTTTTATTGGTTTGAGTGTAGTATACTGTTTATTGGTTTGAGTGTAGTATACTGTTTATTGGTTTAAGTGTAGTATACTGTTTATTGGTTTGAGTGTAGTATACTATTTTATTGTTTTTGAGTGTCGTATACTGTTTATTGGTTTGAGTGTAGTATACTGTTTATTGGTTTGAGTGTAGTATACTGTTTATTGGTTTGAGTGTAGTATACTGTTTATTGGTTTGAGTGTAGTATACTGTTTATTGGTTTGAGTGTAGTATACTGTTTATTGGTTTGAGTGTGGTATACTGTTTATTGGTTTGAGTGTAGTATACTATATATTGGTTTGAGTGTTGGTTTGTTTGAGTGTAGTAGTATACTGTTTATTGGTTTGAGTGTAGTTTGAGTGTAGTAAACTGTTTATTGGTTTGAGTGTAGTATACTGTTTTTATTGGTTTGTAGTGTGTAGGTATACTGTATACTGTTTATTGGTTTGAGTGTAGTATACTGTTTATTGTTTATTGGTATACTGTTTAAGTTTAAGTGTAGTAAACTGTTTATTGGTTTGAGTGTGGTATACTGTTTATTGGTTTGAGTGTGGTATACTGTTTATTGGTTTGAGTGTGGTATACTATATATTGGTTTGAGTGTAGTATACTGTTTATTGGTTTGAGTGTAGTATACTGTTTATTGGTTTGAGTGTAGTATACTGTTTATTGGTTTGAGTGTGGTATACTGTTTATTGGTTTGAGTGTAGTATACTGTTTATTGGTTTGAGTGTAGTATACTGTTTATTGGTTTGAGTGTAGTATACTATATATTGGTTTGAGTGTAGTATACTGTTTATTGGTTTGAGTGTGGTATACTATATATTGGTTTGAGTGTAGTATACCATATATTGGTTTGAGTGTGGTATACTATGTATTGGTTTGAGTGTGGTATACTGTTTATTGGTTTGAGTGTGGTATACTATATATTGGTTTGAGTGTAGTATACCATATATTGGTTTGAGTGTGTTATACATTTTATTGGTTTGAGTGTGGTATACTATATATTGGTTTGAGTGTAGTATACTGTTTATTGGTTTGAGTGTAGTATACTGTTTATTGGTTTGAGTGTAGTATACTGTTTATTGGTTTGAGTGTAGTATACTGTTTTTACTGTTTATTGGTTTGAGTGTAGTGTAGTATACTGTTTATTGGTTTGAGTGTAGTATACTATATATTGGTTTAAGTGTAGTATACTATTTTATTGGTTTGAGTGTAGTATACTATATATTGGTTTAAGTGTAGTATACTATTTTATTGTTTTTGAGTGTCGTATACTGTTTATTGGTTTGAGTGTAGTATACTATTTTATTGTTTTTGAGTGTCGTATACTGTTTATTGGTTTGAGTGTAGTATACTGTTTATTGGTTTGAGTGTGGTATACTATATATTGGTTTGAGTGTGGTATACTGTTTATTGGTTTTAGTGTAGTATACTGTTTATTGGTTTGAGTGTAGTATACTCATTATTGGTTTGAGTGTAGTATACTGTTTGAGTGTGGTATACTTTTATTGGTTTGAGTGTGTAGTATATTGGTTTGAGTGTAGTATTTTTTGTTTATTGGTTTGAGTGTAGTATTTTATTGTGTGAGTAGTATACTGTTTATTGGTTTCAGTGTGGTATACTGTTTATTGGTTTGAGTGTGGTATACTATATATTGGTTTGAGTGTAGTATACTGTTTATTGGTTTGAGTGTAGTATACTGTTTATTGGTTTGAGTGTAGTATACTGTTTATTGGTTTGAGTGTAGTATACTGTTTATTGGTTTGAGTGTAGTATACTGTTTATTGGTTTGAGTGTAGTATACTGTTTATTGGTTTGAGTGTAGTATACTGTTTATTGGTTTAAGTGTAGTATACTATATATTGGTTTAAGTGTAGTATACTATATATTGGTTTAAGTGTAGTATACTATATATTGGTTTGAGTGTAGTATACTGTTTATTGGTTTGAGTGTGGTATACTCTTTATTGGTTTGAGTGGTTATTGGTTTGAGTGTGGTATACTGTTTGGTTTGAGTGTGGTATACTGTTTATTGGTTTGAGAGTATACTGTTTATTGGTTTAGTATACTGTGGTTTGAGTGTAGTATACTGTTTATTGGTTTGATGTGGTTTGAGTGTGGTATACTGTTTATTGGTTTGAGTGTAGTATACTGTTTATTGGTTTGAGTGTAGTATACTATATATTGGTTTGAGTGTAGTATACTGTTTATTGGTTTGAGTGTAGTATACTATATATTGGTTTGAGTGTAGTATACTGTTTATTGGTTTGAGTGTGGTATACTATATATTGGTTTGAGTGTAGTATACTATATATTGGTTTGAGTGTGGTATACATTTTATTGGTTTGAGTGTAATATACTATATATTGGTTTGAGTGTAGTATACTGTTTATTGGTTTGAGTGTGGTATACTATATATTGGTTTGAGTGTAGTATACTATATATTGGTTTGAGTGTGGTATACTATATATTGGTTTGAGTGTAGTATACTATATATTGGTTTAAGTGTAGTATACTGTTTATTGGTTTGAGTGTAGTACACTGTTTATTGGTTTGAGTATGGTATACTGTTTATTGATTTGAGTATGGTATACTATACATTGGTTTGAGTGTAATATACTATATATTGGTTTGAGTGTGGTATATATTATTGTTTGAGTGTTACTATATATTGGTTTGAGTGTATAGGTTGTTTGAGTGTATTGGTATACTGTATACTTATTGGTTTTGTATTGTAGTGTTTATTTTAGTATACTGTTTATTGGTTTGAGTGTGTACTATTTATGGTTTGAGCTTAGTATACTTTTTATTGGTTTGAGTGTAGTATACTGTTTATTGGTTTGAGTGTGGTTTATATATTGGTTTATTGGTTTGAGTGTATACTATACTATATATTGGTTTGAGTGTAGTATATACTGAGTGTAGTATACTTATATTGGTTTTGAGTGTGGTATACTGTTTATTTTAGTGTGTTGTATACTGTTTTTTGAGTTTAGTGTATATACTATTTATTGGTTTGAGTGTAGTATACTGTTTTTGGTTGAGTTTATGTACTATGGTTTATTGTTTATTTTTTAAGTGTGGTATACTATTTTATTGATTTGAGTGTAGTATCCTATTTATTGGCTTTGGTGTTCTATACTGTTTTATTGGGTTGAGCATAGTATACTGTTTATTGGTTTGAGTGTAGTATACTGTTTATTGGTTTGAGTGTTCTATACTGTTTATTGGTTTGAGTGTAGTATACTGTTTATTGTTTTGAGTGTATTATACTATTGATTGGTTTGAGGGTAGTATACTGTTTATTGGTTTAAGTGTAGTATACTGTTTATTGGTTTGAGTGTAGTATACTGTTTATTGGTTTAAGTGTAGTATACTGTTTATTGGTTTGAGGGTAGTATACTGTTTATTGGTTTAAGTGTAGTATACTGTTTATTGGTTTGAGTGTAGTATACTATATATTGGTTTGAGGGTAGTATACTGTTTATTGTTTTGAGTGTATTATACTATTGATTGGTTTGAGGGTAGTATACTGTTTATTGGTTTAAGTGTAGTATACTGTTTATTGGTTTAAGTGTAGTATACTGTTTAATGGTTTGAGTATAGTATAGTATTTTATACTGGTTTAAATGGAGTAAACATTTTCATGGACTTGTGTGCAGTGTACTCTTTTATTGCTTTGAGTATAGTATACTATTTTATTGGCATAAGTGTAGTAAACATTTTCACTGCTTTGAGTGTAGTATACTATTTTATTGCTTTATAGCTGTCCAATGAAAAACATGTTAGTATACTACAGTCAACATGTTACTACATGTTAGTATAAAACAAATAGCATACTATTTTTGGTTTGACAGTAGTATATTTTTTTATTTCTTTGAGTATAATATACTATTTTATAGACTTGAGTATAGTATAATATCTTTTTGGTTTGACTGTAGTATACTATTTTTTGCTTCGAGTATAATATACTATTTTATTGACTTGAGTATAGTATACTATGTTATTGGTTTAAGTGTAGTATACTATTTTATTGACTTGAGTATAGTATACTATGTTATTGGTTTAGATGTAGTATATTATATATTTGGGTTGAGTGTAGTATACTGTTTTGTTGGGTTATGTGTAGTATACTTGTATTGTCCATAGTATGCTATTTCATTACTAGTAATAGTGAGTATACTATTATTTTGCTTTGTGTGTATTATAGTATAATATTTCCTTCTCTGTGTGTGAGTGCTATTTATTGTTTTTAGTATACTATTCTAATACTCAGAGTATACTTTGAGAATATACCATTTTGTTACTGTGTGGATAACTTGTACTGTTTTACCAGTTACTAATTATATAGTATTTCATTACTCTTTTAAGTGTATTATATTATTGTTTTACAGGTGTATCCTGGTGTTTTGCTTTTTATGAGTGTGTACACTATTTCATTGTTTTGCGTTAGTGGACTTATAATAACTGTAATTTCTCCTTCTGTGTGAATGACATTTTATTCTTTAACTTCAAACCTGAAAGTTTTGTTTCCGCTATACTCTTGAACTACAGAACTATGGAATTGCACCTTTATTAAACAGATGGATAATAAATTACATTTCCATTTAATAAATATTCCGTATTTTGTAAACCCTGCTTGGTAATTTCGGATCTGCACTGTCGACAGATTTTCTTTTCTGGTATTGAGGGTAGTGAGGGTCTGGTTTATAGGTAACCACCCTGTTCGAGTAGGAATGAGCCTGCTGTTGTATGACTTGAGATAACCGCTTGTCAGGGTTGCTGCTGAGTGGACAGACTTTCTCATAAGAACGTCGGTGGATCAGGAAGAATGTTGACGGAGAGGGTTGCTGTGGTCTACAGGGTTGCAGTGTGATGGTGTATGTATTGATAACAGGTTTAATTTCTAAGCCCACACAAGTCCTTATCAGCTTACTCCTTAACCAGTTTGCTCCCCAACGCTATTTCAGGAGGTGCACGCTGGACTAATATCTGGTTCAACCGGGAATAAGGTTTGGGTGATTAAAACCAAATTGGATTTTCCCTGTTATAAATCAAGTGTCAGACATGAGAGAGACTGGAAACTGCTTTAAAGGGCCAGCACAGTGTTTTCCTTTCTTCATCCTCTCCATCCACAGCCAACAGAAACAAACAGGGGATTCTCCTTTTTATATATCTCTTGATTTTTATAATCATGTAATCATGAAGAAACGCCAACCATCACTCTCAAAGATCCCTTCATGTGTAGCTTTGCATATTGTCGCTGTCCAAAGAAAAACATCTCCAAAATGGCAACTTTATAGGAGAGCCCAAAAACCTCATTCAATTTTAATGTAAGTCAATGGAACCAGACGTCTTTCCGAGCACTTTTGGGCCATTTCTGTTAGTCCATTTATCAGGCAAATCTCACACAGTGTACACGGCAGCTGTTGTTTTCAAATGATGCATAAAAGTCAAAATGGATAAAAATGGAGATACATGTTTTTCATTGGACAGCGACGATATTTAACATTGCTGGCCTAAAGCTAAAGTGTGCTAGCTATTATTTGGAACATTAGCATCACAAAGTTCATAACACTTAGATGTGTTGTAATTTCTTGTCATACTTGGCAGTTTTAGTGCATTTTTAAGATTTGTATGAATGTAAATAAGTGATTTAGACTTAAACATTAACTAGCTTTAGCTCTCAGAATCAGAGGGTTGCCAGGTGGCGTAGAAATCCCCAGTCTAAAAAGTGCTTAAAAAGCACCCCAGGACTTGTAACTAGCCTGAAAATTGTAAGTTGTATAAAACGCTCCTGTCGGAACCAAACCATAAAGTTTTTTTGGTCATTTTTTACTTAGTTTGAAAGCACACATTGGCCTTTACATTGTACGTACATTTCATGATGTATAGACCAAAATCAAAAATTACTTTACAGAACGTCTGGTTCCATTGACATTAAAAGTAAAGTATATTTTTTCGTCTTCTGAAAAGCTATTATTTTGGAGAGATGAGGTTTTGTTGGTATATTATATATTTTGTGGGGCAATATTGTTTTAATATTAATACATATAATATATATTATTAATATACATAATTTGCAGCTAATGAAAGTTAATAAATCACAATATAATGTTATGTTATCAGTAAGCATATTGGAAAACTCTTACTGTCAGCATAAATAATTACCATTGTTGCTCAAAACACATGGGTGTTTTTTTACTTATTTCTTGTTGTTGTAATTAAGCTTAATTATTTAAATTTCAATTTAAAATAAACTTTATTAAATTTTGTCACATTTATAGCATTAGAAGTCACCATATACAACTCACACATCAAGCATCCCACCATTATAATTTTACAAAACACATACATAACGTTACACAGTCAGTCCATTTATATTAACAACGTCATGGCCAATGGATGCCATATTGGATTATATATTTTTACTTCAGGAATGATATCAATTTCTAGTCATATTTTTTGTTCACATCACCCACATTTCTATATAAGCTCCCCAGACAATAAACGAGTCCCCTCTGTGATGCTTTAGAGGTGTATTGAATAGGTGGAAATGGGCTCTTTGGGTGAGGTGACAGTAAATGTGAACCACAGTGGCTACACTGAGCTGCTGGAACCACCAGGGTTTGCCTTTTGCTCATCATCTTACCAAGACATATAGCATTCCTGCCAGTCCACCAAATCTGCGCAATTCGGTGATGCAAGAGTGTGGGAACATTGATGTGGCCTACGTCCAGAAACTCGTCCGGTCCAAGCCAAATCCAATCACAGCTCTTACTGGTGCACTAGGATTTTAGTCACAGGGGACCTCACAGGGGGATCCAGGCGTCACATCCTGACCACCGCAATGTGTCTCCATCTAACCACATAGGAGCACCTTGTAGTTCTACAGTTACAGACTGTAGTCCATCTGTTTCCCTGTATACTGTATTACCCTGTTCTTCAATGCTCAGGACCCCCACAGGACCACCACAGAGTAGGTATTATGTGGCTGGTGGATCATTCTCAGCTGGACTGAGAATCGTCCATCAACCAAAACTATTCAGCCAACGGTGTCCTGTGGGTAGCGTCCTGTGGGCACTGTCCTGTGGGCACCGATGAAAAACCAGAGGATGACCAACACAAGCTGTGTGGGTCCTGACCATTAAAGAACAGGGTAAGAAACAGATGGACTCCAGTCCGTACCTGTAGAGCTACAGAGTGCTCCTATATGGTCAGTGGAGCTGATAGAATGGACAGTGGGTGTAGCTACATGGAGGTGGTCATTATGTTATGCCTGATCCAGGCATTGTGTTGTAGACACATTGACCCCTGGTTCCCATCACCATCAATCAACTTGACTTTGTTCACAACTGGCAAAGCATAATGGGTCAGTGTGTTAATGTATCCAGCTCCTACAGTCAAAAGCACACACAGCCCCCGTCCCTTTTCATGCCCCTCGTCTCATGTGTTAGGCTAATAACGTTTATTAAGCGTGACGGCGGAACAGCTCGGCATGCTTTATTAGCGCTTGGCCCTTCTTTCATTGCTTAATTAGAGCTGCTCGTGTCCTGAGGACGCCACTGCCAGGCTAGCGCGTGTTTACAGCTCCGTTTTGAGCAGCACCGTCCCTTTCGGCGTGGCTCTGACGACTCGAGTTTTGACTTCATGCATATTCATGTTGTCGGAGAGCTTGACCTGTTCCTGTACGGGAGGAGACCGCTGTGCAGTGCTTGTGCCTCGGAGAGACATTCTTATGAATGTAGGTCAAAAAGACTTTGTGTGTCACTGAGTAATCGCGCCGGGCCCTAGGACTTACACAGAGCCTCGTTTGCTTACGAAGGGGTCATTAATGTCGCGAGGAAGCAGAGGATGTGTGCTTGTGCGGTACCAGATGTCGCTCGGCCCTCTCGTTTGAATAGGAAAGGAATCTGATCGGGACAACGCAGGACTTATCTCTGTCGGCCCACAGCAGGAAGTGCCTGGGTTCGATTCCCAGGTGGGGTGTTTAGGGTCCTTTCTGTGTTTGCAAGCTCTCCGGATGAGTTTCCTCGGGGTGCTCCGATTTCCTCCCATAGTCCAAAACACGTGCAGTCAGGTGACCTGGAGATGCTACATTGAATTAGACTTTGAATTTAGAGGCATTGACCAGTCATGCTTACAAACGATGGAATATGACCTCCGCATCAAACCCATCCGTGCATTTAAACCCACATACACACTAGTAAACGCACACTAGGGGGCAGTGACCACACATCCACAGCAGTGGGCAGCCCTATACGCGGTGCTGGGAAGCAGTTGGGGGTTGGGTGCCTTGATTAAGGGCACTTCAGTCGTGTCCTGTCAGTTGGGGGAATCTAACTGGCGATATCTCCCATTCAAAAGGTAACCTCCTTCCCACGACTCACCCTGCTCCTGCCCACGACTTCCCCGCTCCTGCCCACGACTTCCCCTCCCACTTCCCACGACTTCCCCTCCTACTTCCCACGACTTCCCCCGCTCCTGCCCACGACTTCCCCTCCAACTTCCCACAACTTTCGCTCCTGCTTCCCACGACTTCCCCCGCTCCTGCCCACGACTTCCCCTCCAACTTCCCACAACTTTCGCTCCTGCTTCCCACGACTTTCGTTCCTCCTGCCCATGACTGCCCCTCCCACTTCCCACGACTTCCCCTCCCCCTTTCCACGACTTCCCCGCTCCTGCCCACGACTTCCCCTCCCACTTCCCACAACTTTCGCTCCTGCTTCCCACGACTTTCGTTCCTCCTGCCCATGACTGCCCCTCCTCCTTCCCATTACTGCCTCTCCTCCTGCCCATGACTGCCCCTCCTCCTTTCCACAACTTTTGCTCCTCCTGCCCACGACTGCCCCTCCCACTTCCCACGACTTCCCCTCCCCCTTCCCACGACTTCCCCGCTCCTGCCCACGACTTCCCCTCCCACTTCCCACGACTTCCCCTCCCCCTTTCCACGACTTCCCCGCTCCTGCCCACGACTTCCCCTCCCACTTCCCACAACTTTCGCTCCTGCTTCCCACGACTTTCGTTCCTCATGCCCATGACTGCCCCTCCTCCTTCCCATTACTGCCTCTCCTCCTGCCCATGACTGCCCCTCCTCCTTTCCACAACTTTTGCTCCTCCTGCCCACGACTGCCCCTCCTCTTTCCCATGACTGCCCCTCCTCCTTCCTACAACTTTTGCTCCTCCTGCCTACGACTGCCCCTCCTCTTTCCCATGACTGCCCCTCCTCCTTTCCACAACTTTCGCGCCTCCTCCTTCCCACAACTTTTGCTCCTCCTGCCCACGACTGCCCCTCCTCCTTCCCATGACTGCCCCTCCTCCTTCCCACAACTTTCGCTCCTCCTGCCCATGACTGCCCCTCCTCCTTCCCATGACTACGCCTCTTCCTGCCCACAACAGCCCCTCCTTCTTCCCATGACTGCCCCTCCTCCTTCCCATGACTGCCCCTCTTCCTGCCCACAACAGCCCCTCCTTCTTCCCATGACTGCCCCTCCTCCTTCCCATGACTGCCCCTCCTCCTTCCCACAACTTTCGCTCCTCCTGCCCATGACTGCCCCTCCTCCTTCCCATGACTACCCCTCTTCCTGCCCACAACAGCCCCTCCTTCTTCCCATGACTGCCCCTCCTCCTTCCCATGACTGCCCCTCTTCCTTCCCTTGACTGCCCCTCCTCCTTCCCATGAATGCCCCTCCTCTTTCCCATGATTTACCCTCCTCCTTCCCACGACTTCCCCGCTCCTGCCCATGAATTCCCCTCCAACTTCCCACGACTTTCGTTCCTCCTGCTGATGACTGCCCCTCCTCCTTTCCACAACTTTTGCTCCTCCTGCCCACGACTGCCCCTCCTCCTTCCCATGACTGCCCCTCCTCCTTCCCACAACTTTCGCTCCTCCTGCCTACGACTGCCCCTCCTCCTTCCCATGACTGCCGCTTTTCCTGCCCACAACAACCCCTCCTTCTTCCCCTGACAGCCCCTCCTCCTTCCCATAAATGCCCATCCTCTTTCCCACGATTTCCCCTCCTCCTTCCCACGACTTCCCCTTGTCCTGCCCACGACTGCCCCCTAGGTGAGAGTGTGTGTATGTTAGTCCTTTACCAATAACGTGGAATGGGTTCCATTTCCACGAACAGGAATTAAAAATCAAAACCCCAAAAAGTTTGGTGGCCAGTCCAGGGTATTTCCTGTTACGATAGGCTTCAGCCCCACTGCAACCAATTAGCATAAGCAGAAGGATAAAGATATTGTCATGAGCTGCAATCTATAAACATATCAAATGACCTCATGCACCAAAGAGACAGCATTACATTGCCTACGCAGGCTGTTAGGACCATTCTCCATTCTCACTTGCCTTTAGAAATGTGGAAGCGGACGTAGTAGCCTTAAACGACTGTAGCATCACACTGTAAACAACGGCTGAGACCATCGCCTGGACTCACTGCTGCGTTCCGAAATGCTCCAGTAATTCAACCAAACAGCCTTACCTGAGTCTCCACTCAGTCAAGCTGAAACCTCAACCTCACTTCAACCTCAGCTGGAAAGTTCTGCTTCTCCTGCTTCTCTTGCTTCTCTGCTCCCAGAACTCCAATACCCAGAAGGCCTAGCACGAATCAGGGCTAGCCAGTCATGCCTGCTGGGGTCAGCTTTCAAACTCACACAAATGGGAGCCAAAAGTAAGGTACAACGGAACCAGCGAGACACGGGGCTCATAAGTAAGACAGCGTTGCCTGCGATTGGGACCAGAGATGGGCACCCGAGTTAGCGACTCGAGACATCAGACTTGACTTGTAACTCGTCTATAATGACTCCCGACTCGACTCGGCCTCGGTCCAAAATAACACGTTTTACATGTAATAACATCAAGTTACTTTCCATTACCGCACGGTGTGCGGAAGTTACAGGAAAATAATTTCTTTGTGTACGTGTACTTTAATTGGTTGATTTGGGACACCCCCCATGGACACGGACGAATCACAACATCCATCTTCAGCGCGTGCGTGATATCAGTGAGCGGCGCCAAGTGTAAACACAACGCTGTAGCATGGTTTCGGCGGGAGCGCCGTACGGGGTAGCCTTTGGTTGCAGGGAATACAAAATCCTAGCATATACCAGAAGAGTGGCGACGTGCAGAGAGTGTGGGAGACAAATTACAGACAGTGGATCGACCACATCAAACTTCATAAGGCATCTGAAAACACACCCGGATAGGTTTGTGCTAGCCGCTTAGCCGTTAAGCCATCATTCCAACTATATAACATACAGTATTAGCCCCTTAGGCTGGCAGGAAACAGGAAGTGTTTGAGGCAGAGTGTGGTGCCGAAACAGGAAGTGATATTGCTTCTAGTTTGTTCTGTTTGAGAGTTGTAGAGCATGGCATTTTTGTGAGTAAATATTGTAAGGAAATATGTAGCATTTAAACAAAGAAAAAATACAGTTTTGCACACTAAGTTATTTGTTGTGTTTTTTTAATCTACACTTTATGCTACAGTTACTATATATGCTTTGTGTAAATTGACTTAGGACTTGACTTGGCCTCTAACCTATAGACTCGTGACTTGACTTGGACTTGTATTTTGTGACTTGTGGCCATCTCTGCTTGTGACTGGGCTCAGCCCATGACACAAGGCTGCTGTTTGTGTTAGCTTTTATGTAGAACCCAGCCATGTAACCGGTCAGCCCTGATTAGTGCTGGGGCTTCTGGGTATTAGAGTTCTGGGAGCTGCTCCTAGCAGCTCTCCTGGCCTGTACCCCAGGCCCTCCACTGGTGACCCCTTACAAATTCCTTGGCACATGCATCATCCTTGTGGAATTACGATGAGTCTCTTGTCTAGTTGTGATGGTCAGGGCACTCAGTATCGATGCTCATGTTTACATGGGATAAGTAGGACGAATCAGACCTGGTGGGTGTTTTTTATACCCCCGTGGGAAGGAAGCACACTGAGTGCTAGTTTCTGTAGTCTATTTGTTTAGGAATGCTGGAGGCGGTTAAACATAAAGATGTGTTCAGCTCGATCTCTGCTTTGCACAACTTCAACGTAGGATTCTTAACAAGCGTCCTGAACACGATGTCAACCTCACTGCGGATGAACTGGAACATGAGCCGGGCCTTCTTGTCCTATACGCGGTGCCGGGAAGCAGTTGGGGGTTGGGTGCCTTGATTAGAGCACTTCAGTCGTGTCCTGCCCACGTTGGGGGAATCCTGCCCACGACTTCCCCTCCCATTCAAAAGGTAACCTCCTTCCCACGACTCACCCTGCTCCTGCCCACGACTGCCCCTCCCCCTTCCCACGACTTCCCCTCCTCCTTCCCACGACTTCCCCTGCTCCTGCCCACGACTTCCCCTGCTCCTGCCCACGACTTCCCCTCCTCCTTCCCAAGACTGCCCCTCCTTCTTCCCACGACTGCCCCTGCCCACAACTTCCCCTCCTCCTTCCCACGACTTCCCCTGCTCCTGCCCACGACTTCCCCTCCCCCTTCCCACGACTTCCCCTGCTCCTGCCCACGACTTCCCCTCCTCCTTCCCAAGACTGCCCCTCCTTCTTCCCACGACTGTCCCTGCTCCTGCCCACGACTTCCCCTCCTCCTTCCCACGACTTCCCCTCCTCCTTCCCACGGCTTTCCCTGCTCCTGCCCACGACTTTCCCTGCTCCTGCCCACGAATTCCCCTCCCCCTTTCCACGACTGCCCCTCCTCCTTCCCACGACTTCCCCTGCTCCTGCCCACGACTTCCCCTCCTCCTTCCCAAGACTGCCCCTCCTTCTTCCCACGACTGTCCCTGCTCCTGCCCACGACTGCCCCTCCTCCTTCCCACGGCTTTCCCTGCTCCTGCCCACGACTTTCCCTGCTCCTGCCCACGAATTCCCCTCCCCCTTTCCACGACTGCCCCTCCTCCTTCCCACGGCTTTCCCTGCTCCTGCCCACGACTTCCCCTCCTCCTTCCCAAGACTGCCCCTCCTTCTTCCCACGACTGTCCCTGCTCCTGCCCATGACTTCCCCTCCTCCTTTCCACGACTGCCCCTCCTCCTTCCCACGACTTTCCCTGCTCCTGCCCACGACTTTCCCTGCTCCTGCCCACGAATTCCCCTCCCCCTTTCCACGACTGCCCCTCCTCCTTCCCACGGCTTTCCCTGCTCCTGCCCACGACTTTCCCTGCTCCTGCCCACGAATTCCCCTCCCCCTTCCCACGACTGCCCCTCCTCCTTGTTTAGGAATGCTGGAGGTGGTTAAACATAACGATGCGTTCAGCTCGATCTCTGTTTTGCACAACTTCAATGTAGGATTCTTAACAAGCGTCCTGAACACGACAGCTCTAATGTCAACCTCACTGGGGATGAACTGGAACATGAGCCGGGCCTTCTTGTCCAACATCAATGCCAGACCTCACAAATGCTCTTTTGACTGAACGTGGGGACAGATTTCCACAGATAAACTCAAATACCTCGGAAGTCCTTCCCAGGAGAGCGGAGTCGCAGTGTTGTAGATGCAACGGGGGTCATCGCTTTTGGATTGGAATGTCCAGCAAGCTTGTAGAGGCGTGATGTTCACATATTTTTGGCCATATGGTGCATCTAAAACCTTCACTGTGGTCCAAATTCATATGTGAGCATCCTTATCTCTCAGTGTAACCCTGCTAACATCCGGTGGTTCTCAGTGTTCGTTTGACGGGGAAACATACACTTCCAAATTTGCATATTCCCCAGAATTCTTGGTCTGACTGAAAAGCTGTTCTAGGCTATATTTGATGCACTGTTTGTATAGCCTAAATGCAAATGCAGTCTTTTGTATTGTAAGGGGAACAAGGGGAACACAGAGGTGCAGAGTAACGTGTACAATATTGACAAAATATATTGTATAATATCAGTTCTCATGATATTTCATATCAGTTCTGAGCATACGGCTTTTCCCTTGTGTGTTATAATACCTTGCAAGGTGTACCTTGATCAGCCATCCCGTCAGTGTCACAGTTCCTTCTCCGTAGACCCACATCAGAGATACGGATGGCATGTCTGAGCTGGCCGAGCCCTGTAGAGGGTGGATTAAGTGCGGCCGCAGTGAAGCGGTGGGGTTTATCTGTTTGGGGGATTGTGTCTTGCCAGGTGATGCGGAGGATTTCTCTAAGCACTGGAAGCGTGAAGCCTCCGGAGTTCTCAAGGCTTGATTTTCTGTCCCCCAGTAGAACCTTCTGTGACAACGTAGTAGTCATTGGCTCGATAGTCTAGTTTCACAGTTCCCACCATTACCTTAAAGTGTAGCAGGTCAGCCTGGATACGCTCACTGTCTGAGGTTTGATTCTTTAAAATTACGCCAGCCCCACGAGCCCATGTGGCTAGCAGGTAATGGGAGCCAATGCAAAGAACAATGGGTGTCTACATTATTACGTACGCACCTGGAGTTGTTATGTAAAGTCTATCAGGCTTGCTCACGTGGCTTCTGAGACTGTATGTCATATGGTTATCTACAAACATAAGACTACATACAGACAAAATTTGACTTTAGACCGAATATAGAGTGACTATGCTAAGCTAATGCAGGGTTGGCATCTCTCTCATGTATTCTAACTTCATAATAAACTCAGAATAAACCTCAGCTAATTCAAACTCAGTTAGTCTGGCTGACCCCAATAAGCTTCCTGCTATAAGGGGTCAGCCTGTGCTGCCGGCCACCAGCAGAGGGCGATGGAAGCGAGGCACTAATAGATTTTAATCCCTTGTTGATCCCACAGTGGGGAAATTTAGTCTCCGCATTTAACCCATCCGTGAAGTGAAACACCCACAAACACACTCACTAGTGAACACACACACTAGGGGGCAGTGAGCACACTTACCCGGAGCGGTGGGCAGCCCTATCCAGGGCGCCCGGGGAGCAGTTGGGGGTTAGGTGCCTTGCTCAAGGGCACCTCAGTCGTTACTGTCAGTTCAGGGAACTCAAAATCCCAGAGTTCTCAGGGGTAATCAGTGCCAATCAGGCTCTCCTGGCGATGCAGGATTTAAGGGCGTGGCAGGCAACACCGCTTCGTCTCACCTTTGATCTAGGGTGGCCGGTATGGTGCTGGTGGTGCAAGAAAAGAAGAGTAAAAAGAGGGAAAAGAAAAGGGAAAAAGATTTTTATCCCTTGTTGATCCCACAGTGGGGAAATTTAGTCTCCACATTTAACCCATCCGTGAAGTGAAACACCACAAACACTAGTGAACACACTAGGGGGCAGTGAGCACACTTACCCAGAGCGGTGGGCAGCCCTATCCACGGCGCCCGGGGAGCAGTTGGGGGTTAGGTGCCTTGCTCAAGGGCATCTCAGTTGTTACTGTAGGCTCAGGGAATCGAACCGGCGACCCTCCGGTCACAAGGCTGGTTCCCTAACCTCCAGCCCACTACTGCTCCAAGAGAAGAGGAAGAGGGAAGAAAGGAAAAAGAGAAAAGAGAAAGCTTTAAGAAGAGTGTTGAGGGCCTTAAACAAGGCTGGAGATGAAGGAGGCCCTGTTGATGGCTCCTTGTTCCTCCTTTTTGATTTGTTGGGTTTAAGCTTACCTTTGTTTGAGCCATGCCATAGTGGCGTCTCCTTCGTTTGAAGTTTCCCGCTCTTTTCCCCCATCACTGTTTAAAAGGCATGCACTTTGCACCTCCGCCAGTGGTCTCAGGTGGTGCAGTAGTAGTGTGCAGGGTTTCCGGTTGGAATCCAGCCTGAAGAGACATTCCCTCAGCTGTGCACAAAACGCTCTGTGCCTCACAACAGTGTACATTACACATAAATCAAACACTGTTGGTTCTCTGGGTTTCCTTTATACCCGTTCCCCACGGGTCTCCCTCTCTGGACTCGGCCCCCTGACCATCCCCTGACACCTTCGTAATCAGAAGGAATCAACCGTCAACTTGGTGGGTAGGTTTGACATTGTGATGCATGCGAATGATCAAGCTTCACACGCGGCCGTGCATGTGACATAAGCAAGGCCTTATCACTGTACCTGACTGACCCAGTCGCCAGCACCATTGGCAGATGGCTGCACCACGCAGGACTACATGCACACAGACCGTTATGCCGGCTGTCAACGTCACCAACGACTGCAGTGGTGTCGTGCCAGACTGCCACGGAGTGACTCAGAATGGCAGCGGGTCATCTTCAGTGATGAGTCCCGCTTTTGTCTTGGAGAAGACCACCAATGAATCATGGCACCGTGGTCCGCACCCAGATGAACAGTTTGTTGTCACATTGTAAATTCATATTGTAAATGTTTCACTAGCACATTACCTTGCAGCGTCACCTCACACCTCCTCAGCGTGAGGTCATGGACTGCTGCCCCCACATTCTCCTATTCCTCCCCCAGTCATCGCAAAGAAGCCCCAAACCATGATGCTCCCTCCACCATGCTGGGATGAGTGGCCTCAAATGAGTGGCTTCCTGTATGGTGTCCTTCCACGAACACCGTTTTTGTTCAGGCCTTAGCTAACAGTGGACACGTGACCCGGTTAGTTTGTAGGGTCTTAAGGAGGCCTTTAGCTGTTTGCCTTGGCCTCTTTTAGGAGCCCCTTGAGCTCGTTCGGAGTGGTCTTAACAGGATGTCCACTCCTAGAAACAGCAGCAACAGTCCATTTGTGGACAGTCTGTCTGAGAACCTGTACACACAGGTCTTATGGTTGGTGTAGCTCAGCGGATAACACCGCTACCCACCAGAGAGCCACCACCACATGTGGGAGACTGGGGTTCGAATCCCAGCCTGGGTGACTATGCTGTGCTACACCAATAAGAGTCCTTGGGCAAGACTCCTTACACTACACTGGCCCACATGTAATATGAATACCCTTGTAAGTCGCTCTGGATAAGAGCGTCAGGTAAATGTGAAGGTGGCTTTCCCACCTGGGTTTCCATAACACATGGTACGGCAATGGTACAATGGTTGGCATAGTTGGTATAGCATTAGCTTGGATAAGCTGTTAGCCACTTTGCCTCCAGAGATTTAAGCTTCAGGCACCAACAGAATCTTGACTGATCAACTACATTTCGGGGTAATTAGATTGCTCGAGTTGAAGGCCAGGGGGGAGGTTAGGGTCCGGATCCTTTCCCACGACTTCTTCATACTTCACAGTGGTGTTAGGCAAGGCCTGCCTTTAAACTTCTCCCTACCTCATTGAAACTCCTGACCTTCCCCCAGCATCTCTCAGCCCTCAAGCCAGGTCCATCCTCCTGTCTCCATTTTCCAGAAAGGTCAAGCTCAGCTCTCACAGCTTGACAAACTGTCAGGCACCATCAGCTCAACAGGGTGAATCCCGCAACTCGCGCAGTTCACCCTTTTGATTCATTTGTCTCTGTGCGAGTTCATCAAACCGGACTGTGATGACTTATTTATTGCACTAGCGGTTCAGCTTCCTGATGCCTTCAAAGAACGCCAACGCTACTTTAGCCCAAATTTGAAACTCGGAGAAGAACATGGAGAGCATCTGTTATACAACCATCAAACTGACTGGAGTGTTAGGAGACTCGGTTACCTTAATCGACTTAGTCGTACTGACCCACACCCCTCTGTGTCTAATCCATGGCCATATAGACCCTCACTCCTCTGTCTAATCCACAGCTATACTGACACATACTCCTCTGTGTCTAATCCACAGCCATACTGACACATACTCCTCTGTGTCTAATCCACAGCCATGCTGACCCACACTCCTCTGTGTCTAATCCACGGCCATATAGACCCTCACTCCTCTGTCTAATCCACAGCCATGCTGACACTGACTTCTCTGAGTCTAATCCACAGCCATACTGACCCTCACTCCTCTGTGTCTAATCCACAGTCACCCTGACCCTCACTCCTCTGTGTCTAATCCACAGCCATACTGACCCACACTCCTCTGTGTCTAATCCACAGCCATACTGACCCACACTCCTCTGTGTCTAATCCACAGCCATACTGACCCACACTCCTTTGTGTCTAATCCACAGCCATACTGACCCTCATTTCTCTGAGTCTAATCCACAGCCGTACTGACCCTCACTTCTCTGTGTCTAATCCACAGCCATACTGACTCACACTCCTCTGAGTCTAATCTACAGTAGTACTGACCCACACTCCACTGTGTCTAATCCACAGTCACGCTGACCCTCACTCCTCTGTGTCTAATACACAGCCACACTGACCCACACTCCTCTGTGTCTAATCCACAGTCATATTGACCCATACTCCTCTGTGTCTAATCCACAGCCATACTGACCCTCACTTCTTTGAGTCTAATCCACAGCCATACTTACCAACACTCCTCTGTATCTAATCCACAGCCATACTCACCCTCACTCTTCTGTGTCTAATTCACAGTTGTACTAACCCTCACTCCTCTATTTGTCTACCTATACCAGCTGGGTGGATTCCCAGTGGTTGAATGACATGTTTGGGTATTGCATGCTGGGCATTGTAGTGTGAGAACAAAAACAGTCAGTCAATTATAGAAAATCACGGATTCGGTCAAACCCATGAGGCTGAGTGATGTTTGGAACTCTACACACAACAACCAAACATTACATAACATTAAAATCTAGTTTCTGCTCAAAATATGCTTCCACTGAGAGAATATTTGGAGACCCCCGACTGGTTTATCAATGGCATTAGCCCAACAAACCTTTTGACACCGCGATACAACAGTATTTGACAGCAGTACAACTTTAATCCTGCGATACAACAGTAGCAGCAGCCAGTTTCATCCGTATTCCAGATAACAGCATCTTACACATTGTCAGTAACCATATCAGATGTCTGCCTCTGGGGGCCACATCATTATTACAGAATACACTGTCTCACTCTTAGAGGAACGCGTCAACGATAGAAGCCTTCAGAGCAAAACTCAGACCCGACACTTGCCCCAGTGTTTCAGCATGACTCATATGCTCCATCTACCAGGATCAAATCGATGTTCCTCTTCGAGACGTCCCTTCAGGGATGACCAAAGGCTGCGGCCGTCACCCCGGCTGTGTCATACAGAGCGTCAAAGACCTCGCTAAGCCAAGGGAGTGGGACACAAAGACTCCGGTTTCTTTCAGAGCTTCTGCAACCCACAATGTTCCTCGTACCAGATCAAACGATTCCATTTTCTGTCAGGGAGACTCCTACGATGCCCTGTGGCTTCGAGAAGAGAAGGCCACGGAATGTTAGAAAGTCGTGCTAGAAGGTTTCCTGGGTGACCCCATGATTCACACACAATGGCAAATGTGGGTGGATCATCGCGGTAGCTCCATCCTGATCTTTCTCCTACGCTTGAGGTATCAACTGGTATTTAAAAATGACTAGCACTTGGGGAGGTATGCAAGAGTGGTAGACCTCCTGTAAAGAGTCCAGCCTGCTTTGCTTTTTAGTTTAAGCTGACCCAGCTTTTACGCTCAATTTAACATTCCCAGGTGCCGAAAGTTCCCAGAGCAGGTCCAAACATACAGAACGGATGGCCATCCATCACAGTGAGGCGTTCTTGTACTTCGATCTGAATGCTGCGATTGGATTTTTTTCCGGGCTCGCTGAAACTCAAAGTGCCAGCTGCAGCACAGCTCTCTAAAAGACTAAAGGAGACGTTTGGGGACTTGGCAGCCTTAAATTGACAGAATTGCCCCTGTGGAGACAGCTTGAAAGCAGCATCAGCTTTCCTTCTTGAGGGACAAAGGCCGTATTGTCTGTGAATCACAGCCACGTACAAAAATAAAGGTGCCAAAAAGGGTTCTTCGGAGGAACGCCAAAGAACTGGGGCCCCAGTCTCATCAACAAAGAGCTGGTGCGTGGCTGCAGGCTTTCATTCCAGGCAAGCAGGAGAACAACGCATATGACTAATCAGGTATTGATTAAACGAGTGGAGTCAGGTGTGCTACTGCCCGATTGGAATGAAGACCTGCAGCCATATCCAGATTGGGCATCCCCGTCGTAGAAGAGTCCCAAAAGGACTCAAGGACTCAAAAGGTTCAACCTGATGCACAAAATTCCAATACAACGAAGAGAAAAAAGAACAATGCTGGTGTATGGATGAAGGAATGAACGGATGAAGGAACAGTGTTAGTGTATGGATAAAGGAATGAAGGGATAATGGAACAGTGCTGGTGTATTGATGAAAGAATTGATAGATGAAGGAACAATGTTGGTGTATGGATGAAGGAATGAACGGATGAAGGAACAATGTTGGTGTATGGATGAAGGAATGAACGGATGAAGGAACAGTGTTGGTGTATTGATGAAAGAATTGATAGATGAAGGAACAATGTTGGTGTATGGATAAAGGAATGAATGGATGAAGGAACAGTGTTGGTGTATGGATAAAGGAATGAAGGGATGAAGGAACAATGTTGGTGTATAGATAAAGGAATGAACGGATGAAGGAACAGTGTTGGTGTATGAATAAAGGAATGAACGGATGAAGGAACAGTGTTGGTGTATGGATAAAGGAATGAAGGGATGAAGAAACAATGATGGTGTATGGATAAAGGAATGAAGGGGTGAAGAAACAATGTTGGTGTATAGATAAAGGAATGAAGGGATGAAGAAACAATGATGGTGTATGGATAAAGGAATGAAGGGGTGAAGAAACAATGTTGGTGTATAAATAAAGGAATGAACGGATGATTGAACAGTGTTGGGGTATGGATAAAGGAATGAACGGATGATTGAACAGTGTTGGTGTATGGATAAAGGAATGAACGGATGAATGAGCATGAACCAGTTTTGTAAATTCCATGCGGAAGTTTGAAGTTTAAAGTATCCAAGAGGCCAAGAACCGCCCTTTAATCCTCACCCAGTACACTTTACTGGATTTCAAGCACCTCTGACTCCATAGTGAACAGTTGGGTACTAGATTTTGGAGGTGCTGTGTCTGAGTGGTAGTGAAACTGGGAATATCAAACAATTTCATATTTACCCATGGGAAGCTCAGGATGTCATGATATATGACTTCACTGGGCATGTACAGTGACTTTACTGTCAGGAGAAGCACTTCTGGATATGGAATCTGGATATGTATTAACTTTCCTGTGGGCACCTGAACAATACAGTAGAGCAAGACCTCACAGAAGCATGCTGAGCTCCGGTGCTCCAGGTCTGGAGCTGATGACTATGATCAAAGACCGAGGCTGGGATTCAGAGACAGGGATTTGTGTGCTTGTTAAACGGTTCCCCAGCGGATAGCTAACGCAGCCCGAGCATGGTCTGTGCCTGGCAGATCAAGCTTTTAAGCCCAGCTTGTGTAGAAAGCAGCAACAGAGAGGAGTAAAACAAAGGTGTGGTTAAAGGAACCAGACATAGCTCAAACCAAGGCTTCCTGAACTTCCACCTTCCATCTCCACTGAGATTAACGTGGGTGACTTGAAAGGATCTTTTTTTTTTTTTTTCATTACCAGCTTCCATCGTCCTTCCTTTATCTCTTAGAATTAATTTACTGTTACTGTGCCTTTTAGACCAGTATATGTAAATGAGCTCTATTTTGATTGGCTGGCCTGTATTGTGCCTTGTTCCAAAAGTCAGAACTTAAAACCCCTCTTATAACGTCGGTATAAATTTGGCGAGGCTAAATGGCTATTGGCTGAATAGGTGACCTCACGTTTCTGTGAGGTTGAACACTGGCAAGCGTGCTAATGGCGAAACAAGGCATGATACTGGAATTCCCCAACTGGCCTCATGCCAGGCATACACCATTAGTCAGAACCCTCCAGAATGCTCCTTGAGTGATGGGCCCGATGGCACGATCCATTATCCTGCTGGAGGATCCCATCATTGTGGGGGAACACAGAAGTCTGCAAATGGTCACCAAGCATTGAAACATACCGGGCAAGGACGTGTCTGTGTGGACCAGTGCACCCAATCCACGCCATGAGAACGCACCCCACACCAGTATGGACCCACCACCAGCCTGCACAGTGCCTTGTTGACAAATGGGGTCTATAGCTTCATGGGGTCTGCCCTATCATAGCCCTGAAACACCTGGTACCGCGACTCATCAGCCCACGTCACATGTTGGCAGTCCTCTAGGGTCCAATTAGCAACCTCACGAGCCCGGGTGAGGTGCTGTGTCCGGCGTTGTAGTGTTAAGACACACTATGGTGGGTTTTCTATTCCCATATCCAATAGAAACTATAGGAATGTCTCCAGCATTTAACGTGGATGTGGTTCTTCCAGAGTTGCTTCTGGTCGCACGGTCAATTTTAACCAAGCGCTGATCATTAAGCACCCGTGGGTGACCACTGCACTGTCCACTGTGGGAGGTAATGCTTACTATGACGTATTCCTGGTACACACGTGGCACTGTGGATTGAGGAATGTTAAATGCCCACACGACTGGCATTCACCATCATGCCTTGTTCCATCTCACGTCGACCTTTCCATGAACATGCTGACCGGTGTTCAACCTCACTCACTAGAGGTGTGTGGCTGTTCCCAAAACGCCACTTCATAATCAGTTTCCACACTTTACTTTTGCTGAGTTAGTGTACTACTTAGATATTAAGGAATCTGTCACAGTATACGCCCACTACACAAGCTACCTCTTTCTACACTGCCTTATGGAGAGTCACAGAGGTAGTGCTTTCTATTGACTCACAAGTCCTGGGAGCCATTGCAACAATGGAGCCTAACCTCCTGTTTGAAGACGCACTGGGGTAGATCAGTATTTGGGAGACTAAGTCTCTCAGAGGTATTACCTTGAAGAATAGGAGGCAATATAGCAGGAATCTGATGCAATTGGAAATGGCTTTACCAAATCCTTGTGACTTTAGAGATTGCCCTTGAATACTGCATTCGTTCAGGACAACCTGAAGCATGTCACTTGCATTTTGAGCAATAGGGTATGTAGCTACGATGCACCATTGCCCAAGCAGCAATGCCAACCCAAGCAGCAATGCCAAGCAGCCATGCAGCTAAGCTGTAGCATTGTTCGAGTGTAGAGTCCCTTCATGTAGAGTCCCTTCAGGAGCCAGGAAGCTGGAAATGCTCATGCTGCTGGTCCAGGGAGCCTTTTAGCTGCTATGTCATGTGAGCAAAAGGGTAGAATTTGTGGATGTAAGTGCTGGATAAACCGTTGCCACATGCCTCGCGGAATAGTAGCATTGTATTGCTAATCAGTGATGTGAGATGAGTTTAGATGGTTGACCTGCACTATTTTGGCCTCTAGAGTTATTCTTGTTGTGAGTACATGAGTATCAAAATACCCATTGAAACCCTCAACTGTACCTGATTGATCAACGCATTCATGGCACATGGGAAGACAACCTGATTGGTTAGATGGCCGATATCGCAGTAACCATCAGCAATTTGATTTCTGACTAGCCATGTTTCTCGCAGTGTTGTAAATTACCCCAAAGAATTGGAAAGGTGCATTGGAGGTCAACTGAAAATTAAATACGATGCATGATACTACTGAACTACTTAATGCATCAGTTTTAATTTTTATTATTACAGTATCATTTTGTTCTTCTCCATCTTTCTTGTTATGGACTGTTCTCCAATCTGTTAGCTGCAGGTGATCTACAGCATTTGCCACAACCAAATCACAACCATCATTAACAGGAATAT
The DNA here is from genome assembly GCA_024036415.1 of Prochilodus magdalenae. NCBI lineage: Eukaryota > Metazoa > Chordata > Actinopteri > Characiformes > Prochilodontidae > Prochilodus > Prochilodus magdalenae. Next base: position 855,755 of record JAMWET010007263.1, read on the forward strand.
ATTCTGTCCTTACAATACAATAGCCAAAAGGCTCCTCCAATAACATTCAGAGATGGACTTCAACTTCATGTCATAAATAAAGAAGACACTTTTCAAATAGTTCACAGTTGAAGTAGAAGCTCCATGTCATCCTGGATGGGCCCTTCAACCTCATCTTGGCTAGCCCTGAAAGCCTGTGAGAAGACCTTAGGCAAGGAAGAGTAGCTCCCAAGCAGCCATACAGCCACAGAGTGGCATCAATCGAGCGCCGCTGAGGTAACCCGCCTGCGAAGCCTTGTGGTTGTGATGTAGCCCATGTAGCTACGATGCACCATTGCCCAAGCAGCAATGCCAACCCAAGCAGCCATGCAACTACGGCGTAGCATTGTTCGAGTGTAGATTCCCTTCATGTAGAGTCCCTTCAGGAGCCAGGAAGCCTGCAACGCTCAAGCTGCTGGTCCAGGGAGCCATCATGTGACATCACACTAGAGGCCAGACTGGGAAGCCTTGTAGCATCGATGTAGCTGCACCCAAGTAGCCATGTAGCTTCGAGGCACCATTGCCCATTGCATTGCCCAAGCAGCTTTCCAATTGCATTTGCAGGGTCACCCTAGTATCCTGACCATAGAGCTTTACCTGGTCCTTCAGCAAGAATGTATAAATAGCCATCTGTTTTATTTATTAAATTATCATCTAAGCTGCTTCTCCTTTTGGGTCACAGTGGATGCTACCTCCTATCACTGCGCTTATTATTGGGCCGAAGGCAGGAAACACCCTGGACAGAAAGCCAGTCCATCACTGAGGAGACACATACACATTCACTCACACCTTAGGGTCAGCTTATCATCTCCAATACCTGAAAACAGTAAGGAAACATGGCTTAGCGCTAACGAGAGAAAGTAGAGACTTCGCGACAGGCAGGGCAAACAGAGGAGTCTTAATGGAAGTCCATATGAGTTCCGGATTAGCTTGAGGTGTGGGAGAGGGTGGAGCCAGGGTGGAGCAAGAAAAGCTGTGCAATGACATGAAGTCCCCAGAGGGGGCGTTGTGTGATGCTGATAGCATGTCTCTGGGAAGAAACTGCAGGTCACAGTGGACCCAGACAAACGGTAGAGCGTGCAAACTCCAGACGCCACAGCCAGAAATCAAACCCGGGCTCGTCTTGGTGTGAAGTATCAGTGCCACCTACTGCACCACTGTGCCACCCTTAACAGCTCCCTTGTTTTCAGTTAATGAATTTTAATGTGTTGAGTAGTGAATGAATGATATAGGAGTCTGGGTTTATAGGTGTTTGGGTTTGGCAGGCCCCTCAAGGGTTTTAATGCATCTCCCAGAGCTGCTTTGTATGTCGTCACCTTTCCTTGGCTTTTTCCACGTCACCTGTAGCTCTTTTGGCTAAATTACACCAGGTTCCCATCTGCCAGAGCACTAATCGCATCCTGGTGCTTGGCTGGGCTGCTGGAATTGGAGAAAGGAGAACGCGCCTTTGCCCTTCAGTCTTGATTAAAATACACTCAGACGTGATTTTTAATCGTTTAGATCTCACTCTCTTGCTCGCCCGCCCCCACCCCGACAGTCTGCCGTTGCCCTTGGGGATACAGGTACAGATGTATATACATAAAAATAGGCCCAGCAGCAAATCCAGAGTGTAAATATAGAGTGTAAGTGGACAGAGCGAGGTACGCCATGAGGCTGCTGGAATCGATGGACCAGAAGGGAAGATGTTGATTGGCAGAATGTGGCAGCTTGTCCTTGACGAGTGAGATCCAAATGGATTGTCTCCGAATCCATGATCATAAAATTGCTACCTAATGCTATCTCACAAGTCATGTCAGTATCTAGAGGTGGTGCTGCAGGTATGTAGATTTATATGAATAAAGGTGTAACCTGTAGAAGCAGAATGTAAACCTCATAACTCCATATAGTAAAATAACAAGAACAGTCAAAGCTCACTGGACAAAAATAGAGTCACCTGTGACTGAAATGTACCTAATGGCATGTAATACCTCCACGAGCACCAATAACATCTGTGACTGGATATGTCATGGACTGGGCAAGTTCCTGGATGTAGGCCACATTAATGTTCAGCCACTCTTACTTCAAGTAATTGTTGGGCTGGGATTGTAGCCACTGCTGGTAGACCCGTATGACTGTACGCTTCCATACACCTGCAGATTCAGTTACCTCCTTCACACACATGATTCATTATTCAGTATGAATTGTTCAGTAACTACTATGAATTATGTCAGTATAGAATATGAATTATTATGTATGTAATAAAAATATTATGTGGGGTTATTTTGGTACATTATTTGGTACCTGTTCTTTTCTCTGTGCTGCTGTAACATTGCAAATTTCCCCACTGTGGGATCAATAAAGGATTATCTTATCTGACCTGCTATAGATTTATCAGTATCCACTATAAACCATTCAGTAACTAGTTAATTAGTAAGTACTATGAATTCTTCAGTCTCTAATATTAATTCTTCAGTATCTAATATGAATTCTTCAGTCTCTAATATTAATTATTCAGTATCTAATATGAATTCTTTAGTATCTACTATGAATTCTTCAGTATCTAATATGAATTCTTCAGTCTCTAATATTAATTATTCAGTATCTGATATGAATTCTTTAGTATCTACTATGAATTCTTCAGTATCTAATATGAATTACTCAGTATCTAATATGAATTATTCAGTATCTAATATGAATTATTCAGTATCTAATATGAATTCTTCAGTCTCTAATATGAATTCCTCAGTATCTAATATGAATTATTCAGTCTTTAATATGAATTATTCAGTCTCTAATATGAATTCCTCAGTATCTAATATGAATTATTCAGTATCTAATATGAATTCCTCAGTATCTAATATGAATTATTCAGTCTTTAATATGAATTATTCAGTCTCTAATATGAATTCCTCAGTATCTAATATGAATTATTCAGTATCTAATATGAATTCCTCAGTATCTAATATGAATTATTCAGTCTTTAATATGAATTATTCAGTCTCTAATATGAATTCCTCAGTATCTAATATGAATTATTCAGTATCTAATATGAATTATTCAGTATCTAATATGAATTCTTCAGTCTCTAATATGAATTCCTCAGTATCTAATATGAATTATTCAGTCTTTAATATGAATTATTCAGTCTCTAATATGAATTCCTCAGTATCTTATATGAATTATTCAGTATCTAATATGAATTCCTCAGTATCTAATATGAATTATTCAGTCTTTAATATGAATTATTCAGTCTCTAATATGAATTCATCAGTATCTAATATGAATTATTCAGTATCTAATATGAATTATTCAGTATCTAATATGAATTCCTCAGTATCTAATATGAATTATTCAGTATCTAATATGAATTCCTCAGTATCTAATATGAATGATTCAGTATCTAATATGAATTCCTCAGTATCTAATATGAATTATTCTGTCTCTAATATGAATTCTTCAGTCTCTAATATGAATTATTCAGTCTCTAATATGAATTATCCAGTATATAATATGAATTATTCAGTATCTAATATGAATTACTCAGTATCTAATATGAATTCTTCAGTCTCTAATATGAATTCTCCAGTATCTAATATGAATTATTCAGTATCTAATATGAATTATTCAGTATCTAATATGAATTCCTCAGTATCTAATATGAATTATTCAGTCTTTAATATGAATTATTCAGTCTCTGATATGAATTCTTCAGTCTCTAATATGAATTATTCAGTCTCTAATATGAATTCTCCAGTATATAATATGAATTATTCAGTATCTAATATGAATTCTTCAGTCTCTAATATGAATTATTCAGTATCTAGAATTAATTATTAAGTATCTAATATGAATTATTCAGTCTCTAATATGAACTATTCAGTCTCTAATATGAATTATCCAGTATATAATATGAATTATTCAGTCTCTAATATGAATTATTCGGTATCTAATATGAATTATTCAGTCTCCAATATGAATTATTCACTCTCTAATATAAATTCCTCAGTATCTAATATGAATTACTCAGTATCTAATATGAATTATTCAGTCTCTAATATGAATTATTCGGTATCTAATATGAATTATTCAGTCTCCAATATGAATTATTCACTCTCTAATATGAATTCCTCAGTATCTAATATGAACTCTTCAGTCTCTAATATGAATTACTCAGTCTCTAATATGAATTATCCAGTATATAATATGAATTATTCAGTATCTAATATGAATTATTCAGTATCTAGAATTAATTATTCAGTCTCTAATATGAATTATTCAGTCTCTAAAATGAATTCCTCAGTCTCTAATATGAATTACTCAATCTCTAATATGAATTACTCAGTCTCTAATATGAATTATCCAGTATATAATATGAATTATTCAGTATCTAATATGAATTATTCAGTATCTAGAATTAATTATTCAGTCTCTAATATGAATTATTCAGTCTCTAAAATGAATTCCTCAGTCTCTAATATGAATTACTCAATCTCTAATATGAATTACTCAGTCTCTAATATGAATTATTCAGTATCTAATATGAATTATTCTGTCTCTAATATGAATTCTTCAGTCTCTAATATGAATTATTCACTATCTAATATGAATTATTCAGTATCTAATATGAATTATTCAGTATCTAATATGGATTCTTCAGTATCTAATATGAACTATTCAGTCTCTTATATGAATTATTCAATAACTACTATGATTTTTTTCTCTATCTAATATCGTTAGGTATTTAATAAAAATATTCAGTATCTAAAATGCATTATTTGGTATCTGCTATGAATTATTCTGTGTCCACTATAAATTATTAGGTAACTACTGTTCATTATTCAGCAACTATGAATTATTCAGTAACTACAATTTAATTAGTAGTTACTATGAATTATTAAGTATCTACTGTAAATTATTGCGTTTCCTCCTGGAGTTAATCAGTAACTACTATGAATGATTTAGCCAGAAATCTTTGTTGGTCAAATTCCTATGAATCTGTAGTTGTAAGAGCCTCATAGCTCTAAAATACGTGCACTCATCTTAACCATAGAATTTTAACCATAGGTCCAGGCCCAGTTTAAAGAGCACTTAACATGCATCAGCAATGTGACCTACTTTGTTCACTGTGAAAAATGCACAAGCTTAAGTGCACAGGGCGTAACAGATTAATCAGAGCTGTCGGATCGAGCAGGTGGAAACAAAAACACCTTGTTTTAGTCAAGTAATTCCAGAGAAGGCGAAGCCTCGCTCTCCGTGCAGCACTGCTCTGATTTAATGACTGAAGTTTGCCAGTTTTCCCCCGTCTTTTTTCCAGAGAACCAATTACACAGAAAAACAAACAGAAATATTTAACTAACCTTCAGGGCCTGATAGCAGAGGCCTGGCTTCACTGAGGAGAGTGTATATGACCTGCTGCTGTGTTCTCGTCTCCCCCCACAAGGGTCCTAATAATGCCACCACGGCTTCACAATGGCAGTGACTGCAGCCTCGGCGGGATGCGTCCCATACCACAATAAAATACCAGCAGGAAAGCAGAATGTATAAAATGTGCTTGTTTTTATCTGCTGGGTTGTGTTTTTCAGTGGTCTTCTCGTTTCTTAAAAGGGGCAAAAGGCTAATACTCAAATAATGGCTTCTGAATCCACTTCAGTTGGTCTGCACGTCAATGAGTTGATGAGAACTGTACTAAATCTAGGAGACTCTTTTATCAGTGGGGGAGGTGGGGACAAAGTCATTCGGAGTGGTTCGGTGAAGAATGGTTAATTACAGAGACACTTTCTTTACAGTAGTGGTGGTGATAGGAAGTCTCGGACACCAGTCAGCATATTGTCGCTGTCCAAAGCAAACCATGTATCTCCAACATGGCAGCTTTACAGGAGAAGGCAAAAACCTTATGTAATTATAATATACAGGGGTTGGACAATGAAACTGAAACACCTGTCATTTTAGTGTGGGGGGTCTCATGGCAAAATTGGACCAGCCTGGTGATCAATCTTCATTAATTGCACATTGCACCAGTAAGAGCAGAGTGTGAAGGTTCAGTTAGCAGGTAAGAGCACAGTTCTGCTCAAAATACTGCAATGCACACAACATTATGGGTGACATGCCAGAGTTCAAAAGAGGACAAACTGTTGGTGCACGTCTTGCTGGCGCATCTGTGACCAAGACAGCAAGTTTTTGTGATGTATCAAGAGCCACGGTTTCCAGGGTAATGTCAGCATACCACCAAGAAGGACGAACCTCCACCAGCATCACGTAGTGACCTGGCCACTATCCTGCAAGAAGAATGGCTTAAACTCCCTCTGACCACTGTGCAGGACGCAGTATATGTCATTCCCAAGACCAACTGACGCTGTATTGGCCGCAAAAGGAGGCCCTACACCATACTAATAAATGATTGTGGTCTAAAACCAGGTGTTTCAGTTTCATTGTCCAACCCCTGTAAGTCAATGGAACCAGACTTTTTTCCCCAAGTGAGTTTGGGCCATTTCTGTTGGTCCACTCATCATGAAGTTTTCCCACACTGTAAATGTCAGCTCATGTGATCAAAAGATGCATAAAACGTAAAAATCAACAAAAATGGAGGTGCATGTTTTTCTTTGGGCAGCCACGATATTTATACCCATTTAATATCTTGGCTAGTGTAGCCACCATATAAGCTCACCGAACCGAAACCTCCATGAGTACCACTAACAGCTGTGATTGGATTTGGCATGTACTGTACAAGTTGCTGGATGTAGGCGACATCAGTGTTCAGACTCTTACATCAAAGAACTGTGCAGTTGGTTCAGATTTGGTGGATGCCTTCCCTGGTACAGTTCCAAGGAGAATTCCCTGTAGACTGGGATTTTAGCCCTGTCTGGTAGACCCGTATGACCGTACGCTTCCACACACCTGCAGATTCAGCTACTTCCTTATGGTTTTTGGCCACGCCCAACTGCTCAGTCACTCCTTTTAGCCAATCATTAAAATCTGCTTTGGAGCCATTTTCCACACATGGAACGAGACATTCCCTGCACTGTAGCACCTCTTCCCAATCTATGGATCCCGTCACTCACACCCCACAGATATTTATACCCACATCGTCCTCGTGCAGCGCCATCTGCTGAACGCTGAAGTTACTACCATCTTAAGCATGCAATGTGACTCATTTTCTGTCCTGTGAGCTTAGCATAGGTGCACACGGCTAACATTAGCATCAGTAAGCATGGTGGAGTGTTTTTATAGTATCACAGTTTTCCCAAAATTGGATTTTGACAAATCGCAATATATCACCTGTTTGACAGTATCACAATATACTGAGCCATAGCCCCTGTATCATGATGTGTATTGTATCGCCAGGTTCTTGCCAAAACACCCTTCAGCCCTTCATTTCACAGCAGTTTTACTAAATCAGCAGAATTCCTCTTTAACCCCATATTCCTCATGCCATAGTTAGGAAACCACAAATGAAACACTCTGTTAGAGCTCCTGTGTCTTCAAACCCCACCTCCCAATGAGCCCAGTGTGCTCTGATTGGTCATCTTACCTAATCTGTTCTGATTGGTCCACTACCAGAGCAGCATCCTGCTACAAGTTCTGGCCCCACACTGCTGTGGCTGTTCTGGATTAGTTTGATCCAGAGGCCGATCCTGAAAGTCAGGCTCACGCAGAGCTAATAGTCAGTAGTGCAAACAAGGTTTGGCAAAACTTTGTGATGCATGTGTGGTGTTTAAATGCGTGTGTGGTGTTTAAATGCGTGTGGTGTTTAAATGCGTGTGTGGCGTTTAAATGCGTGTGTGGCGTTTAAATGCGTGTGTGGTGTTTAAATGCGTGTGTGGCGTTTAAATGCGTGTGTGGTGTTTAAATGCGTGTGGTGTTTAAATGCGTGTGTGGTGTTTAAATGAGTGTGTGGTGTTTAAATGCGTGTGTGGCGTTTAAATGCGTGTGTGGTGTTTAAATGAGTGTGTGGTGTTTAAATGCGTGTGTGGTGTTTAAATGCGTGTGTGGCGTTTAAATGCACGTGTGGCGTTTAAATGCACGTGTGGCGTTTAAATGCACGTGTGGCGTTTAAATGCGTGTGTGGCGTTTAAATGCGTGTGTGGTGTTTAAATGCATGTGTGGCGTTTAAATGCGTGTGTGGTGTTTAAATGCGTGTGTGGCGTTTAAATGCGTGTGTGGCGTTTAAATGCCTGTGTGGCGTTTAAATGCGTGTGTGGTGTTTAAATGCGTGTGTGGCGTTTAAATTTGTGTGCGGTGTTTAAATGCGTGTGTGGCATTTAAATGCATGTGTGGTGTTTAAATGCGTGTGTGGTGTTTAAATGCATGTGTGGCGTTTAAATGCGTGTGTAGCGTTTAAGGTGTTTAAGCTGCAGGTGTATGCAATCAGTACCCTGGAGAGGCGGGGCGTGGGAATGAGGTGTGATTGGTTGACTGGGAACATGTGAGGGTGATGTCATCAGGTAATGTACTCTAGGAAATAGAGTTTGGGAGATTGGGGGGTGTCAGGAAGCCCAGAGGCATGACAAGGACGTTTCAGGGTGGTCAGGGTGGTGTAAGAGCATGTCAGTCGTAACCGTAGGCGGGCAATAAGGGCCGTGTTACGTGATGACATCACTGGGTACCAGAGAAAAGGGGCAGCTGGGAAAAGTGGTTTCTGTGGGAGAGAGTTCCTCCCTCTGGCGTGTACGTTGGGCTTTAGAACGTTCCCTCTGAATCTGGCTACACGCACTCACACACACACAGGCAGTGCTGAATGTGTTAACAGGGGCGCGGTGTGCGATGGAGAACAGGTGCTGGCTGTGTGCTCTGACAGATGAGATGTGCTGTGTTTCTCATATTTCTCACCTGTCGGCTGTCAGCACCTCAGGTGCAGTTTATTTGCTCCGGTCAGCCGCTCACAGCTGCTTCCCCGCACTCTACTAAACACAGTCTCGGCGGGGAAGCTTACAGCTGCTGAATGGCCACTTTACAGGTGATTATCCAGAATAGGGTATTTGGGCGCCCGCTGCCCCTGCAGGATTACGGGAGTGTGATTGCCAGGATTTGGGAGTTAAGTGGGAATTCTGCTGATAGACTTTAAGGCAGGGGTCTCAAGCTCAGATTACCTTGGGGCAACCAGGTAAAGGGAAGTGTGTATGAATCGTAATTATATTATATTTTAAGGGTCACATGACTTCAGATGTTTTAAAGTTGAAAAGTTGATGAAGTTCTGCGAGTTTATTTACTTTGGAATGTTGATGATGGCAAAAATTGGAAATTTGGGAAATTCCTTGGGGGCCATTTTTCCTTACAACTCTTCACATGTAGCTCTGTCCAAAGAACATACGATCACCAGTAAAAAACTGAAGCACCTAATAGCTTGTAATACATCCACTGTGTGTCCCTGGTTGTTCCTGGTTGTTCCTGGTTGTTCCAGGTTGTTCCTGGTTGTTCCTGGTTGTTCCAGGTTGTTCCTGGTTGTTCCAGGTTGTTCCTGGTTGTTCCTGGTTGTTCCAGGTTGTTCCTGGTTGTTCCAGGTTGTTCCAGGTTGCTCCAGGTTGTTCCTGGTTGTTCCTGGTTGTTCCTGGTTGTTCCTGGGTGTTCCTGGTTGTTCCATGTTGTTCCAGGTTGTTCCAGGTTGTTCCAGGTTGCTCCAGGTTGTTCCTGGTTGTTCCTGGTTGTTGCTGGTTGTTCCAGGTTGTTCCTGGTTGTTCCTGGTTGTTCCTGGTTGTCCCTGGTTGTCCCTGGTTGTTCCTGGTTGTTCCTGGTTGTCCCTGGTTGTTCCTGGTTGTCCCTGGTTGTCCCTGGTTGTTCCAGGTTGTTCCAGGTTGTCCCTGGTTGTCCCTGGTTGTTCCAGGTTGTTCCTGGTTATTCCTGGTTGTCCCTGGTTGTTCCAGGTTGTTCCTGGTTGTTCCTGGTTGTTCCAGGTTGTTCCTGGTTGTTCCAGGTTGTTCCAGGCTGTCACTGGTTGTTCCAGGTTGTCCCTGGTTGTTCCTGGTTGTTCCTGGTTGTTCCAGGTTGTTCCAGGCTGTCACTGGTTGTTCCAGGTTGTTCCTGGTTGTTCCTGGTTGTTCCAGGTTGTCCCTGGTTGTCCCTGGTTGTCCCTGGTTGTTCCAGGTTGTTCCAGGTTGTTCCTGGTTGTTCCAGGTTGTTCCTGGTTGTTCCTGGTTGTCCCTGGTTGTCCCTGGTTGTTCCAGGTTGTTCCAGGTTGTCCCTGGGTGTTCCAGGTTGTTCCTGGTTGTTCCAGGTTGTTCCAGGTTGTCCCTGGTTGTTCCATGTTGTTCCTGGTTGTTCCTGGTTGTTTCTGGTTGTTCCAGGTTGTTCCAGGTTGTTCCAGGTTGCTCCTGGTTGTTCCAGGTTGTTCCAGGTTGTTCCAGGTTGTTCCTGGTTGTTCCAGGTTGTTCCAGGTTGCTCCAGGTTGTTCCTGGTTGTTCCAGGTTGTTCCAGGTTGCTCCAGTTAGTCCCTGGTTGTTCCATGTTGTTCCATGTTGTTCCTGGTTGTTCCTGGTTGTTCCAGGTTGTTCCAGGTTGTTCCAGGTTGCTCCTGGTTGTTCCAGGTTGTTCCAGGTTGTTCCAGGTTGTTCCAGGTTGCTCCTGGGTGTTCCAGGTTGTTCCAGGTTGTTCCAGGTTGTTCCTGGTTGTTCCAGGTTGTTCCAGGTTGCTCCTGGGTGTTCCAGGTTGTTCCAGGTTGTTCCAGGTTGTTCCTGGTTGTCCCTGGGGGTTCCAGGTTGCTCCTGGTTGTTCCAGGTTGCTCCAGGTTGCTCCAGGTTGCTCCAGGTAGTCCCACACATTTTCAATAGGATTCAATTCTGGCGATTTAGTGGGCCAGTCTAGATGTGTGAATGCCCCTGAACATTTTAGGTGAGGCCAATCCTTCTCTGACTAGAGAGTTTTAGGACCATTTTTGCCCACAGTGGAATTAGTCTTCATCTGTGAAGTGATACATCCTCAGACACACACACTAGTGAACACACACACACACTGTGGTTCAAATTTACTGTCCCCTCAACCATGTAATTTAAACACCCCCAGAACACAACACAGGGGATGCAAGTCCAGTGGCAGGTTACTGTCATAGAGCTGCTCCACAGACACTCAGGACATCCTTTGTCCCGAGACCCATCAGGCTCTTCAACTCCTCCCAGTGGGGCCAGAAAAGGGAAGAGGACAGATGAGGACTGAATCTCATGTTAAATCAGAGGTTTATTAATGTGTACTACTACACTCTACTGTACATCTGAACTCCTGGACACTCTACTGGGTATCCTGTACATCTGAACTCCTGGACACTGTACTGTATATCCTGTACATCTAAACTCCTGGACACTCTACTGCATATCCTGTACATCTAAACTCCTGGACACTATACTGCATATCCTGTACATCTAAACTCCTGGACACTATACTGCATATCCTGTACATCTAAACTCCTAGACACTATACTGCATATCCTGTACATCTAAACTCCTGGACACTTTACTGCATATCCTGTACATCTAAACTCCTAGACACTATACTGCATATCCTGTACATCTAAACTCCTGGACACTATACTGGTATATCCTGTACATCTAAATTCCTGGACACTGTACTGTATATCCTGTACATCTAAACTCCTGGACACTGTACTGTATATCCTGTACATCTAAGCTCCTGGACACTCTAGTGCATATCCTGTACATCTAAACTCCTGGACACTATACTGTATATCCTGTACATCTAAACTCCTGGACACTCTACTGTATATCCTGTACATCTAAGCTCCTGGACACTCTACTACATATCCTGTACATCTAAACTCCTGGACACTATACTGTATATCCTGTACATCTAAACTCCTGGACACTCTACTGTATATCCTGTACATCTAAACTCCTGGACACTATACTGTATATCCTGTTCATCTAAACTCCAGGACACTATACTGTATATCCTGTAGATCTAAACTCCTACACACTATACTGTATATCCTGTACATCTAAACTCCTGGACACTATACTGTATATCCTGTACATCTAAACTCCTGGACACTGTACTGTATATCCTGTACATCTAAACTCCTGGACACTCTACTGTATATCCTGTACATCTAAACTCCTGGACACTATACTGTATATCCTGTACATCTAAACTCCAGGACACTCTACTGTATATCCTGTAGATCTAAACTCCTGGACACTATACTGTATATTCTGTACATCTAAACTCCTACACACTATACTGTATATCCTGTACATCTAAACTCCTGGACACTGTACTGTATATCCTGTACATCTAAACTCCTGGACACTATACTGTATATCCTGTACATCTAAACTCCTGGACACTGTACTGTATATCCTGTACATCTAAACTCCTGGACACTGTACTGTATATCCTGTACATCTAAACTCCTGGACACTATACTGTATATCCTGTACATCTAAACTCCTAGACACTCTGCTGTATATCCTGTACATCTAAACTCCTGGACACTATACTGTATATCCTGTACATCTAAACTCCTGGACACTATACTGTATATCCTGTACATCTAAACTCCTAGACACTCTGGACACTGTACCGTATATACTGTACACCTGCACTATCAAACACTTTACCTAAATACCAATATATGCACATGTTTATTCAGTATGTCATTATCTCCTGATATCTGGGCCCCTTGCACATTTTTTTACAGTCTTTTTATTTGTTTATTTTGTACAGTCTTTTTATTTGTTTATTTTGTACAGTATTTTTTTTATCTATCTATCTATCTATCTATCTATCTATCTATCTATCTATCTATCTATCTATCTAAAACAATGACCCATTCTTGGTCTTTCTGTTTACATCACACAGATTTAAAGTATGAGTGTATTTAAAGTCACTGACTTTGCAAATATACACATAGTTCTTCCGCTGTATTTACAATTTGCATGTGGCTGCCCAGAACCGTTATCAATCTGAGGCCTACTCAGGCACTGATGTAAGGCCGTGGATTGGAATAGAAATGAGCTGTAGGCGGTTTACACTGTTTGTATGTGTGGATGAACACATGTCTGTGTCAGAGGCGTAGAGCGAGGCAGAAGGAGATGAATGATAGCATGTTTTGAAATGCACGTCTGTACGCTTGCGCAGTGGCAGAGGCCAAGAACGGCGATAACGCAGGCAATTTGCATTTTATTAAAGTGTTTGCCTTGTTAAGCCCCTCATTATAATGCTCCCTGTGCGGCTTGTGTGTGCCTCATGGGCCATTGCCTCTCCAGAGAGACACATCAGTTACACAGAGATGTAAGCTATCATGAGCTTACTCATGCATGCCTCCGGTTCCTGTACCAAATCCTTATGTTTCCCTTTCTCTCTCTGTCTCTCGCCCTATCCCTCTCTCTCTTGTCTAGATCTTCACCACGATGTGGACTCCATCCAACCTTCCTCCGAGCTAAGCCGCATCCCAGCCTGGCTTCGCGTGCCGCTTGGCACCTTCAATCAGGATTAGCCACCGGCAGCAGCACACATGCAGTGAACAACAGATCAGTCCCGATGCCAAGATACTTCTTCTTCTCTACTTCGGAGGTCTTACTCGTGGTGAATCGGAGCAGAGTGTGGAGAATAACAATAGCCTACACCTTGAAAAAATACTGAAGCTCATTCTGCTTTCAATCTCGACAGCCGTTGAGGGATTGTTTGTTCTTTCCACATGCAAAGCATAAGATAAACCCTAACAAAGGACCGGCACCACCACCCAAGGACTTCATGTTCAAAGGCAAGTGTGATATCATGTTCAAAGGCAAGTGTGAACGATAAGACTATTTCTCTTTTTGAAACGTTGCAAGCACCACACCTGGCACTGCACCAATAGAACTATGCATAGGGATGCTAACAAGTCGTCCCAGGTTCTGCTCTAGACCCATATGGGAAACTAAACTTGGACTAGACCCGAGGAACGTTCCGTGACTGCGGATTACATTGAAAGGGACCTGTTGACCTAGTGGCCTGTGGCTACTCTTGTGTTACGGCAAGTTAAACAAAAACTGGATAAGTGACTGCAACCCCATGCGAGGGAACATGTTGTCCATTTGAGAACCTTATTTCAAGATGGGACATGTAACTAAGCGATCACCAAGCCAATTGTGGATCCACTGAAGGTACCGTAGCATAGCTATGAACAGCAGTAGAAGGTTGTAATGGATCAGTACAACAGCACTAGTGAGCTTCCCCTATCCAACACCAATGGGAGCTCAAAGAACTCTGAGGACGTGGATGATGGAATGCTCCTGGGCCTCCAGATCTTCCTGTCAGCCATTCTGGCCGTAGTAACCCTGGCTACCATGCTGTCCAATGCCTTTGTCATTGCCACCATCTTCTTGACGCGCAAGCTCCACACGCCCGCCAACTTCCTCATAGGGTCCTTGGCCTTGACAGACCTGCTTGTATCCATCTTGGTCATGCCCATTAGCATCGTCTACACGGTGAGTAAGACGTGGACTCTGGGCCAGATCATGTGCGACATCTGGTTGTCATCGGACATCACCTTCTGCACGGCGTCCATTCTGCACCTGTGTGTGATAGCACTGGACCGCTACTGGGCCATCACGGATGCGCTAGAGTACTCCAAGAGGCGGACCACGCGACGGGCTGCACTGATGATCGGAGTGGTGTGGGTCATCTCCATTTCCATCTCTATGCCACCGCTCTTCTGGAGGCAGGCCAAGGCTCACGAGGAACTGACCGATTGCCTAGTCAACACAGACCAGATCTCCTACACGCTCTACTCAACCTTCGGGGCTTTCTATGTGCCTACTGTTCTCCTTGTCATCCTCTATGGCCGCATTTACGTGGCTGCCCGATCAAGGATCTTCAAGACACCGGCGTCGTGTGGGAAGCGCTTTACGACAGCACAGTTGATCCAGACGTCGGCAGGCTCATCCCTCTGTTCCCTCAACTCCTCATCCAACCAAGAGGGGCATCTCAATCTCGGTGGATCAGGAGGTGGAGGAGGGTCTCCACTCTTCATGAACAGTGTGAAGGTGAAGCTAGCAGACAGCGTCCTGGAACGGAAACGATTGTGCGCTGCAAGGGAGAAGAAAGCCACAAAGACCCTTGGCATCATCCTGGGGGCCTTCATTGTCTGCTGGCTGCCCTTCTTCGTGGTAACTCTGGTCATGGCTATTTGCAAGGACTGCTGGTTCCACCCAATCCTCTTTGACTTCTTCACCTGGCTTGGCTATCTCAACTCGCTCATCAACCCCGTTATCTACACCGTCTTCAATGATGAGTTCAAGCAGGCCTTCCACAAACTCATCAAGTTCAAAAGATGCTACTGAAGGACCCTCACGAAGGACAGTTCTGCTCAGCTGTTTTCAGCACTGGTAAAGAGCTTCAACCATGAAAGGCTGGGGTATCAGACACGAGGGACTGTGGACATCCACTGTGGCGTTTGCTTTAGTGTCTTTAAGTTTAAAACCCATGGTCATAATGTTTGGTCATAATACATTTGGAACAATTGGATCCCCATAAAAAGCTTGTGTAAAGATAAAAGTCCTTGTGCCAAACTTTAGATGTTACCCAGTAGATTTGCGTATGCATGCGTAGTAAGGGGGCTCCACCCATTTGTACATTTGTGTCTAAAAGCAATTGCTAAGAGCCTTATCAACCAAAAAAAGACTACGTCGGAAAGAAAGAAGGAATAGGACTATCTGTTGGACGGCACTGAACTGGAATGGTCTGTTCTACACCCTATACATGAGTTACGAAGACGAGATGTGTATATATATATAAAGATTTCATTTTTCAAAGTATATAAAATACATATCAAATGCTTTAGTTTTTTCGGAATCTGTGTGATCTTTTAGATTCTGGTATTTGAAACCACTTTGATGGCTATTCTCAGCAACGCTTCAGGTCGCTCACAGACATGGATTGAGCCCAACCTTGGGCCGAATTGAAATCGCGACAGTCATTCATCATTGAAAAACCTTTATAACCCAGGCTTAATCTGGAGGTTGTGAAGATTGGCCCATAAATTTTTAACAACTTTTGCCTTATAAAAAACATAAATAGCCTTTTACGATGCATCTGAGGGACCTGGTGAGATCGTTTTCCCGTGACCATGCCTTGCTTTTATGAAGGTGGGGTAATTTATCAGGTTCATGCTAATATCACTCATGTTAAATGAAGTCCTACTGTGCCTACTTTAGTCCGGTCCACCCAAGGGAGTTAATGCAGTGCTGTGTTTGCTGTTCTCAGTGCTAAATCCAGTCTGAGCAACAGTGTTTATAGGCAGCACATGGCTAGATGTTTCAAATCATGCTAATCACGTCTACTTCTTCCATATCCCTGGGCCTTGATGGATTCAGTGGCTCTTGTATAACATCCGGCATAGCAGAAGATGTACTGTCCAGAGAGGAGAAGCATGTTAGAGCAGCTATGTGTTCACATGGGGGAATAGTTCCATGTAATGGACAGTGATGGACTGAGGTCTGCAGCTGGTTTGAACATGAGACGGTAAGACATTGTTCTGGGCTCATGTTGTAAAGACGGTCTTCAAAGGATCCTCTGGGCAAGAAGTCAAGTCATGCTATTTCTCCACATGTACGGTAGGTACCTGACCTTTTCCTTGGAACCTAACCTGATTTGATGTAAGCCATGCAGTCGTTTTAGCAAAGTCTGTTTTGAGCCATCTAGTGTCTCTTGTTTTCAGATCAGATTAATTGGTCAGGAAACAAGCTGATCTTGCATGAGTACTGGAGGCAATTATGACACGGACATGATAGCAAATGCCACCTCAAACTTTTCATGGCAACATGAAAACTCTGGATTACTTACCAGCCTTCACTGGTTTCGTTTCCAGTCATTTTGGAGGAGATGAGGTAAGCTGTTTGGTAGTGGTTGGTATGGTGCAGTGGGTTACACCTCTGCTCTCTATGCTGGGGTTCAGTTCTCCACCTGGGCTGCCAACCTACACTATACCAATTTGAGTCCTTAGGCAAGACTCCTAACACTACGAGCCCTTCGAGTACCTCGAGCCCTTCAAGCTTCAAGTACAGCTTGACACAACCCGTCATCTTTGAAGACACACTCTCTTCTGTCCTGGCTCCCAAATGGTGGAATGAACTCCCATTGGCTGTCTGAACAGTTGGGTCTCTTGTGGTCTTGAAGTGCAGACTGAAGACCCAGCTCTGTGTGAGTGAGCACTAGTAGAGGTGTATACTGGTTCTGCACTCATACTCACAATTACCCTTCCTCTCCCTAGGTATGAGCTGGGTTGGGTTGCCAGGTAGTGCACTATCCTTAAAATCATAAAATCTGTGTATTGCTGTCTAGGTATTAGCACTGGCCCTTGTTCGGGCAGTGTCTGAGCTCATGGTGAGTTTTAGACAATCTGTGAGTGCCAAGTCTAGGGTCTGTTGGAGCCCTGGGGATAAACTCACAGTGGACTCTTCCAACCAGCATTCATCGTGTTATTATTAACGTGACACCAAGATTTTTTTTTTATTTAAAAAAAGTTCACATTATTATTTCCAAAATCTAAATACCAACAGCATTAAAAATATAGAAATGTACCCTCTGAGACCACCCACGGTCCGAGCTCATGGCGAGTTTTAGACTCTAACCTTCTTATACTAGCATTGAAATATTATCCAACAGAACACTAAGCACGATTGTAGGTTGCTCCGGATAAGAGCGTCTGCTAAACGTTGTAAATGTACGTTGGCCTACTTGTGTAGCTGTAAAAGTGTGAGGCGATCTGGATAAGAGCATCTGCCAAAAGCCATAAATGCAGGTGTGAAGATAATCTGCCGGCGTAATGAAAGGGACAGTCAAAACAGAGTTTCCAAACACCTCTGCATCATTTAGTGTTTTTGGAATGACTCAGATGATAAGAAGCAGAAGATTAACCAACTTCTAGGACTAACCTCTGACCAATGATGGGCGGTCTCTGGCTTTTGCACAATGCCGGAAGTACTCTCTAAACTTGGCGAACTGTCCTACTTGTTGGTCACTTCTCTAAAGAAGGGGGTGGTACCGTCACGGTGTACTGCACAGATTTGCGGCCCTGACCTGTTTTCCTCTTTCAGACACCCACACATGCCACACACTCTTAACCAATACAGCCACCTGAGTCACAGAGCACACAGTTCAGTTCTGATGCTGACTTTTTCTATTTATACCAGCGCCCACCCGTGCCTCTGAAGATGGGACTCCATTTTGAAGTGCGGAACAATAACAACCTGGACCCCGTCCTTTAAACGCACTGAACTTTTTGAAGGGATCTTTGAGCGATGTTTATCCAGGCCGGCTTTTGAAGTTTGGGCTGTTTCCAGGTCTAATGCACCTGACTGATCTCATCGAGGACACGATAATTAGCCAACAAGCCCTGCCAGGTGTGTCTTTGAATCTACAGGCTTTTCCACCATGTTTTGACTTTCCTAGCTTTGATTCCTTTTCCAAATCTTCACCTTCTCATCCCTTTAGCGGTACCTGGCGGGAAACATCAAGCTGGGGTTACGTCCCGGTGTTATTCGTCTGCAGACTTTGGGGAAGCTGGAGTTTATGATTAGCATAGAATGAAAAGGAGTCACGACATGAGAGGGACACAGGCACTGTTCAGAGAGCCGAGCCTAGGGTCTGTTGGAGCCCTGGGGATATACTCACAGTGGACTCCTCCACCCAGCATTCATCATGTTATTATTAAAGTTCAGATTATTACTTCCAAAATCTAAATACCATCCACATTAAAAGTATGTACAGGGGTTGGACAATGAAACTGAAACACCTGTCATGTTAGTGTGGGAGGTCTCATGGCTAAATTGGACCAGCCTGGTGGCCAATCTTCATTAACTGCACATTGCACCAGTAAGAGCAGAGTGTGAAGGTTCAGTTAGCAGGTAAGAGCACAGTTCTGCTCAAAATACTGCAATGCACACAGCATTATGGGTGACATACCAGAGTTCAAAAGAGGACACACTGTTGGTGCTGTGACCAAGACAGCAAGTCTTTGTGATGTATCAAGAGCCACGGTATCCAGGGTAATGTCAGCATACCACCAAGAAGGACGAACCTCCACCAGCATCACGTAGTGACCTGGCCACTATCCTGCAAGAAGAATGGCTTAAAATCCCTCTGACCACTGTGCAGGACGCAGTATATGTCATTTCCAAGACCAACTGACGCTGTATTGGCCGCAAAAGGAGGCCCTACACCATACTAATAAATGATTGTGGTCTACAACCAGGTGTTTCAGTTTCATTGTCCAACTCCTGTACATATACCACATGAGACCACCCACTGGTATGAGTCCCCTTAGCAGTCGCCTACCTTGTCTGACTGTTCATTCCTGGTCCTAACATCCATCTTAATTGACCTGATCATAACTGGATAGTAAGACATCCCGGCCTTTCTATGTGTCCCAGCAGCATCTCCAAGGACACATACAGTATTATGGGATTCAGTGATTGGATGAAAGGTACCTTGCACATTTACTGTATAGGTCTCTTGCTTATATCTCTCCTGAGTCCTTGTTTGTGTGGATGTACAGGGTCTCGCAATTGTTTGCAAGGTATTAGACTAATACAACAACTGACAAACAATCAATGACCACAAAACAATCAATGTCTCAGTCTTGCATCTTGTGTTTCACAATACAAATCTATAAAACTGAGAGTCAAGGTATCGCTTCCTCCTCTGAGAGAGCCACCTCCATTTAGGTCATTTCCTTGTCTGAGGGGGAAATTTAATTTGGTGAGGGGTGCCTTGTGTCAGTTTATTGGAATATAGAGGCAAAATAATGAGCAGGAAATCCTGGATGGTTCGAACCTGATCCAGCACAACACACATTAACACATTACTACCATTTCAGTGTCACTGCAATGCTCAGAACGATCCACCACCCACATAATACCTGCTCTGTGGTGGTCCTGTGGGGGTCCTGACCATTAATGGACAGGATAATGCAATAATACCAATGGACTGCGGTCTGTAACTGTAGAACTACAGACTGCTCCTATATGGTCAGGACCACCACAGAGCAGGTATTACGTGGGTGGTGGACCATTTCAAAGAGGGTGCTGATACCCCACATAATACCTGCTCGGTGGTGGTCGTGGGGGGGTCCTGTCCATTAATGAACAGGATAATGCAATAATACTGATGGACTACGGTCTGTAAAACTGTAGTGACTACTCTATATGGTCAAGTAGGATACCACCACAGAGCAGGTATTATGTGGGTGGTGGATCGTTCTCAGCACTGCAGTGACACTGAAATGGTCCACCACCCACATAATACCTGCTCTGTGGTGGTCCTGTGGGGGTCCTGTCCATTAATGAACAGGATAATGCAATAATACAGATGGACTACGGTCTGTAACTGTAGAACTACAGACTACTCCTATATGGTCAAGACCCCCACAGGACCACCACAGAGCAGGTATTATGTGGGTGGTGGATCGTTCTCAGCACTGCAGTGACACTGAAATGGTCCACCACCCACATAATACCTGCTCTCTGGTGGTCCTGTGGGGGTCCTGTCCATTAATGAACAGGATAATGCAATAATACAGATGGACTGCGGTCTGTAACTGTAGAACTACAGACTGCTCCTATATGGTCAGGACCACCACAGAGCAGGTATTATGTGGGTGGTGGATCGTTCTCAGCACTGCAGTGACATTGAAGTGGTCCACCACCCACATAATACCTGCTCTGTGGTGGCAATAATACAGATGGACTGCGGTCTGTAACTGTAGAACTACAGACTTCCCTATATGGTCAGTGGAGCTGATAACATGGATAAAGAGGGTAGATACACTATGTATATATGAGGATGTTCATATTCAAGTGAATCTGAGTAGATATATAGACTACTTGTTATTATTTAGAACCTGTACAGCTGTGCAAATAACCACTGTGTTACCGAGGCGTTACTGCAATAGACTGAGATCAAGTTCAAGTATCAGTTTGAATTGTGTGTAGGTGCATTTCTACTACCAAAGTTCACTCAGCAATGTGGCTCGGCCATTAACCTCAAAACAGAAGAAGGATACACACAATGGAAGGTAGGCCAGGGGGTAGGTCACAAATCACAAAGCCTCATTTTTATACAGTTATGGTAAATTCAATACAACAACAACTAATACCACTATTACTACTAATACTACTAATACTAAAAATATAGGAGTAGTATTAATGATATGTGCCTTTACATACCCATCATAGAAATGAAAGTAATCTGAGAAAAGCATTTTAAATTTTAAATTTTAAATATCTCTAAAGATGGAAAGAGAAGATGAAGAGCTAATAGGTGAAGGTATAGAATTGGAAAGGGTGGGTGGGGGCAGCAACGCTAAAGGACCTGCCACCCATAAAGGAATGCCTCAACCTAGAGACAGCCAGAAGACCCGAGTCAGAGAACCTTAGCTTGTGTGAAGGGCATTAGGATATAAACAGTGCAAGTCCACGCCAGGCTTTAGAGGTCAACAGCTGGAAATTTTGGAGTTTGAATGTACTGCAGAGGGCAAAGGGTAAACCATAAAACACAGAGCTGTGATAGTCTAACTTTCATTTTGCAATGCAATAAAGCAGAAACCAGGATTTCAGCATCTTCAGAGGTAAGCTGAGGGCGGAGTCTAGGAATACTGCGAGGATGAAAAGCCGGACATGGTCAGAGATTTGATATGTGGCTCGAAGCTGAGACACGGGTCAAACACCACGGTGTTGTGCAGTAGAGGAAGGGCTGCCATGGCTATCCTCAACAACAAGAACGCAACCCAGGTAGGCAGAGATGGTTGACTTTGGTATCCACGTTCAAAAAACTGAAAGGTAAGTTATTATGACTTATTGCTTAGATCAGTGTAGAGGCTAGATAGAGCTTTGAAAGTCCCATAATAATAACTCATATTTCAACAGAACAGCCCTGTTTCAGCTGGCAACATCAGATGCATACAGATGCAGAGCTAAAGGTGCCGTGATCTTGTTTATGGCTTGACTAGAACTACCCTATCATAGAATTATCTGGTGGGGAAACTTTGTTTATCACTTCCGCTGTCTGTTTGTCACAGAACTCTTATTTGCTCCTTTGTCTCCAGCTTGTTGACCACGCTGCTGTTCCGGGGCATCTATCAGCCCGAATGGCATGCATGCATACTGTTAGTATCCGGTTACCCGCTGTCTGTGCAGCCTCAGGTACATTGAAAGCACATAATGCGAACACATCATGCCATATTTAACCATCGGCCTACATTCTTTGGCTTCTTCATGCTGATATCCCACCTCCCTTTAAAAGCCTCCCGTTAAAAAATCATTACCTCATTAAATATCTGATCTATTTTGACATCTTTCTGCTTAGAGACACCAGCAAAGTTCTGAACTTCCTTACAGGTATTAAGTGACAGGTTCAACCCACAGCCACACACAGCTTTGCTCACCAGTGTCCCCCGGCTATGGCAGACAAACTAAACGCCGTTAGCAATGCGGTATCAGTACACACAGGCAGGATTATACCAGCGTTCAGTCGCATCCCAACAGATGGCAGCTGTACACCAGTGACTCCTCTCACCCAACACCCTACTGTGCAGCCTAAGGCTATGCTAACATAGTCATATGCACAACTCCATGTGTTCCCCGACCATTTTCTTTTTCTTCTTTCATCCCCCTGTTTCTCTATAGGGGAACTCATTTTGCTGAACCTAAGGTACGCTTTGGAGGGAAGCAACCTTCCAGGTAAGCATCGAGGTAGAGGTAACCCTGCTGTCCCTCTTTTAGCACGCTCCTGTGCTCCCACTGGCTTCACACAGCCTGGATTCAACTTGAACACCGCCCACGCCTACAGTGCTCGGGGCTACGCTGTAAAAAAGTGGCACCCCAAAACATAGCCTCACCTTCAGAGTAAGTTTGGGTGCTCCTTATCAAACTACATGATGAAATGAGAATAGCATCCTCTAGAGTAAACTCTTCTGTACATATTTATGCAAAATTAAACCAACAAAAAAACAATAAAACTATATAATAAAGTTATGGCTCATTATAGTTTCCCCAATATGTTAAACTCAGTTAATAAAGAGACGTTATTTGGTAAAGCTTGCAGGAAGACTGTCTGGAAGATGATAAGCTTAGTTTCTCTAAGGACTGTAACTTTGTAGTGAACACTTTATAGATAATTACAGAACTCGCAGGAAACACAGTGAAATATGAAAAATGTCTCTATGATGCCAAACCAAGTGTCATAATAAGCATCCAGCAAAGTTTGAATGAAGGATATAAGATCTAAACATGATTAAACATGGCTTAAGACTGCTGACCAAACCTAAGAACTGTGTGGGAGTGGCTAAGGAGAAACTTGACTGACAAGCTTTTTGTTCAACATGCCTAACCAGCTCCGCCCCTCATACAGAACTAACACCATTATCCAGCTTTCATGTGATGCCTATAGAAATGTACATGGATGGACAACTTGATGAAGAAATGGATGAAGGAACAGTGTTTATATTCGAATAAAGGAATGAACAGATGAAGGAACAATGTTGGTGTATGGATAAAGGAATGAACGGATGAAGAAACAATAATGGTGTACAGATAAAGGAATGAACGGATGAAGGAACAATGTTGGTGTACAGATAAAGGAATGAACGGATGAAGGAACAATGTTGGTGTACAGATAAAGGAATGAACGGATGAAGGAACAATGTTGGTGTATAAAGGAATGAAGGGATGAAGAAACAATGTTGGTGTACAGATAAAGGAATGAATGGATGAAGAAACAATGTTGGTGTATGGATAAAGGAATGAACGGATGAAAATACAGTGTTGGTGTATGGATAAAGAAATGAACGGATGAAGAAACATGCTTGGTGTATGGATAAAGGAATGAACGGATGAAGAAACAGTGTTGGTGTATGGATAAAGGAATGAAGGGATGAAGAAACAATGTTGGTGTACAGATAAAGAAATGAACAGATGAAGAAACAATGATGGTGTATACATAAAGAAATGAACGGAGAAAGAAACAATGATGGTGTATGGATAAAGGAAAGAACAGACAACGAAACAATGTTGGTGTACAGATAAAGGAATGAACGGATGAAGGAACAATGTTGGTGTACAGATAAAGGAATGAACGGATGAAGAAACAGTGTTGGTGTACAGATAAAGGAATGAACGGATGAAGGAACAATGTTGGTGTATAAAGGAATGAATGGATGAAGAAACAATGTTGGTGTATAAAGGAATGAAGGGATGAAGAAACAATTTTGATATATGGATAAAGGAATGAACGGATGAAGAAACAATGTTGGTGTACAGATAAAGGAATGACCAGACGACAAAACAATGTTGGTGTACAG
The DNA here is from genome assembly GCA_024036415.1 of Prochilodus magdalenae. Lineage (NCBI taxonomy): Eukaryota > Metazoa > Chordata > Actinopteri > Characiformes > Prochilodontidae > Prochilodus > Prochilodus magdalenae. The sequence goes on from JAMWET010007263.1 coordinate 880,032, forward strand.
ATAAAGGAATGACCAGACGACAAAACAATGTTGGTGTACAGATAAAGGAATGAACAGATGAAGAAACAATGTTGGTGTAAGGATAAAGGAATGAAGGGGTGAAGAAACAATGTTGGTGTATGGATAAAGGAATGAAGGGGTGAAGGAACAATGTTGGTGTATGGATAAAGGAATGAAGGGGTGAAGAAACAATGTTGGTGTATGGATAAAGGAATGAAGGGATGAAGGAACAATGTTGGTGTATGGATAAAGAAATGAACGGACGAAGGAACAATGTTGGTGTATGGATAAAGGAATGAAGGGGTGAAGAAACAATGTTGGTGTATGGATAAAGGAATGAAGGGGTGAAGGAACAATGTTGGTGTATGGATAAAGGAATGAAGGGGTGAAGAAACAATGTTGGTGTATGGATAAAGGAATGAATGGATGAAGGAACAATGTTGGTGTATGGATTAAAGAAATGAACGACGAAGGAATCAATGTTGGTGGGTATGTTGGGATGGATAAAGGAATGAAGGGGTGAAGAAACAATGTTGGTGTATGGATAAAGGAATGAAGGGGTGAAGGAACAATGTAGGTGTATGGATAAAGGAATGAAGGGGTGAAGAAACAATGTTGGTGTATGGATAAAGGAATGAAGGGGTGAAGGAACAATGTTGGTGTATGGATAAAGGAATGAAGGGGTGAAGGAACAATGTTGGTGTATGGATAAAGGAATTAACGAATGAAGGAACAATGTTGGTGTATAAAGGAATGAAGGGATGAAGAAACAATGTTGGTGTACAGATAAAGGAATGAACGGATGAAGAAACAATGTTGGTGTATAAAGGAATAAATGGATGAAGAAACAATGTTGGTGTATGGATAAAGGAATGAACGGATGAAGAAACAATGTTGGTGTATAAAGGAATAAATGGATGAAGAAACAATGTTGGTGTATGGATAAAGGAATGAACGGATGACGGAACAATGTTGGTGTATAGATAAAGAAATGAACAGATGACGGAACAGTGTTGGTGTATAGATAAAGAAATGAACGGACGAAGGAACCATGTTGGTGTACAGATAAAGGAATGAAGGGATGAAGAAACAATGTTGGTGTATGGATAAAGGAATGAAGGGATGAAGAAACAATGTTGGTGTACAGATAAAGGAATGAAGGGGTGAAGGAACAATGTTGGTGTACAGAGAAAAGAATGAACGGATGAAGAAACAATGTTGGCGTATGGATAAAGGAATGAAGGGGTGAAGGAACTATCTTGAATTGACAGTCATGACTGAATGAGTAAGTTAATGAATGAACAGGCACCAGTTTGTGGTTATGCTGGTTAGCTTTAGCTCCCTAAGTTTCTCTGACCCTGAAACAGAGATGTCAGTCTTGTGATGAATCAGGGGGAATGCTAACAGAGGCCTACATTTCCATGGATTAGGACTGCACCGATTAAATGGAAGGGAGAGAAGTATAGAAATATATGGGTGGTTTATTGATCACTAGGAAGTTTTCATAAGACCATTGTGTATACTGTGGCCCAGAGAAACAAGGTGAACTCTATTAGAAAGAAAGATGTGGGGTTCCTGTGGCTATAAACTCATTACATAAATATTTTAATAAAAGTTCATTTGCATTATAATGTGGAAATTTGGAATTAGTGTTTTCAGTAATATGAGAGCAGTTTGGCTCAACACAAGTTGATAAAATCACGAAGTTCCCAGCTTTGAAATAACTAATAGGATGCTGGGGAGCTGTAATGAAACTGCAGAAATGATGAACAGACCGATAGATGAATATACCATGACTCAGAAAGAGAAAGTTAGAGAGTGGAGGGTTGAGTGATCAGTAAGTCTATATGCACAACTGCGTGTCTGAGCTGTGCTAGTTGTGGAAGCCAAGTTAGGGACTCTGGTGAACATATAGGTGAAGACCGACCTAGTATACACACGAAGCACACCAGTCAAACATACTACACTAGGGGGCCAGTGAGCACACTTGCCAGAGCGATTATGGCGAGCCGCTGTCGCACAGTGTCAGCTGGCAGGCTAGTTGGCCGGGGTTAGGTTGCTCCTGGCCCGAGAGGCACTTCCATGTTGTTACTGTGCCAATCTAAAAGCCAATGGGTTTTAAGTTCACCAACGCGGATAATCGATTGAGTCAACAGAGGTATAGCAATTGGCATTGCTGCCTGCCGGATTTCCGTACACCCGTGGAAATTAAGTACTGTGTCTGACTAGTCGTGCTATGTGGCAGCATTGGGTCTTGGTCATGTAGAGTAATAGGTATTCCTCAATACAGGACACATGCCGATACACATACCTCCATTGCGCATGTGACGTTTGCAAGGACAGGCCTTATCGCTGTCTCCCTGAACGTCAACCATAACACTCTAATAAAGGCTGCAAGACCTTCAGCGCCGCAGTGCATGATTCCACTCCCAATGAGTCTGTCACTGTTGTAGTGACCACTTAGTTCAGGACGTATGTGTGCTGTAGACAGGGCACGGGCATACCTGCACACAGACCGTTACAATGTCTGCCCTTAACACCAGGTCAACGTCACCAAAGACTGGAGTGGGTGTTCCGTGTGCCGACACCTGTTCCAGTGGCTGTGAGCCTCAGAATGGCAGTCCCCCGGTCATCTTCAAGTGACGAGTCCCGCTTTTTGTCTTGGTGGATAACGACACACAATGATTTCTGTGTGTGGAAGGCACTGTGGTCGAGCACCAAGACAGAAACGGTTTGTTTGTCACTACGGTATGTCCCCCCCCGCTATGTCCCCCCCCAAAGGCCTGGTGTCACTCCATCTCCACCCCTACCGCACAATCTGCAGGAGCGGTGTGAGAATATTTAAGCTGCATGGGATGGATTATCACAGGACACCATTAGGAACCTCTACAGCTCCATGCCGAGACATCGTGCCCGACGTAGCTGAGTCCAGCTATTCTTTAATGACACTGACAAATATTCTTTTTGTCATGTATAACATAGCTGGCGCTCTTGATCCCACACGTAAGACTTTCTCTAGTCTTGTAAGTCCTGATTCATGCGTAGTATTTAATTAAGACCAACAAAGCATCGGCAGCAGACATCACTGAAACTGCGACTTTCCAATAGAAAACTAAGCCCACAGGAAGTTTTAGGAGCCCCTTTTGGGGTTTTATGTCCTTATGGAAAAAGCGAAAGCCTGAAGAGTTGCACGGATTTTTGCTGTGCTAATAACTTTGAAACTAGCTGCGCTAAACTTTGCAATAAGCTTCAGGCCAGATTTGTTTGTTGGACCTTTTTATCCATACAGCCTTTATCTTTCGTTCCTGATGCCTTTTAGTAAACATTTTTAATACTGCAGTGCAGCATCCAGTGATTAGGATACAGGACCACAGCCGGTAAACCTTTCAACCATTTCCTTACCAAGTACACTAAAAGGACATAAGTATTGGGACACACCTCTTAAGATGTCTTTGCTTTTAGAAACTGCATGATGGTACAACTGTGTGTAAATGCGTTTAGGAACCACAGAAGCTCAGTCATGAAGAGTCCGACGAGGTAAAGTCATAGGTCAAGGTCGCCAAGTGCTGAGGGTCGTAGTGTGTGAAAGCCTCCAAAGCTCTGCTGACTCAATAGCTGTGGAGTTCCAAACCTCCCCTGGCATTAACATCAGCACAGAAGCTGTGCACCAGGAGCTCCCTGGCTTCATTGTCTTTTTTATGGGCAGCTGCACGCAAACCTTAAATCACCAAGCACAATCCCAAGCTTCAGATGGAGTTGTGTAAAGTGCCACTGGACTCTGGAACAGTGGAAACATGATCTGTGGACTGGCCAATCACTGTGCCTACTGTAAATTTGGTGAGGAAGGAATAATGCAGTAATGTTGTGTAGACTCAGTGGCAAGTGTGTAGGTGCGCGTTGTAGTTGTAATGTGAAGTAGTGTGTTTGGTGTACAGTTAACTCAAGTAAGTGTAATGTGATTAGTGTACATGTATAAGTAGGTGTTTCGGTAGTACCAGAAACTCAGTAAGTGTATATGCGTTAGTGGTGCTGTAAGAGTAGGTGTGTTAGGTGTATACAGTAATCTCTCAAGTACACGTTGTAATGTGTTTAGGTGTGCTGTAGAGTACGTGTCGTGTCTGGTGTTGTACAGTAACTCAGAAGTGTAGTGCGTTAGTGTGCTGTAAGTAGTGTGTTGAGTGTACAGTGACTCACAGTATAGTGTAATGTGTTTAGTGTGCGCAGTAAGGTAGTGTGGTTTGGTGTACAGTGACTTCAGTAAGTGTAGTGCGTTAAAAGTGTGCTGTAAGTAGTGTGGGTTGGTGTACAGTGACTCAGTAAGTGTAATGTGGGGTTAGTGTACACTGTAAGTAGTGTGTTGGTGTACAGTAACTCAGTAAGTGTAAAGGCTGTTAGTGTGCTGACATGCTAAGTAAGTGTGTTGGTGTACAGTAACTCAGTAAGAGTGTAAGGTTGTGTTAGTGTGCTGTATAGTAGTGTGTTGGTGTAACAGTAACTCAGTAAGTGTGTAGCGTGCGTTAGTGTCGTGATGTAAGTAGTGTGTGGGTTTAAACAGTAACTCAAGTAATGTGTAATGCGTTAGTGTACTGTAAAGTATTTGTGGTTGGTGTACAGTAACTCATGTAAGTGTAAATGTGTTAGTGTAAGCTGTAGAGGTAGTGTGTTGGTGTACAGATACTCTCTGTAAGTGTGTAATGTGTTGTAGTGTGCTGTAGTAAGTAGTGTGTTGGTGGTACAGTAATCTCAGTAAGCTGTCGTAATGTGTTGAGTGTGTCTTGTACAAGTAGCATGTTGGTGTCATACAGATAACTCAGTAAGTGTAATGTCGTTAGTGTTGCTGTAAGTAGTTTGTTGGTGTACAGTAACTCAGTGAGTGTAATGCGTTTAGTGTACTGTAAGTAGTGTGTTGGTGTACAGTAACTCAGTAAGTGTAATGCGTTAGTGTGCTGTAAGCTAGTGTGTGTGTGTACCGGTGTACAGTTTAACTCAGTAAGTGTAATTGACGTTTAGTGTCCTGTGAAGTAGTGGTGTGTGTGGGGTGTACCAGTAACTCAGTAAGTGTAATGTGTTAGAAGTACTGTTAGTAGTGTGTTGGTGTACAGTAACTCCGTAAGTGGTAATAGCGTTGTGTACAGTACTGTAGAGTGAGTGTGTTTTTGGTGTACGCCGAGTGAACCCCCCCCCGCCCCCCCCAGACAGTGTGAGAAGAAAAGTGAACTCAGTAAGTGTAATTGCGTAGATGTACTGATAAGTAGTGTGTGCTATGGTGGTGTACAGTAAACTCAGTAAGTGTAATGCGTTAGTGTGGCTGTAAAGTAGTGTAGTTGGTGTAACCAGTAACTCAGTGAGTGTAATCGCGTTAGTGTACTGTAAGTAGTGTGTTGGTGTACGTACAGTAAACTCAGTAAGTGTAATGGTGTTAGTGTACCCTTTGTAAGTAGTTGTGTTTTGGTGTACAGTATCACTCAGTAAGTGTAAATGCGTTACCGTGTACTGTAAAGTAGTGTGTTGGGTGTACAGTCCCAACTAAGTAAAGTGTAATGTGTTTAGTGTGCCTGTAAGTAGTGTGTTGGTTTACACAGTAACTCAGTAAGTGTAATGTGTTAGTGTACTGTAAGTAGCGTGTTGGTGTACCAGTAACTCCGTAAGTGTAAAATGTGTTAGGTGCTTGTAAGTAGTGTGTTGGTTTACCCAGTACCTCAGTAAGTGTAATGTAGTTAGTGTACTGTTAAGTAGCGTGGTTGGTTTACAGTAACTCAGTAAGTGTAATGTGTTAGTGTGCTGTAAGTAGTGTGTTGGTTTTACAGTAAACTCAGTAGTTGTAATGTGTTAGTGTACTGTAAGTAGTGTGTTGGTGTACAGTAACTCCAGTAAGTGTAATGTGTTAGTGTGCTGTAAAGTAGCGTGTTTGGTGTACAGTAACTCAGTAAGTGTAAGGTGTTAGTGTGCTGTAAGTAGTGTGTTGGTTTACAGTAACTCAGTAAGTGTAATGTGTTAGTGTGCTGTAAGTAGTGTGTTGGTGTACAGTAACTCAGTAAGTGTAATGTGTTAGTGTGCTGTAAGTAGTGTGTTGGTGTACAGTAACTCAGTAAGTGTAATGTGTTAGTGTGCTGTAAGTAGTGTGTTGGTTTACAGTAACTCAGTAAGTGTAATGTGTTAGTGTACTGTAAGTAGCGTGTTGGTTTACAGTAACTCAGTAAGTGTAATGTGTTAGTGTACTGTAAGTAGTGTGTTGGTGTACAGTAACTCAGTAAGTGTAATGTGTTAGTGTAATGTCGTTTTGTTTTTAGCTTGTTGTGACCTGTTAGACAGAGCTTGGTTCTAGCTAACGGAACCTGTTATCCTTCAATGTTCTGTGCTGATGATGATGTGAATAGACATCAGTGTCAGACTAATGAATGAGCTTCTATTAAAGACTGGTAGACTGAGAGACACTAGAGTCTCTTCACCTACACTGATTAAGAGTCCTGTACCAGATGGTAAGTACTGTAGTACTGTTACTCCAGTGGAGGTCTAGAGGGAGGTTCTGCTAACACTGGAGGAGTATCTTGCCTAGGCTCTCTCTACTTTAACTCAAGTACATGGTTGAGTTACTTTGTCCACCACTGGCTCCAGTTTAGAGTCTCATTTTGAGTCACTGCTCTAGATAAATAAAGGCAGTGTCCTGAGGGAACCCTGCATCGCACCACCGCCCCGTGTATTCACCACTCTGCCACACCTAATAAATATCGTGTGTGTTAGAGCAGAAAGAACTGCAAAATGTAGATCTCCCCCGAGACTGGCTCTGAGAAACACTCAATTAAGGCCTGTTCTGGCTGAATTCTCTCCATATACAGCGTATATGGGGACATGCCGCAGAAGAACGTCTACAGCGAGCCAATTGATGCACCTTCAACTGACCCCAGCCGTGAACCTAGACCGGGGGAATCACATTATCTCACATTGTGCATCTTCAGACATTCGGTTCCCACTAGCTGTTGCTGTAATGTACAGCTTCAGGAATGAATTTCCAGGCCCAGATTAACCCTGTATTTGGATTTGCTGATGGTGGATCTCCAGTCCGGGTCTGAAACTGCAATGTTCTCTGAGATTTTGTCCAATCAATCAACCCATACGTGTAAAAACCCATATGACTTCATAAGTCATGTTGTCACACCCTGCCATGTCCTGTTCATGTTTGACTGTTTGATCTGGCTTCCTGTTTCTGTCTTGCCATATCCATGTGCTATCTGTCACTCTGTTCCATGAGCTTCTGTTTGCTCCTCCTGTCTCCGCCCTCTTGTCAGGCCCCTCACCTGTTTCGGGCTCCGCCCCTTCCCAGGTGTCTCTCGTTAGCCCTTGTTGTTTTATACTCCATGCTGTCCCCTTTGTTCTTGCTTGGCATTTGTTCCCCTGCTAGTGTTTTGTCTTCTAGTCCGTTAGTTGTGTCTCCTTGTTGGTTGTTTGTCTCCCAGTCAGTTGCTTTTGTCTACGTCGAGGTGTCCGTATACTTTTGGCTATGTAGTGTACATTCAATTAAACATCTGGCACCATATAAGCAGCAGTACAACAAGCCATTATGATTGACTGGGGTCCACTAATGAACATGATTTACACTTAGCCTCAGCATAATGACACTGTCTGATTGCTAATGCTTCCTATGAGCAACGTTCCACTCCTCCAAACTCGAGACAGTTCATTAAAGAAGAGCCCAGCTACAATCAGTACATCATTCGGTGTCTATTTTTTACTCTCCCTAAGTTATTCACTCCATCCCTGCACTGGATGCACGCCAGCCAAGGCGATACACGGACTTACCAGAGCCATGTCTTGGAAGAACTGCCCCGGGCTCTTTTCCCTCCAAAACCAATCAACCCTCTCTTTATTGATTAGCATTTTCATTAGCAGTCAGACTCACTCAGCTGCTGTGATTTAGGAGGAGGAATCGACGCGGGCTCAAACGAAGCTAATATTTTTCTAGTACATTTGCAAAACGCTGTTTGTTTGTTTTAATCTTCCCCACAGTGATAGACAGCGCTAAGTAGATGAAAAGTAATCACCGTGGGCAGAGGGGCATTAAAAAAGAGACCCAATTAGGCCCAAAGTAATTGATCCGAGCCTTGCAAGGTTCAAAGCAGCCCTTTTCTGAACCAATTTAGAGACTTTCAGATGGCCTGGCCATTGGGATGATTGGGAGAATGTTTGCCAGACCACAAACCGAGAGCGAGACAGAGAGAGAGAGAGTCAGAGAGAGACAGAGATGTGGCATGGGTGGTTTAAAGATTGACTAACACACAGTAATGCATTAGTTAGTATGAAGTAATGCATACATTAATACTGTTAGGCAAAAAGGAAGCCAAAACCGACGCATGCAGAACTAGAAGCCACGGGAGCTTTATTAACAAGCGGGCTATCAAACCAAGCAACAATAAGCAACGAGGGAAATAGACAGATACAGAGTCAGGGACGGGCGTAGGTCAGAACCGGTAAGAGAGAGAGCAGTGAGAGCAAACGAGTTAAAGGGGTGTTGGATATCAGTGTTTTTGTATAAGTGTGTATGTATACGAGTGTGTATACGTTTACCATGTGGGGAACAACTGCATCCCCGGGACAGAACTTTATGCATTTATGGCAGGACTTCTAGGAGTCCCTGGGAGAACGTTGCCCTTAGGGTTCTACAGGTCATAGATCAAACACCACCATTTGTTGACACTAGATAAGATCTCACCCTCTATTTTTATTTAGGGCGTTAAACAGTGTATAAGACCTGGGTTAAAAGGGTCTCTCTTCAGACTGGGTTGGAATGAGCTCAGACTGGACTGGGATGGCCTGTCTTTGGACCGGAGCTGTGAGAGAGCTGCGATCGCCTTGAAATAAACTACTACAACATCTCCAGCTTTCAGGCTCCTGACTCTACCCTTCGGTGCAAGAAAAGAAACTACAGGGGCTAGACAGACGGGAGAGTCCAAAGAGAGTAAGCTGAGATTCAGAGGCAGAGAGGCAATATAAGCAAAGAGCGAAAAGGCAAAAGAGTCAAAAAACAAAAGGGAGTCCAAACCTGAAATGCACATAGATCAGATATACAGCAAAGCTTCGCAAAGAGCACATGTAAACCAGGGCTTAAATACAGTCTGTGATTAGAAACAGCTGAACTAGCACCCTAGGATGAATGAGGTGGATTGTTTCCCCCTTAGCGTGTGTTGTGTTTTGTCAGGCCACCCCCCCACCCCCACACCCCCTTTATTTTTTGATTCTTTATTTTTTTTTAACTTATATATATAATTTTTTCTCTTAATCTGTTTGGATTTGTTTATTGTAAGTTGTTTTAACCTAAAGGCAGTTTGAGCAGGGCATTGGGTAGGAGGGGGGAGGGTTTCTGGCTAACAACAAAATTTGAAAAATCACATCACATGTCTAATATCTGTTCATCTCAATAAAAATATTTCTAAAAAACATTGGAGAATCCGACGGGGAGCGCATAGACATGACGTCATCGAGCGTAGCCCTCTGAGTGGAGTCCGGGAGAGCGAAGGAGCCAGGGAAACCCGGAAGCGTGACAAATATGAAAGGATTTTGGTAATTCATTACTACAGATTTACTAATGCATTGCTTCATGTCTTTTAGTTTTATTTATTGAGCAAAGTGATCCAGTATTAAATGCTGTTGTTGGAAAAGAGCAATCTCTAGAATTATCAGTGTATATAGAAGCCAGTGTGGCTGATTCAGAAAACCATCAACCTGAGACTTCGCCATCAAAGTTATTAGTGCATGGCATGCAGTCAGTCAAAATAAGGATGGTAGTAACTTCAGGCTCCTGCAGATGGCGCTGCACGAGGATGATGGGTCTATGAATCCTTGCTGGGTGTGAGTGATGGGATTCATAGATTGAGAAGAGGTGGTACAGTGCAGGGAATGTTTCATTCCATGTGTGGAAAACGGCTCCAGAGCAGATGTTAATGATTGGCTAAAAGGAGGGAATGCGCATTTGGGCGTGCCCAAAGACCATCGTGTGAAGGAAGTAGCTAAATCTGCAGATGTATAGTAGCGTATGGTCATACGGGTCTACCAGCAGTGGCTGAAATCCTAGTCTACAGGGAATTCTCCTCGGAAGGCATCCACCAAATCTGTGGATGAACTCTTTGATGCAAGAGTGTCTGAACATTGATGTGGCCTACATCCATTTGTTGGCCAGTGATCATTAATATTGAATTGCACCATTGCATGCTGCCTTTTGTTTTGATGGTACAATCACAGACTTTCCTTTGTGCACCTCTCTAATCACATGATCCAACTGCAAGCTCCTCCCCACCACCAGAATCCACACATAGGGCAGGAGATCTAACAATTACTGACAACAACAATGGAATGGCATTCCAAAATCTGGAGAACTCACAGTAGTGATAATGTAGTGATCTGTATCTTATCACATTTGCCATCACTTTGTCCCTGCTCTAACAGAAGCCTGATATCAAGATCAGGTTAATTAATTCCAGCCTAAATAAGGTGACCGAGCAGTGTAACCTGGAGACAGCTGGAAAAGCTGAAAAGCCTGATGTTTGATCCCAGTGTAGCCCTGGAGCTATAGCAGAAGTAAACAGTGAGGTGCAGAGGACCGAACAAGACAGTAGCTGCCGTCTCCGGTTAGAAGAACGCCGCTGATTGTTTTGAAGGTTAAGCGTGTTGGGAAATGATGAAGGTCAGGATGTACTTAACCCCCTGCACTGAAGAACTGTCACTGTACACATAGGATGCTCTGAGAGAGCGGAGCAGGAACAGCTACAGGCTACACAAAAATCATATGACCACAAACTGACCAGCTACGTCTTTAACTACACCTCCTTGTATCTACACTCATTGTCCAGTATATCAGCTCCACTGACCATATAGGACACTCTGTAGTTCAAAAGTTCCAGACTGTAGTCCATCTGTTTCTCTGTGTACTGTATTACCCTGTTTTTCCATGGTCAGGACCCCCACAGGACCACCACAGAGCAGGTATTATGTGAGTGGTGTATGATTCTCAGCACTGCAGTGACAATGACGTGGTGGTGGTGTTAGTGTTAGTGTGTGTTGTGCAGGTGTGAGTGGATCAGACACGGCCGTGCTGCTGGACTCCTCGATGTCACTGCTGGACAGAGAATCATCCGTCAACCAAAACGATCCAGCCAACAGCGTCCTGTGGGCAGTGTCCTGTGGGCAGTGTCCTGTGGGCAGCGTCCTGTGACCAACGATGAAGGATTAGAGGGCGACACTGCACTGTGCAGCAGCAGATGAGCTATCGCCTCTGACTTGCATCTACAAGGTGGACCAGCAAGGTAGGAGTGTCTAATAGAGTGGACGGTGAGTGGACACAGTGTTTAAACACTCCAGCAGCACTGCTGTGTCTGATCAATAGTTCCATAGCTAAGATATATAAATGGTCTTCAGAGGGATGGAGAATGTGCTGTAGATGGCTCTGAATGGAACCTTCTTCGAAAGGGTTCTACATAGCACCAGGGGTTCTCAATTATTACACATATAAAAGACGGTTCTTCATGGGTTCTATAGTAAGGAAAATGGTTGTTGCATCATTAATAGGTACTTAGCATGGTGAAGAGGTTCATCAGAGTGATGGAACATGCTCTAGATAGGTCTATATGAAAGCTTTTGAAGAGGGTTCTATTCAGTACAGAACCATTTTCCAAAAGATTTCAACCACCTACAGCACTTTATCTATCAATCTGAGGAACTTCAGTACAGTGGAACGATGGATAGAAACACCTGTGGACATTGAAGCAAGAGTGGAGCTTGATGTTCTCCTCTCTCTCAAAGTTGAAAGTGCTATTTATCTGATAGGGCCAGTTTTGATAGGTAGACCAGGTCTTCCAGGTGGTTGTTAGGAATTTCATGTTCTCTGTATTTGTATCATCTTTTGATCTCCTTTTGAATGCCCTTTTTTAGGAGAGAGAGAGAGAAAGAGAAGAGGGAGATAGAGGTGAGGGTGAGAGAGAGAAAGAGAGAAGAGAAAGAGGAGAGAGAGAAAAAGAAGAGAGAGAGAGAAAGAGAGGATAGAGAGAAAGACAGACAAACAGAGGAGAGAGAAAGAAAGAGGGGAGAGGGAGAAAGACAGGAGAGAGAGAAAGTGGAGTGAGAGAGAGAGAGAAAAGGAGGACAAAGAGAGAAAGAGAGGAGAAAGAAAGAAAGAGAGAAAGAGAGAGAAAGAAAGAGGAGAGAGAGGGGAGAGAAAGAAAGAAAGAGGAGAGAGAGGGGAGAAACAGAGAAAGAGAGAAAGAAAGATTAGAGAGAGGGGGAGAGAGAGAGAGAGAGAGAGAGAGAGAGAGAGAGAGAGAGAGAAAAGGAGGACAAAGACAGAAAGAGAGGAGAAAGAAAGAAAGAGAGAGAGAGAGAGAGAAATAAAGAGGAGAGAGAGGGGAGAGAGAGAAAAAAAAGAGGAGAGAGAGGGGAGAAAGAGAGAAAGAAAGATTAGAGAGAGGGGGAGAGAGAGAGAGAGAGAGAGAGAGAGAGAGAGAGAGAGAGAGAGAGGAAAGAGAGGAGAAAAAAAGAAAGAGAGAGAGAGAAAAAGAGAGAAATAAAGAGGAGAGAGAGGGGAGAGAGAAAAAAGAGGAGAGAGAGGGGAGAAAGAGAGAAAGAAAGATTAGAGAGAGGGGGAGAGAGAGAAAGAGGAGAAAGAGAGAAAGAAAGATTAGAGAGAGGGGGAGAGAGAGAGAGAGAGAGGAAAGAGAGGAGAAAGAAAGAAAGAGAGAGAGAAAGAGAGAGAAAGAAAGAGGAGAGAGAGGAGAGAGAAAAAAAGAGGAGAGAGAGGCGAGAAAGAGAGAAAGAAAGATTAGAGAGAGGGAGAGAGAGAGAGAGAGAGAGAGAGGAGGGAGAGAGAAAAAGAGAAGAGAGAGGGGAGAGAGAGAAAGAGGAAAGAGAGGGGAGAGAGAGAGAAAGAAAGAGGAGAGAGAGGGGAGAGAGAGAGAGAGAGAGAGAGAGAGAGAGAGAGAGAGAGAGAGAGAGAGAAAGAGGGGAGAGAGATAGAGAGAGAGACATGAAGTGAATATCATCAGGACAGTTCTCTGAGCAGGGGGCCGAGTACAGCCGAGGGGAGTTACAGCCGAGTGGGCCTAAAGCGAGAGGACAGTTCAGAACAGGCTGAAACTCCCCCTCTGGGTAAACTGGGACTAAACGCACGCAGTGCAACGATTCAGCGGTAGCTGCATAACGTAACGTGGCATGGGATCAATGCTGCTACGAGAGATCAATGTTGAAAATAAAGTCGCATAAAATCAAGTTTATTTCGCTTGGAAGTCCAGAGCTAATTAGTCGAGAATCAGGCCCAGGGCTCCAAGGTTACTAACCAGACTCCAGAGGACTGGTGACATGGTCTGATGAGTCATGGTACCAGCTGTGCTGCAGACCCCATGAAGCCATGGACTCCAGGTGTCAACAAGGTAGTATCCAACCTAGTGGCCATTCCATGCTGGTGTGGGTTGTGTTCTCATGGCATGGGTTGAGCCCACTGATTCGTCCACACATGTCATTGACAGGTGCCCGCTATGTTTCACTGCTTGGTGACCATTTGCAGCTCATCATGGACTTAATGTATCCCCATAGTAATGGGATATTCCAGCAGGTTGCACCATGCCATCCAACTTTCCAACAAAAGGTGTGACCAATCGAAGCATTCCAGTATCATGCCTCGCTCAGATCATTCACACTGCCTTGCCATGAGCCCACTAGCCAGTGTTCAACCTAACAACCTCAACAGGATAATACCTCACAACTTATACAGGTGTGGGCATTACCAAGCCGTCTCCTGAGGCAACACCACTTCATAATCAATTTACATTCTGCTAACCCATGAGTTTTGGCATTTCGGTGTATAATAATTATAACGATGAAGATTGGAAAGAGGAGGTACAGTGCAGGGAATGTCTCATCCCATGTGTGGAAAATGGCTCCAAAGCGGATGTTAATGATTGGCTAAAAGGTGTGACTGCATATGGGCGTGGCCAATAACCATAGTGTGAAGGAAGTAGCTGAATCTGCAGGTGTATGGAAGTGTAAGGCCATACAGGTCTACCAGCAGTGGCTAAAATCCCAGTCTACAGGGAATTCTCCTCGGAAGGCATCCACCAAATCTGACCCAACTGTGCAACTGAATTGCACCATTACATGCTTCCTTTTATTTTGATGGTAAAGTCATATGACTTTTTCTGACCTCTCTAGTCACAAGATCCAACTCCAAGCTCCTCCCCACCACCAGAATCCAGACATAGGGCAGGAGATCTAACAATAACTGACAACAACAATGGAATCACAACACAAGGCCGTTAGAACACAAGGCCAATAACTGAGTAGCACGGTCAATAATGCTTTCCCAAATGTTAGTAGTCTTCTTCATATTGAGCCGGCTTAATATTTAATACGTCACTGCAAACCAGTGAAGAAATCATGATAGCTTATATTCTAAAACACTGGGAAAAGCAAGGCAGGTCAAAAATTCCGACAGCCGTACAGGAGCGTGCTATTGAAAGCGTGTTCATTGGCTGTTTTCCACAGCCCCCGTCGAGGCTCTCGCAGAGGAGCGCATGCAGTGTGGCAGGTTGAGGAGCGCTCGCATATCGTGGATGGAGGAAAGCATGAAAAATAGATGAAAGGAAAGCTGGCGGCCAAAAGACGAAAGGGTGGCTGACGAGCCACGCAATAGGGTGATGTGCTACAGTAAACATTGGAAGAGGAACAGTTGCCATGCTGATCGCAAACGGTGGAAGACAAGTTCGCTGGAGCCTCAGGAGATCCATAGGAACATCGAGGAAACATCCCGGGCCAACCGCCACAAGTACGTCGGGTCAGCTTCACTAAATGAAAGCCTATCTCTAAAGAGGCCGGTCGGACCCTCTTAGTCTTTGAGCCAAAATGGTATGGGGTCTGCTACTTTGCACCAGAGCTAAGAGGCTAATGTAGCTGTCAAGTATGGGAAGTTTATAGAGTTGCACATGCACATGGTTCTATGACTATTGATGGATGTACATAGAAAGCTTGTATTCATTGAAGAACCTGAAGAACCGTGTTGAAGAACCATCATCCAGAAATGTTGCCCCTCTGGGCTCAAGATTATCCGAAATGGGCTGCTGACAACATGTATTTTCAGACTGTCCATGGATGCCTTGTTCTACGGAGGACCATCCAGATGGATCCATTGACCTATCCTGTTATCAATGTAGAGTTCAAAAATCTGACCATGCTTCTGTTATAACTAGGATCATGGTTCCAATAGGGACAACAGGGAACCCAGACAGCCCTGTCCGCCAGAACTTCCTGCCACTCATATAGCATGCTACAAGTTGAACTTCATTGAGAAAGATGGCTACTGAATTAGACAGAGTGGTGTGGTAAGCAGGTGTGGCGTATCAATAGAGCCGCCCGAAAGAGAGAAAGAAGAACAACACGGCTGGACACATCCAGAGCAGCTGCTATTTCCAGGAACGTGCTGCCTGCTCTGTCAGAGCCAATTTCCCCGGGATTCCCACAGATGCTGTCATGCGTGTCCAGCATCTGTGAGGTGAGCTCAGACGGCTCACTGTAAACTCTGTCTGAACCCTGCAGTGTCGCTACCTCTGTAATCCTCACTTCTGTTCACTCTAGAGTAACCTCGATTTCTAACACAAGGTCCATGTTGGAGCACGTGCTTATGGAGGAAGTTCTCATCTGGTAGTCCTGAGGTCTGTCTGATAAGCTATTATTACCCCATAAATCTCTGGAGTTATGGAGGTATTGGTGCACTAGCCATTGCAAAAGGGTAGAACAGGACATTTGATGAGTACATGTTTGTGTCAGTCAATTTCAGAACAGCTGGAGTCCAGAGAAGATGGCAGTATGTCTGGACATTGTTCACTTACACTCTGGGTTCATCATTTAGCAGAAGCTGGTGGAGTGAGTGAGCACCTTCAATTTTCTTGGAGTCAACGTCAGTGATCCGTGAAGATCCCACCTGGTCGCTCAACACAACACAACTGGGCAAAAAGGCACAGCAATGATGGCATGTCCTGTGAAGACTCAAGAAAACTGGTATGCCAGCCAGAATTCTGCAGAACTTCTACAGGAGCATCAATGAAGGCATTCTCACCAGCTCCATCATAGTCCGGTTTGGAAACTGCTCCCCTCAGGACTGCAAGTGTCTGCAGTGGGTGGTCAAGACAGCCCAGTCACTCACAGTAACAGCCCTTTAGCCAACTAGAGGATATTTACCACAACAAGGTTCTTAGGAGGGCCCGAAAGATCATCAAGGACAAAGCTCATCCTCAACACAACCTCTTTATACTCCTCTCACCTGACCACAAGAACATTACAAACTGCTTAACTGCACAGACTGACCACCAGATCATTACAAACTGCTTAACTGCGCAGACTGACCACCAGATCATTACAGACTGCTTAACTGCACAAACTGACCACCAGGACATTACAGACTGCTTTATTGTACAGACTGACCACCAGAACATTACAGACTGCTTAACTGCACAGACTGACCACAAGAACATTACAGACTGCTTAACTGCACAGACTGACCACCAGAACATTACAGACTGCTTAACTGCACAGACTGACCACCAGATCATTACAGACTGCTTAACTGCACAGACTGACCAACAGAACATTACAGACTGCTTAACTGCACAGACTGACCAACAGAACATTACAGACTGCGTAACTACACAGACTGACCACCAGAACATTACAGACTGCTTAACTGCACAAACTAACCACCAGAACATTATAAGCCACTTAACTACACAGACTAAACACCAGAACATTACAGACTGCTTAACTGCACAAGCTGACCACCGGAACATTACAGACTGCTTAACTGCACAGACTAACTAACAGAACATTACAGACTGCTTAACTGCACAGCCTGAACACCAGAACATTACAGACTGCTTTACTGCAAAGACTGACCACCAGAACATTCCAGACTGCTTAACTGCACAGACTGACCACCAGAACGTTACAGACTGCTTAACTGCACAGACTGACCACCAGAACATTACAGACTGCTTAACTGCACAGACTGACCAACAGAACATTACAGACTGCTTAACTGCACAGACTGACCAACAGAACATTACAGACTGCGTAACTACACAGACTGACCACCAGAACATTACAGACTGCTTAACTGCACACACTGACCAACAGAACATTACAGACTGCGTAACTACACAGACTGACCAACAGAACATTACAGGCCGCTTTATTGTACAGACTGACCACCAGAACATTACAGACTGTATGTGTGTATGTATGTGGTTCCATATTGGAAGAAAAGGGTTCTTCTATGGTTCCAAGCTTGATTTAACTCAATGGGGCCACTGTATAGAACCACTGTCATAAAGGAGACACATGGAGCAATAAACAACACATTCTCCATTAATCTAAGGAACTGCTGCACCATGCCAAGAACCATATAAGCATGCATATGTTTTTTTGGGTATTGATGGGTCTACATAGAAACTTGGTCTTCATTAAAGAACCTGAAGGACCATGTTGATGAACCAACATCAAGAAATGCCACCACCTTCTCTGGGCTCAAGATTATCCGAAATGGGCTGCTGACAACATGTATTTTCAGACTGTCAATGGAAATAACGGATGTCTTGTCATACGGAGGACCATCCAGACTGTTACCAGTGTAGAGTTGAAAAATCTGACTGTGGAGGTGTATTAGTGGGTAACCAAGCACCACCAAGACTGAAAGATAAATCCAGAATCGAGCTCCCTTCTAGACCACATCCAGGGATGTCCCTGCTTCAACATGACAACACCGACATACATTCTTCTCATGTTTCACCAATCTGACAGCATAATCAGAGATGATGGCTGTCCCAAGTCATTTTGACTTGAAGTCTGAACGATCCAGCCGTAAAGAAGACACCTTGATTCACAGTTACGGAAAAGCACATGGATGTGTGATGAATATTTTACACTTCCCAAATCCCTAAACAACTCCATCACACTCCTAGTCAGCCAGTGAAATTTATGGCAGTTCACGGAATGTGAAAGCAGCATGCTCTGTACTGTTAGATCTGCTCCAGGCTGGAGCTCAAGATGTTTTTCTTTTCATCTGAAATTCAACATCCTAACTCAAGCACTGCCAGCGGAGTCAAATATTCATGAGCAGGCTATGGCTTTAATGCCCTAAAAGTGATGACTAATGGTAAAATCTAGAAATCAATGTACTTTACGGCCCACTAATGCTACCCTTAACCAGTTGTAGCACTTAGCAAATGGTGAAATATGCTGTTAAAATTAACCTCATTAAAAAAAATCTTCCCAGGAGTTACATTTACATATACATATATAATATAATACATATTAAGATTAGCTATTACACCATAGAACATGGTTAATGGAGATTTGGACCCACCAGAATCCCAAAGCTTATGTCTGAACAGGCCTGTCGGACCTGAGCCAAAATGGTATGGGGTCTGCTTCTTTGCACCAGAGCTAAAAGGCTAATCAAGCTATCAAGTATGGGAAGTTTATAGAGTTGCACATGCACATGGTTCTGAAGAACCGTGTTGAAGAACCATCATCCAGAAATGTTGCCACCTTCTCTGGGCTCAAGATTATCCAAAATGGGCTGCTGACAACATGTAATTTCCGACTGTCTATGGAAATAATGGATGCCTTGTTCTACAGAGGACCACCAGAACAGTACAGACTGCTTAACTGCACAGACTGACCACCAGAACATTACAGACTGCTTACCTGCACAGACTGACCACCAGAACATTACAGACTGCTTACCTGCACAGACTGACCATCAGAACATTACAGACTGCTTAACTGCACAAACTGACCACCAGAACATTACAGACTGCTTACCTGCACAGACTGACCATCAGAACATTACAGACTGCTTAACTGCACAGACTGACCACCAGGACATTACAGACTGCTTTATTGCACAAACTGACCACCAGAAAATTACAGACTGCTTAACTGCACAGACTGACCACAGGACATTACAAACTGCGTAACTGCACAAACTGACCACCAGAACATTACAGACTGCTTACCTGCACAGACTGACCACCAGAACATTACAGACTGCTTAACTGCACAGACTGACCACCAGAACATTACAGACTGCTTAACTGCACAGACTGACCACCAGGACATTACAGACTGCTTTATTGCACAGGCTGACCAACAGAACATTACAGGCTGCTTAACTGCACAGATTGACCACCAGATCATTACAGACTGCTTAACTGCACAGACTGCCCATCAGAATATTACAGACTGCTTTATTGCACAGCCTGACCAACAGAACATTACAGGCTGCTTAACTGCACAGACTGACCAGCAGAACATTACAGACTGCTTTATTGCACAAACTGACCACCAGAACATTACAGACTGCTTAATTACACAGACTGAACACCAGAACATTACAGACTGCTTAACTGCACAGATTGACCACCAGAACATTACAGACTGCTTAACTGCACAGACTGACCATCGGACATTACAGACTGCTTTATTGCACAGACTGACCATCAGAACATTACAGACTGCTTAACTGCACAAACTGACCAGCAGAACATTACAGACTGCTTAACTGCACAAATTGACCACCAGAACATTACAGACTGCTTAACTGCACAGACTGACCAGCAGAACATTAGAGACTGCTTTATTGCAAAGACTGACCACCAGAACATTACAGACTGCTTAACTGCACAGACTGACCATCAGTTAATGGAGATTTGGACCCACCAGAATCCCAAAGCCATTTTAGAGATAAAATTAGATTTTTGTACTCTTTTTTTTTATTAATGTACATTTATATCATAATATTTTCTAGCACACAATGTCTTGAAACAGATATGACATTAGACAGAAATATCTCAGGACTGCATTGCAGGGTGGTGACCTATATTTCAGTAGCAAATCAAAGAGCCTCGTGAATTTCCTGATGGAACTGAATATCTCTTATAGATCAATGGAACTGAGATGAAGCAGGAGTAGTGCATAACAGTCAATCAAAAGTAAGGCAGCTGCAACCGAGACAGGCCAATGTGTCAATAACTGATCTGAATAAATGCATTGTCAAATGGGAAAAGACACATTAGCTTTGTATCAATAACCAACACAACCTACACCCACTACAGACTTTCAGAACTTGAGCTACTTTAACATCTCATTGTAAATGCTGTAATTAATCATGGTTCCACCACATGGGCTCTAATCAATATCTCCTGATCAATATTGTGATCAATGTTTCTTTCCACAGTGTGTAACACTCCACACACTTTAATACTCTGGAGTTAATTTACCTCCATGCAGGTCAGTTTTACTCCATATGTAGAAGACTGTATGTTTTGTAGCGAATGAAGTGAGTCACTGATAACCGCATTTAAAACATTGATCTACAGTAAGATATATTCTTCGGCTGTCAAAGTCAAGAAATCTGGGATCAGTTATTTATGTCTTGCAGCACAAAAGCAGGGGCGGGAGCTTCTTTCATTGAAAGGGAAAGAACAGTGCCTGGATTGATGGACTTGGCAATAACCTACTGTAACGAATTCGATTACATCATTAGGAACATCCCATCGTCGTCTTGCCAGTCAAGCTGGACCGCTAGGCTCTTCGGTGTTTTGCTGCAGCTACAATCCTGGAAGTCGATAAAGACTTAGGCAAAGCATATGCAAACACTAGGGGCTCTGTGGGTTACCTGGCTTGATGGACTCAATTCATAGAGCCTGCATATGTCCAGTGTTTAAAACGTTCCGGTTCCAATGTCCAAATGTACCATTGGTTCCCGTTTCTTCGCATCAAAACAAGCAGCCAGTCAGTGTAACAGTCTATACAGAATCTATAACCTGATTGTTAACGTCATTCAGTATGTGGAAAACTACTTAAGAACAATTTAACTATTAATTACTATGTAATTACTGTATAATAATCATGTAACTACATAATTAAATATCAAAAAAGCAGCCAAACAAGAAAAATTATTTGATATTAGATGGCATCCACCACATTCTATGGCTTGGCGGCAGTGGGCCAACTCTTTTCTCGAAATTGTCCGGATGGAGGGGTCTGTAGCTTGAATGCATGCAGCTATAGCTTTAAGACTCCTCAGGCATGGGATCTGGCATACAAGCTAGTTAAAGAGAAGGTGGAGCTTGTTCGACTTTTTATTATTATTGGAGAGAGATCCGGGTTAGGGGTGGGATGTGTCGCCATGGGAAGGGTCATAAGGGAGTTCTGTTTTTGCGGCTTGTATGTTTGGGGTTTATTATTTTATTTTATTTATTTATTTATTTATTTTGCATTCACATAAGAAGGGCTGCCCTCTAGAAGTCGACGATTCGAATCGTCAGTCGGCGACCCTTTAAGTCGACTGAGACCCTTCAAGTCAACTAAAGACTAAAGCTTACAGAAATGCACAAGAACTTTAAGAATGTAAAAAGACATTTTAATAATTATTAAAGGAAATAATAAATATATATGTAAGTTCTAGCTGGGTTGTGATGCATGCGTGCTAAAAAATTCAATCCACGTGACACCGTGCGCTGGCGGTTCACCGCTAAAGGAAGCTAAAGCTGTGAAGCTGAGAAACATGGGGGAGTGATGTCTCAGAGAAAGTCTGAAGGAGGTTTTAAAGAAGAGAATCCGAACAAATTAAACCGAATTGTGCTCGTCATTTAGTCAGACGTCCAACACTGCTTCAAACAAGTGAGCTGACTTTCCATTTAGACATAACGGCTGTTCACGGTGAAGGAGAAACGGAGCAGAGACGTTTGTTTTATTATAATTCCATTATTTTAGAACCTAAATTACAGATATTTATATTTATTCGTCTACAGCTGAGATTTTTTTTTATTTAAGGATGAGTACAGTCACTTAATACGCCTGCCGATAAACGAGAGATAATGATTTCAGCGCGGGGAATATAATAAACGGTTTCAGGTTTACAAATAATTGAAATATGGACTAATCTGGTTTTATTTAGCAGGTCATTATTTATGAGAGATGAAAGACGAAGGGTCCTCCTACTGAAGAAGCTGTTAGAAGTGAAATTAAAAAGGCTATCAGCTATAAGCGCTAATGTTTAGCATATATACGCGCTGCTGCCTGACGCTATATCCTGTAATTAAATCAGGTTCCAGTTCAGATCGATCATACGCCTCGCCTCCTTTAGTTCAGAAATATGCTCCTGTGACTCTGCTGACTTTCTAAATGAGGAGGAGATCAGATCTGAACCGTGTGCAGACAGATTACTGATTACTAGATAATGTACATGGAGAAAAAACATGAACGAATAGTCGAATCGTCGACCAGGACGGGCGAATCCGACTCGACTGACAAAATTCTGAGTCGGGTACAGCCCTACACATAAGTTAACTTTATATATGTGTTACATTCTGTGAGGATGGACAGACAGACTGTGACGCGCGCTGAGCTAAAAGCAAAGCTAGGTTTATTAAACAGGCTCGTAGCACAACACAGCAGCAACAAGGCACAAGCGGACATAACCAAGAGGGCAAGGACTGAGTCAGAGCAACGAGACGAGCAAAAGTCAGAACCAGACAAAACAATCAGACCAGCAACAGTATTCAAAGGGGAAAGACAAAGAGCAAACCAGAAAGTCAAAAGGGAGTCAAACCAGGTAACGAGAACAACAACAGAGGAAACCGCTGGAAACGCACGATGAGGCAATACTTCGCAACGGGTCAGTGGGAGAGAGGAGTATTTGTACCGGAGGCTAACCAGCTACAGGTGAAATCAGTACTCTGGAGACTTGGATCTGAGAGACGGAGCGGGACTGGGAGATGGTGGACATGTGACTGTGATGTCTTCGAGTGGTGGATTATGGGAAACGGAGTCCAGGAGATTGGGGATGAGAGGAGAGCCAGCAGGCGTGACACATTCTTATATGGGGGGTTAAAAAAATGGAAGTGTATGTGTACAGCGTTGCTTTTCTGTACTTTAAAAAAAAAAAATTGATAAAAAAATGATTTGGCATTGATGTGGGACATATGCTGTGGGACATATAAATGTTAATGCTGCCTGATGCATGCCTATAAATACAGTTTTAGGAGGTTACGATATTATGCCGTCCACATTTTCCCATTCATTTTTTCCACCTTTCAGAATAATTGCTGCTTAATTCCTGTCTGTTCCAGTATAACACACTTCCCTGGGGTTTTTGAATGCCTGTCACAGTCAGCTACACCGTGCAAACTGCATTCGGAGTGCCGGCTACGCCACTACAGTCACGCTAACTTTGCTGATAACAGCTTTAGCTTTCATATGCCCGAGAGATATTGCGCGCAGACACAGAGAGTTCATAAAACAGCAATGCCTTTTAGAGCACATGAGCTTCTGTGAGCCGTGGTAAGCTGGGTATTTGTATTTTCAGTCTCTAAACACCAGTCATGGTCGGATCCAGGCTCTTAGGGCCACTACTATAGACAGTTCAGTGATTAGTAGACACATTGGATCTGCCTTATTGGCTAATTGACCCTTGAGAGGTTGAAAGAAAGCAATATCACACTGTTCAGTGTGAGCACACAATCAATAGTGAGCAAATATGTGTTATAACACACTATAAAATTAATATAACACATGAAGAGGAACTGACTTGGATATCCCAGCCAATAACACCAGGGTAACTGATAGGGTTAGCTGATTGGTTGTAACTGGCTGGTTGGTTGTTGTAGTATTCCAGGTTTTTGGTAGGGCATTGGTAGTGGTTGCTATCCTATCTCAGGTGGTTACTAGAGGTAGTTGGTATGGTGTTCAAGGTTGTTGCTAAGAAGTTGCTGGGCTGTGGTATCCCAGATGGTCATTGAAGTGGTGCCATGGCTGCTATTGTGGGTTCTAACATCTTAGGTGGTTGTTAAAGTGTTAGCAACCCAATGCTATAGCATCATGCACTGCTAGGTTGTTGTTATGTTATCCTACATGGTTGAAAAACTGGTGCTCGGTCATATCTATGGTCTTCAAGGTGTTTGCTAAGGTGCTGTAAGGCCATTATAATGCTGTCCCATGTGGTTGCTAGTATTGTGTTCAGTTGTGAAAAGCTTGGTGGTTGTCGTGTGCAATCTTCTCCTGTTTCACCATCACCAGACAAGCATTCACCAATAAAATGAGAGCCTTCAGAGCAGCCGCACAAAAGCTTAAGAGTAGTTGCCCAACACCAAGCATGGGATACAGTGCTATAAAACTCTCCAGCATTGTGCTGGGAGGCAGTGGAACTGTGTTCTCAGGAGTGATGGAGTCCCATCCAGTACCCTTTGGGATGGATCCAGGTGAGCCAGAACTGAGCATCCAACATTGGTACCTGGACCTCCCAGACGAGGCTCTCCAGACAAAATCCTGCTGAAATGGGGCTTTTAAACCCGCTACAATATTATAGAGAGCAACCAAGAGGTCGAGGAGGATGGGTGGAGAAAGTGTGGGGCCGTTGGTAGTGCAAGGGGTGATGCAGTGAGCTGTGAAGGCATGTACAGGGCTGGTGAGGAGGATATGGGACTCTCGGGCCCCAAAAGAGAGGCCTGGGGGCCCATGTGGCTGAGAAGTAGGTGTGCCATGGCATGTTCATTTAACGGGCTGGTGGACTTTCTGAACCCCCTCTATGGAAGAGACTGGGAGGGCTGTGCAGGGGCTCTGTTTAGACTTTGTGAGGTCATCGAAATGGCTCTCCTGAGCTAGGTGTATGGCCATGCTACGTTAGCGTTTAGCAGTCTACAGTTTGCTATACATTCAGTTTAAACAGCTCTGTAAAGAACTGATGTACAAGTACAGGAAATCCTGAAGTAACCCAACAACATGTAAGTCCACTCCAAACAGCAGGGGGCAGCACCTTCAGCATGATTGATAAAACATCAGCAGTGCTACTTCTTCATCCTCTCATATTGGACTGATTCCATTCCACGTTAGAGTGACTCACTATTGACGGGCCATGGCTAGCTGGTTAGCATGCTAACTTTACCATCTGCTCTGGAGCCATTTACTACACATGGACCGAGACATTCCCTGCACTGTAGCACCTCTTCCCAATCTATGGATCCTATCACTCACACCCCGCCCCATCATCCTTGTGCAGCGCCATCTGCAGGAGCTACATTACTACCACCTTAAACATGCAAGGTGGCTTATTTGTGCTCTGCTGAGCTGTACTAGTTGTAGATAATTATATTAGGTTATGCCCAGTATTAAATATGCCTTATAGCATGCCTATAAATGAATACGCTTTATGATTACTGGATTCATAGTAAACTGTTACTGGCACTGTTTGTTCCGTGCTTTGTTTAGTGGAGCTCCTACAGCCGAAACGCAACCGGGATCCCAGCTGCCAGTGAAATCACTCACAAAGTTTTCGTTTCGGAAACAAGGCAGAGAATCACCATGTGCTTCTCTCGCCTTCCCAAAGTGTTTGCTTGCACAGTGTCACAGTTTGTTCATTCTGTGAGGAGCAAATTAGATCTTATTTGCACTTGAGAACTCAGCTATGTGTGAAGATCCGGGCAGTGTGCGAAAGAGAGTCTCTCCTGCCTCCATTCTCCTTTCCAAAGCTGTAAAAGTTTAATGGGGAAAAAAACAGATCGGAATATTTCACATTTTTGCTGGGAACGCTGAACCTGAAACGTTCCCACTGTGGCTACGCTAAACCTGAAACGTTCCCACTAGAATCGAATGTGTTTCCGGATGGACGGACGGTAGTTAGCATATGAAGTGCCTCCTAACTAGCCAGGCTTCGAGGTGAGCTGGACTAGGATGAAACCTGACCAAAGCTGAACAGCTACTACGGTCCTAAGCAATGGAATTCTGAATTCCGTCCTTCACTTGCTCCGATCCGTATCTGTGCCTTTAGGGCTTTTCCTTACACAGCCATATCGAAGAGGACCAGTGCATATGATTCCCCTGTAGGCCTTGCTCTCGCCCCACTCCCTCTCTTTCTCTCTCCCTCCCTCTTGCCCTATGTATGGTAGGGATTTAAAACTAATTTGCTCAGAGCCCACTGATCTTCAGACACATGAATGAAACATGCTAGTTATATCTCGCTAACACAGGCTAGTCTCAGGTAGAGGAAATTGCTGTGGCTTTGCCCTCGTTTCCTACATGTTTATTGCCGCATTGGATTCGGTGATATAGGGCCCCAGCGGTCAGGTATATTTGAGGCACCAAAGCACAAAATTATGGAATATCAGCTTGTATATTTATATATTTACATTTGGAGTAAATTCGCTACGGATTACAGATATATTTGGCCAGTGATATCCAGAGATTCCAGAGGTTATCAACACAAACATGAATAATCACTAATGGCTTCCAGTGCATGGCAATATAATCATAACTTATTCATAGGACATGTTTCTGTTTGTTTCTTAAAGTCTATATTGTATGTACAACATTGTCAAATGCCAGCTATGTGAAACTCAGCTGAAGAGTCCAGCTGAAGTCAGGACCATGGTGCGAAATAAAGGGTGGCCAGGGGGACACCAGCCACGTTATTAGGCATACACCAGCCACTTCATAGGGACACCAGTCATGTCACTAGGTACCCCAGCCACTTCATAGGGACACCAGTCATAACATTAGGTACACCAGCCACTTCATAGGGACACCAGACATAACATTAGGTACACCAGCCACTTCATAGGGACACAAGTCATAACATTAGATGCACTAGCCACTTGATAGGGACACCAGTCATAACATTAGGTACACCAGCCACTTCATAGGGACACCAGTCATAACATTAGATACACTAGCCACTTCATAGGGACACCAGTCATAACATTAGGTACACCAGCCACTTCATAGGGACACCAGTCATGTCACTAGGTACACCAGCCACTTCATTAGGTACACCAGACATAGCATTAGGTATACCAGCCATTCCATTAGGTACACTATGACCTCCAGTAGGTACACCGGCCACTTCATTAGGTACACCAGGCATAGCATTAGGTATACCAGCCACTCTATTAGGTACACTATGACCTCCAGTTAACCTCCTGGATGCACTCATTGTCCCAAAATCAAAATTCTGGAAATGAGCTTTCTATGTTCCCAATACAAAGTCAGGAAAAGGTTGCTGTGGACCAGCGCAGGAATTAAGTCAGGCTCCACAGGTCAGTAGAGAGTGATGTGTCCTTTACAACAAGCACTGAATCACTGAAGGAAACCACATATATGGACGCAGATCCCTTTACCTGTCGTCTCTCTGGGGCGTCCATATTGTTTATAATGTAACCACATAATCAGTTGATATCAGGCGTCATTGCTGAGCAGATGAACAGTTGACTAGTCTATTTAAACACCTAGTATAGAAAGACAGGCTGATTTATTGATTGATTGCCTGATTGATGGATGGATGAATGGATGGATGGATGTGTGTAGTACTTAAGAACCCCAGAAGGAAACTATTAGCCTGTAGCAGTGTACAAAGTCCCAAAGACAATAGGGTAACCAGAACAAATGAGGTGTAAATGAGTCATTTAAATGAAATTAAAATAAATACAACCAGGAAAAAAATTTTTTGATTGTCCTGTAATGTCAGGGAATGCATCACAGTCCTGTTATTGAGTGTGCATAATTGGAAGTAATTACTCTGAAATTGCATTAATTGCTGCTAGGCTGCAGAATCCCTGATGGGATTAGTCATTAGGACAATGCTGAGAGCGCTGTGTTTGTTTAATTAGCCTGTTCATTTTCCTCCACTTCTCCCAACAGGACCAACTCTGTCAGGCTAACTATATCACTACGGCTAAATGAAGACAGAGGGGATTCATAATTCCACATCATGAATGTGAAATCCCTCTACCATCACCATTCATTTAGCTTAACGTCTTTATTACACTTTCTGTCTTTCACTCTTTTGTGCTTTTGCTAATCTCCTTTTCTGACATCCATCTCACTCTCCCTCTCTTCTTCTCCCAGTTATAGCATTAAAGGGCATTTTCCTTAGCTATGTAATCATTACCAGCATTTAGATATATTTTTGAGGCACATTACCATGTTATTACATGTAATTACATGATTACTACACATGTAATACATACAGGATTACTTTCACCATTCATTTACCGTCTGAATTGGCCGATTTAAGTTTCATTTAATAGCAAAAACAACGCAAGCTCTTTTGTATGAACATGAACGTATAGATTGAAAGTCCCATTTGCATTAGCAGAAAAGGCTTCTGTCAGCTTGTCAGCCTTGGTTACTGATCCAGAGCATCTGAAGACCTTGACGTGTCTTGAACCTTCTACTTTTTGAGGCTGATGTGTCATGGCATCTTCGTGACCTCAGATCCATATTGATCACAGATCAAGTTCAGTTTTGAATTAGTTTGGCCCTGGTGGGCTAAGAGGGATGCTAACCTGCATCCTATTGCATACACGACAAAACACTGGTTAACTCCATACTACACCCTTCCCTAGCAAAAGGCTAACACAGCTATGGGCCTGGGGCTACCACTGTCTTAGCCTGGGGCCAAACACCGCACGGAAATACGTCCAGAGTAAAACATAGACTCAATCGCGGAATATAAAAGAGCAATATGCAGGGTCCTTGAATTCTGTTTATAATCTAACTGGGAATGTTAGCATGACTACAAGCCCTCAGTATCCGCCGTCTTAAAAATATCTGCTCTCAACGTCCACTCACTACTATGTATTAGATATGCCTGCCTCTCCTGTACTACCTTTAGAGGCAGTGGTGGAGTCTAGTCTGAAGTAGTGTTCTTCACCTAGTTCTTCACTGGTCAGGGCAGGTATTATGTGGGTGGTGGATCATTCCCAGCACTGCAGTGACACTGACGTGGTGGTGGTGTGTTAGTGCATGTTGTGCTGGTGTAGCCGACTCAGAATCATCCACCAACCAAATTATCCAACCAACAGCGTCATGTGGAGAGCGTCCTTAGCAGTGAGCACTGGTAGTTAACTCTTGGGCCTCAGTCCCTGGTGTAGTATCCCTGGGCATGCCATCCTTTTCTGTCAAAGTGCTCAGCTCCATGTGGGTGTCCACTCCATTGGTGAGTGACTCTGCACCTTCCCACTGAGTATAACAAGACTCCTCCCAACTCCAGCACTACTTATGGTAACAGCAACAGCACTCCTCTTCGCTTCCTTCACTTTCCACCACGTTGCTGATGCCATATGAGGTTGCACTGGAGGCCCCACTAACACAGGTCTGCCGCTAGCTGCCGATTCACTAGTCCCACGGCTCCAAGCCTGGTGCGTCTTTCCCGAGGTCAAGCATGAGCTGGGTATGAATGCATCTGATATGTGTGAGCCAGAACTTATCCACTAATCTCAGAGCTTTGGAGGTGTGGAAATATTACCTTGTAGATGTCTTTGAAGACCTGAAATCAGGTCTCTGGAAAAGCAAAGTAGGACACTCTAAATACATCAGCAAAAAAAAAATTACAACCAGAGGGAATCAACCGACAGGAATGAAATGTGTGTAGACTGACATCATGAGACATGTGAATGATTCGAGTTCCATGCTCAGTCAGGTAAGGAGGGGCCTTATCGCTGTACCTGACCCAACAGCCACGATTGCGGACATCCAGCGAGCAGTGATGCCCTCCATGAGGATTACGTTAGTGCCCGCACCATTGGCAGACGGCTGCATGAAGACTGTTACGACAACTGCCCTTAACACCACGTCAACGTTGCCAAAGACTACAATGGTACAGTGCCAGATAGTCATGGAGTGACTCAGAATGGTAACAGGTCATCGTCTATGATGAGTCTCGCTTTTGGCTGGGTGGAGACGACCATTGAGTCCTTGTGTGGAGGCGCCGTGGTCAGCGGCATATTGTATTGTATATGGTGTATACTGCATATAGTGCTGTCACATGCCACATGTTGTCT
This sequence comes from Prochilodus magdalenae, assembly GCA_024036415.1. Taxonomy (NCBI): domain Eukaryota; kingdom Metazoa; phylum Chordata; class Actinopteri; order Characiformes; family Prochilodontidae; genus Prochilodus; species Prochilodus magdalenae. The sequence goes on from JAMWET010007263.1 coordinate 909,896, forward strand.
CTCCACCTACACTCCTACTACACAGTCTGCAGGAACAGTGTGAGGATATTCAAGCTGCATGGGATGGATTATCACAGGACACCATTAGGAACCTCTACAGCTCCATGCTGAGACGTCTGGCATGTTGGGTTAGCAAAATATTGTCCATATCAGTCTAAATTTATCATCCTTTATAGTTCCTGGTGACCTTTTGACCTTTATCTTCCTTCCTAATAGCACTGCACTCCCACACTTCCTTCTGGGTGCAGCTATTCTTTCCATAACGTGTTTCTTGCACTGGACACTAATGACTCGCACTTTCGCACAGCGGCATTTATGCATATTAGACTTTCCACTACGTCTCTCGGTGAGTATAAGGCTTGTAACTACAAATCATGTAGACTACACCTCTGCTTATAGGTCGGCAAGTGTAGAGCTAATACAGGGGGAGTGAGAGAGGGGCAGGCCAGGTTGCTTATCCAGTCTCTTTATAGGTCAGCCACTGCAATCTGTAGCTTAGCTCTGCGCTTCTGCATCTTGGAGTCCAGCTGAAAGCGTGGCCTTTGCAGCTCTCTCCAGATGAGACCGGACAGACGCTCCGCTTCGTCTCAAAGCCAGAGCGCTCCAGCGGGCCGCAGCCACACAAACCAGGGAGGAAAACAAGAAAGGAAGGAGAGTAAGAGAGAAAGAGGAGGGAGATAGGGAGAGAAATTGCAAGACAAGCGATTGAAAGAGAGAGCAGAGGGAGTGTTGCAGGATTAGGAGGCTGTGAGGAGACGGAGGGTGGGACAGTGGTGGGTGCATGAGAGTCTTATCTGAAATGAATTGGAATAAAATGTGGCTGGTGTGTGTGAAGGAGGAGGCTTCACACGCTCTTACTTCAGCCTCTGATACTCACATACACAAGAACTGTGCACAGTGAAGGCGACCGGAGGTTCAGTCGGTCGGAATCTTGGAATTCCGCACTGTTCATCGGAACCTTCATAAAAAAATATAGAGAAGTCCAAATGAAAGCTTGAGCAATTCCTAAATGGCTGTGCTGCTGAAGCCTCTCCCAGGTGGTTGCTATATCATTAGGTACACCAGTCATATCACTAGGTACACCGGCCACTTCATTAGGTACACCAGTCATATCACTAGGTACACCGGCCACTTCATTAGGTACACCAGTCATATCATTAGGTACACCAGCCACTTCATTAGGTACACCAGCCATATAATTAGGTACACCGGCCACACCATTAGGTACACCAACCATTTCATATGGACATCAGCCACATTATTAGGCATACCAGCCATTTCATTAGGCATACCAGCCATTTCATTAGGCATACCAGCCATTTCATTAGGTCCACTAGCCACTTTAAAGGGACGCCAGCCATATAATTAGGTACATCAGGCACTTCATAGGGACACCGGTCATATCACTAGGTACACCGGCCACTTCATTAGGTACACCAACCATATCATTAGGTAAACCAGTCATATCACTAGGTACACCGGCCACTTCATTAGGTACACCAGTCATATCATTAGGTACACCAGCCATATAATTAGGTACACTGGCACCTTATTAGGTACACCAGCCACTTCATAGGGACACCGGTCATATCACTAGGTACACCGGCCACTTTATTAGGTACACCAACCATATAATTAGGTACACCGGCCACACCATTAGGTACACCAACCATTTTATAGGGACATCAGCCACATTATTAGGCATACCAGCCATTTCATTAGGCATACCAGCCATTTCATTAGGTCCACTAGCCACTTCAAAGGGACGCCAGCCATATAATTAGTTACATCAGGCACTTCATTAGGTACACCAGGAACTTCATAGGGACACCGGTCATATCACTAGGTACACCGGCCACTTCATTAGGTACACCAACCATATCATTAGGTACACCAGTCATATCACTAGGTACACCAGCCACTTCATTAGGTACACCAGCCATATAATTAGGTACACTGGCACCTTTATTAGGCATATCAGCCATATCATTGTGTACACAAGCCAGTTTCTTGGGTATACCAGCCACTTCATTACGTACACCAGCCACATCTGAAGATACATCTCTGTATATCTACACTCATTGTCCATTTTATTAGCTTCACTTACCATACAGGTGCACTTTGTAGCGGTGCAATTGCATTGGTGTTGATATTCTGGAAAGTGTTTTCATCCACCAACCACAACTATCCAGCCAACAGTGTCCTGTGGGCAGCGTCCTGTGCCCACTGCTAAAGAACTAGGATGACCAACACTGTACTGTGCAGCAGCAGATGAGCTATCGCCTCTGACTGTACATCTACAAGGTGGAGCAGCAAGGTAGGAGTGACTAATAGAGTGGACAGTGAGTGGAAACAGTGTTTATACACTCCAGCAGCACTGCTGTGTCTGATCCACTCACACCAGCACAACACACACTAACACACCACCACCAGGTCCGTATCACTGCAGTGCTGAGAATGATACACCACCCACAAAACACCTGCTCTGTGGTGGTCCTGTGGGGGTCCTGACCATTGTGACACTGTGTCCACTCACTGTCCAATCTATTAGACACTCCTACCTTGCTGGTCCACATTGTAGATGTACAGTCAGAGACGACAGCACAACAGTGCAGTGTTGGTCATCCTCTAGTTCTTCATCAGGGGCCACAGGACCTTGCCCACCAGACGCTGTCTCCTAAATAGACTATCATCAGTCCAGCAGTGACGCTGATGTATTTACCCACTCCAGTAGAGTTTTGGAGAAACACATGGACTACAGTGCCTCAGAGACTGGGATTCATAGCTGAGACACTTGAGATTCAATTCAATATATATATATATATATATATATATATATAAATATTGCAAAGAACAATGGCCTCCAGCTGGACCTGACCCCAGGAACCCCTGACCTTTGCCCCTTCAGTCAAGAAGAGCGAGCGGCAGAGCACTAACAGGACAGCCCCGAGCTCACACGCTCATTTATATTACAGTGAGGGGGACAGACAGCAGTGACCTTTCGTCTTTGACAGCTCTCAAGACGTTTCTGAAAGACAAGATAAGGGGTATAGGGACATGTGCACCTCCAGTCACTGTTCTGCTGTCCTCTGAATAGCCGAGTCCTCTGCAGAGGCCTTAACCATCCAGCACACTGAACACTGTGCACCAGAAGTTGACCCGTTAAACCGCAGGCACATTATTCAGTTCTTAGACGAGCATGAAGTACGCATACCATCTACACCACATGTCCAAAGGCTCGTAGAGACCAGCTTCTCATTTGTTATTAAGGGTGTTAATAGTGAGTTTGTGAAAGGCTATACTCTAGATCACGGAACATTGTTGTGAGGATTTGCAATTCGCAATAGCAGTGAGATCGACCTTGGGTGATCAGTTCTGGCTCACTCCAGTGCATCCCAAAGATACCGGATGACTGGATCACATCAGAGAGCACCGTTCCACTGCTGCACAGTCCTCCAATGCCGGGGGCCCTCATATGCTTCTAGCCCACGCTTGGCTGACCTTGTGTGCAGCTGCTCCAGACCATTCCAGTCTACCGGCAATGCTTTCCTATCCAAGCCACATGTACACCAGTGCCACCACTAGGTTT
>JAMWET010007264.1:0-24674 GCA_024036415.1 Prochilodus magdalenae
TATGAAACCCCAGAAAACAAAATACAGATAACATTTACCATTAAGCTGACCTCAGACTCTCCGGAAAACCTGTCCCTACCTAGGAATGCTGTCCCTAATTCCAAAAAAAGAAAAAACATCTGAGCTCCCAATGTATTTACCCCACTAAGAACATCCCCTTCACTACATCATAACAATACATCATAATATGATTATATACACATAGGGAAAAAAGGGGACTGTAGCCCCTGTCAATCCTTCTCGCGTCAGTTCCCACTGTAGCGTTGATGAGACATCGATGAAGCTTTGTTTAAAGGCCAATCCATCGCAGTCTCCTTGTTCAAAGTCCTCTAGACCCGCTCTTATTGTCCGGTTGAATGTTTCAACCCCTTCAGCATAGCAAAGTCTCTGAAGACCAATCACTCTTTCCATGGTCGTTCCCACGTTGATCTGGAAGGCAAGATAGAACAACAACCAGTATCTTGCACCAACAACAAACACAAATGATTAGTACCATACTTTACATACATCTTGCTTTACTCTTACTACCATGTCCCCTCTACATGTACAATGGTTTGTCAGATGTACCACTTAAAGCCCTATACCCAGAGTAGATGTTTAAAAGGGATATTTCTCGACTAGTTCTCCTTCAGACTCCATGTCATTGTCCTCGTCTAAGTCAGTCCTACGTAATAATGGCGTCTGAATTCGATCCCCTGGCAACACAACTCCAACCCTATTAATATCATAGCTTTTGCACAAGTTAACAACACTGTACAAAAACAAATCATCACACGCAATGATAAAAGAGCTGCTCCCAAAACTTGAGCTAACATTGCTCCCAATGGTCCTAATTTCTCCAATAGCCAAGCATTTACAGACCATCCAGCTCCTTTCGATGGACCAAACGCTTCCCTTATATTTTTCAATGCTTCTATGACATTCGTCATATTATCGGAATTATCAGGAATCAAGGTGTAACAGGCATCCCCTGTTAAATTCAAAGCCACACATAACCACCCTGTTTGGCCAAGATATAATCAAGAGCCATGTCATGTTTTAGCAATGTCAGCCTATGACTTTTTTGAGTGTTTGACAAATACTCAAACCCTTTTATCGTCTCATTTGCAAAGCCTTGTAAAGTGTAAGTAATATTATCAATATGATCCACCAAAAATGTCACACCATACCATGGAAACAAGCCTATACCCCACTTTTCTCCTATACTTATCCTCCAATGGTAGGCCTCCAAATTATGAAATTGTGCCATTTCCCTTTTCTTTCGACTACCAGAATGGCCTTCAGATTGAGCATCATCACCTGCTTTACCTTTCTGAATCGTATAAATTTCATATGGAGGTTTTAATGTTGCCATATAACAACATCCTGTCCATCCATATGGTAAGAATATATATGCCTTATCACCACACACCCACCAAATATCTTTAAAATTCCCTATGGTCACATTACCAGGCAAGACTTGCTGTCGCACCCATATGGTTTGGCGCATGGAACGTTACTTTAAACACTTCATCCTTAGCTTTACGTTCACCCAAATCCATTATGTAGTTGTCACATTCTGATATACCCATAAACATTCCTGGCCCCTTATGAGTATCACTGGAGCAAAAACAGTCTGCAGCTTTCACAGATTCAACTTCCATTGCATCAGGGATGGCTGTTAGCACATTCTCATATTGATCAAGCAAATTTACATATGGCAAGTCCCTCAGCCAAGAACAATTACGCCCCGGTCTAAACAGAGTCACTGACACAGCCATCCATACATCCTCTGCTGAGTGCTGCTGATACAATAACCATGATAACGCATAAAACTGACATCTAGTAGGCAATGGTTCTGGTACTGTCTCCAAGATAGATGGCCATGTACCTGGTGTTGGCACTTTCACTATACATGGACCCCTTATCTGTCTACTCAATCTTACAGAATGCGTTATCTGCTGGAACCATAGGTTTCTAGCTGCCCAAGGGTCTGGGATTTGTAACACAGAGGAATCGAATCCATATGCTTTCCACTTAGTTTCTCTCTTCTGTAATGCACGATAATGGTCAGTCATGTCTGTATATGTCCCCTCAACATCAACGTACTCTCTTTCCACATCCGGAACAATCTTCTCAACTCCCCCAGATGAATTTGCATCCTTTTTCCCCAGTGTCTGATATCGAACATCAATAGTCTCCTTACTTATATTTGAACTATGCTCCATCTTTAATAGAGGCTTAGTAGTTACATTTACTCCTTCTCTCATGTTATTGAGAGAAGGAGTTATTGTTATTGTCTCATGTTAATGTTACTATGTTAGGGGTCTGGGTCATTGTTTCCTTTCTCACAGGTGATGTTGTTACTGTTTTATTAGGGCCACTAGTATCATTGACATTACTGACAAGCGTCATCCTTGCCTCACCCCTACAAGACTACAAGACTACTAGAAGTGACAGAAGGAGAAGTTGTCATCATCTTGGTAGTCGCCTTCAATTCCTTCATAGTTGTAGCTACTGTTGTAACCTTCAGTGTTGTATTACCCTTCTCAGCTGTCACCGGTGCTAGAGTTGTCAAATTCATCTGTGCACTAAACACTCTTAGAGTGGTTGCTACAGTAAATTGTCCCTGAACCTTTTTAACACTTGTAGACCCTTCAGTAGGATTCAGGTCTTTTCCATAACTATCACTTTACGAGTCACCCTCTCTCCAAACATTTTGAAATGGCACAAATATATACTCTGGCTCAAAATAAGTACATGTGTACTCGTGTACTCCCCTTGGTCTTCCCAGGTAACATTACGCAGGATAACTGAACAGTCACCCCAGACCCTAAACCATCTCATGTCATTATACAAAAGATATTTCCTTTGGTCCTTTGATATATTTTCAATTTCAGACCCTACTAAAATATCTTCTCCTCGATTATTTTCCCACTTTGGAGGATTGCTATCCCCTGTGTTAAACCTGCTACATCGGCAAGGACGAAGAACCGTTTTGCTTAATTTCTTAATAATAACTTAATTACTGCTTCACATTTGTCTCTCCATTTAGCTTTAATGCTGGGAAATAGAATTCCTAGTGTCACCTCTACCCTAGTTCTCGTAACGTTTTGGTCTGACCCTTTTCCAAATTGGTCTGGGACTCCTCTGTCTATCTGAGTCTCTACTACTTCTTGTAGAAGAGTCACCATCCTCTGTAGCCTTCGTGGCTTCACGGCCCACTGCAACAGACTCTGCTCCTTTTGGGACACATTGGAAATCAGTGTTTCCGAACTTTCCTTCCTGTTCATCACCATCTGTGGTGTCACTCCTGGCATCATTAGAAGCGCACACAGAGTCATTAATAATGCCCCCACCATGGACCATGTCCTCTTTTGGAGGTTGACTCTGGGACTCATCCTGCATCTCTTCCTCTCCACATTGTCCCCCATCTCCTCTTGGCTCCCCTGAGCCTTCAGCATCTCCCTCCTGCAAAGTTGACGTCTCTTGTCTTGGTGCCTTAACACAATGTGATAAATGATACCATGTTGGTGACCCCTTAACCTGGACTGCAGTTCCAGTACTGCGAACTACTTCAAAAGGTCCCTTACACTGTTCGTTATACCACTTTCTTCTAAACACCTTCACAAACATCTTGTCCCCTGGTTGCACTGTACTTCTCCTTTGGTCATCCAGCCTCTCCTGCACCTCCTCTTTTTTTTTGCCAGAAACATATGTGGATAGTCTTTTATGTAGATTAGCCATGTATGTAAACGATGTTGGCAGTCCTGTTACCAACTCATGAGGTGTCATATGCAGACCCCGCAGCTCACTTGAGCGACACACCAATAATGAAGTGCTGCTATCCAGTTCAGACCTGTGTGCTGGCAAATTTTTACAATGCGATTTTTCAAAACTCCATTCATTCTTTCACAAATCCCTTGACTTTGTGGATGATATACTGCCCCAAGACGCTGCTTAATTCCCAATTTTTGCAAAATCAACTTTACTGTCTTATCCACGAACTCCTTCCCATTATCTGAGGATATCCGCTCTGGAAGCTCCCACCTGCTTATAACCTCTCTACACAAGAATTTGGCAACAGACTGGGCATCATTCCACTTGGTAGGACAGGCCTCCACCCATCGTGAAAACCTATCCACAACTACTAACGTGTATCTTTTACCTCCAACTGGTTTTATCATGTCAACAAAGTCCACAACCAACTCACACATGGGACCTTTCGGGGTTGGAATGTAACCAGGAGGAACCATTACACCTCTCCGAACATTGTTCTTCAGACAAATAGTACACTTGCCAATGACGTGATCAATCTGTTCAAGCAAATATGGTGCCCAAAAACCATACTCCTGGGTAATCTTCCTTCTAACTTCCCCCCTTGCAACAGGAGCTAACCCATGTGCCTGCTGAATCATTAGACCTAACAGGTCAGGGGGTGGCACTATCAATCCCTCATGATTCCTCCAAAGACCTGTAGAATCTTGGGTGGCACCTCAGTCTAACCACAGCTGTTTCTCGACTGAAGGAACAGTTTCTTGCATTATAATTACATCCCTAAGTGTTATATTGCCCTCCAGGTTCACTTCATGAGTGACCAGAAAAACTTTGCCTAGTTTGTCTGCTCCACAAACAGCTTTTGCAGCTTCATCAGCCACTCTATTCCCTTGTGTGACTCTTGAGGCATCCACTCTATGTGCCGCACACTTAGCTATTGCTATTTCCTTGGGCTTCATCATTGCCTGCAACAGTTTCCTAATTTGAGCATGGTGCTGTATTGGGGAACCATCTGTTTTCTTAAACCCTTGGTTCTTCCACACAAAACCATAAAGATGGCACACATTATGGCAATATGCACTGGCCGTCCAAATATTAACTCGCTTACCTTCTGCCAACAAACATGCTTCAGTTAACCCCACAAGTTCAGCAAGCTGTGCAGACGCAGGCTGTGGTACTACTTCAGCCTTTTCAACGACAAAATCGGCTCCCTGGGCCTTTACTATTGCATAGCCAGCACTTAGTTTGTCTCCTATGCGATAGCAGGACCCATCAGTCCAATACTCTAAGTCCGCCTCACGCAGTGGGAGGGCTTGCAAATCTGCTCTAAGTTTTGAATATCTCTCTGCTTCTCACACACAATCGTGTGGCTCCCCATCTTCTGGAGTTGGCAAATTCTCTGCTGGATTCACCGTGACACACCTCGCTAGGGTGACATCTTCCTGTTCTAAGAGCCTATAATAATCTCTCAGCCTAGGCATAGTCAGTGTGTATTTGCCATGGTTCAAGAGATTTCTAAGACTATGATGAGTAAGAATTGTCACTGGGTAACCCATTGTAACAGAAGATGCTTTTTCATACATAAGGTACACCCCCACCATTACCCTATAACGTCTTGGCAGCCCTAATTCTACCTCTGAATAAGCAGTAGAATGATACGAAATAGGTTGGGGACTTGTTCCCGTATCTGTTGGCTGGCACAAAACTGCACATGCATATTTACTTCCCACAGAAGTAGACACATACAACAGGAAATTTTTAGAGTAGTCTGGAAGTGCTAATGCTGGAGCCTCTTGTAATCTCTGTTTAATTGTCTCAAACGCCAAAAGGCCATTGTGTGTCCAGAAAAGATTACTATGAAGTTTAGCATTCCCCGTGTCTTTAATCATAGCCCTTAGAGGACCCATCAAACTAGCATAATCCTCTATCCATGCTGAGGAATAGCCCCCTATACCTAAAAATGACATCAGTTTCCTGACTGTTCTGGGCTTTGGGGCCTTACGAATCGCCTCCAACTGTTTATCAGAAATACTTCTATGTCCCTGCATTATGGTCTGCCCTAAGTAGACTACCCTCTTCTGGCAATACTGCAGTTTTGTCTGAGAGACCTTATGCCCCTTTTCTGCCAGCATCTGTAGTAACCTAATTGAATCCTTGGGACATGTCTCTTTATCTGGTGCAGCAATGAGGATATCATCCACATAGTGAACTACCCTACATTTCAATATCTGACCTACCTCTACCAAATCTTCTTTCAAAATTTATTGAAAATATGAGGACTATGTTTATAGCCTTGAGGTAGCCGCCTATACTGATAGAACTGCCCCTTGAATGTGAACCCAAATAAACCTGACTTTCTATACTAAGTGGAACACTAAAATATGCTCCACATAAGTCTAACACTGTAAAATACGTTGCACTTGGTGGGATTTGAGCCAGCGAAGTATGTGGATCCGGCACTTCTGCTGGAAAATCAGCTACCACTTCATTTACTGCTCTCAAATCATGCACCAAACGATAAGAGCCATCCGGTTTCTTCACAGGCAATAAAGGTGAATTACTTTGTGGATCTTGCATTATCTTCAACACACCTGCAATCCTTCAATTTGAGGTTCAATCCCTTGAATTGCCTCTTCTTTCACTGGATACTGATTTTTCCATGGAAGTTTGACTCCAGATCAGAGTTCAACTTTCACTGGTTGCGCTGACTTCACAAGACCAATATTAGTACTATGTCGAGACCACAAATGTTCTGGAAACTGTCGCAGCATCTCCTCTTTCATAGCATCTGAGTCCCTCTTGACACTGCAAATTGACTTATGTGTCATCCGCACAGTTTGTGGCTGTCCCTGTCCTTTAGCAGTGATCATAATCTTTAAAAATTGCTGGTCTTTACTCCTTCAGATGGCCCGATTCTCCTTTATTGGAGCAAACATTGCTTTCTCTGTCTCCAACATGATTTCTCCTATATGTTTTTGTTCATAATCCTCAGAGACCCACACAATGTCACATGCGGCACACTCTTGTCCACTTCAAACTCTTTCTGCACATAATCATCTCTGTCTATTTTAAGTGCAGCACCTTGTGGTTCCAGAATTATACAGCATGAACGAAGTTGGACTTGTTGTGGTTGGCGACTCAGCCATTCCTCTGGATGTGACTCCGCAGCATTTTTGCAGTACTTAAGCGTGCAGTGCAGTGGATACTCTGGGAGCCTTGCATTAGGCATGTTTGCTACAATAAACTTTTCCCACATCTTGACTGGCTCCATAAAATCTGCACTGAGGTTTCCAATCCAAAATACTGAAGAAGCTTCGGTTTCCGTTGTCATCAGCAGTTGGTGAGCTACATCATTTGACACTTCAACCTGACAGTCGTCTGGTGTGCATTTTATTGTACTGTTCAACCTGCACAAAGCATCTCTTCCCAAAAGCGCAATCGGTGTATGTTCTGATACCAATATAGGTATTGTTGTCTTCTGATCTTTATAGCAGAGCTCAACTGGCGTCGTAAGAGGAATCAGCTGTTTTACTACCTCAAACCCGACTGTCCTAATCCATTGATCAGACATGGAGAGGTGTGTAGCATCTTCAGGCCTAATACAGGTGAAAGCAGCTCCGCTATCCACCATTACTTCCAATGGTTTGTCATTAATTTTCACCTGTATTGTTGGATCGCTTTCAGGCCCTTGTGACGCCACCAGCTGGCACCTTCCCCTCGAGTTCTCTGGGCATCCCTAGAATCCAGGTTCCGGGCCCCTGTATGGATTCACCGGTCCCCTGAATGGGCTCGGTTGGCCTCTGAAGCCTCTGAAATTTCCTCCTGGCATACTACATTCACGATCGAAGTGACCAAACTGTCCACAGTTATAACATACGTTATAACTGACGTATGTTATAACTGTCCACAGTTATAACATACGTCAAAGGACATACGTCAAACTTCCTCCTCTTCCTCTTCCTGAATTTCCTCTACCTCTTCCTCGCCAGGTCTGAACTTGACCATAAACTGGCTGTGGCAAGGAAACAACTGGGATTACTGATGTTGGCTTAGTCATTTGTGATTGATCTTGTTTTGGTTGCGGTTGTGACAGTGACTGACTCAGTGGAGATTGACTTTGTATAACCACAGCTTGCTTCTTTTCCTTTTTCTTATTATCCACCAGTTGTATTTGATTTAATTTTCTGAGAGTCTCTTGATCCTGTGCTTTCCGATCATGTTCCTTCTGTCTTTATAGCTACACTTGATGAGCTATATGATCTGTGTACACCCCTTTGGCCATGCTTCCAAGACCAACCAACTCCGCCAATTTGCTCCTCACAGGTAGGGGCAACCCCTTTTGCAATTTAGCTCACAAAACGGACTGCTCCATTTGATTAATGTCCGGATCGTTACCTGTAACATTTCTCCACACTTGATGGACTCTTGACACATAGGCCCTTGGGTTTTCTTCTTCTCCCAGTGGTTCAATAAGGATGTTGTCTGGATGTACATTTGTTGGAAATGTACTTCTTAATGCTGTCCACATTCGAACTCTAGTCGCAGCAAACAGCTTAGCATCGTTTACTGCAGTTCCCACAGTCCTGCTTTCTGCAGAATTTCCCCCATAGCAGGAACACCCAGTAGATTAGCAAGAAGTCTCTTGATGTCTCCCACAGCAGGTTGCCTTCCCACCATAAGTTCTTCCAACTTAGAAATCCAAGGATGTGCCCCTTCCTGAAGCGTCGGCAATTTCTCCAAGATATCTGACATATCTGTATTCAGCCAAGGCTTGTACTCCAAACTTTGCCCTCGGACGATCACTGGACACATTTTGTCAGGCGTCTCCCCTTTTGTTGAGTGCAATGCATATTTCTTTTCCACTTTCTTAGAACCTTTCTTCCTCAATTCTTTCTTTTGTCTCTCCAACTCCTTTAGTTGTTTTTGCAATGCCTTTTGACTATCTAAGCTGATAGCTTCATCCAAGTACGACAGGCACTGGTCAATACTTCTTTCTATTTCCATTACTGTCCTCCATCCATCCTCTTCCTCTTCAGCCTGGGTGCTTGTTGCTGCTGGCCCAGGCCTTCTCAGACAGAAACGACCCCTTCGTCCTCGCTCTCTGTCACTGTCTCCATCTTCACTTTCATCAGAACTTTCATCATCTGACTTCTCTTTTTTCTTCACCTTGTCACCTCTTTCTTCTGCTTTAGCCAGTATCCGCCTGACAGCAGGATCATATCCACCCATAATCTCCTCCACATCAGTCTGATCATCGTCATCATCAGCTTTCTTCTTCCTGATTCTCACTTCACCTTCTGTCTGCAAACATTATGGTCGTTTCCGCTTGTCCTGCTTCTATTATTCGATCATCCTCATCTCTGATACAATAACCACCCCCCGGACTGATCACGGGAAGTTGGGGATAGAGGTCCTTGAACTTCACCTCTTTCTCGTATGGTGGAGGCTGCTTCACTGGATTCACATGTGAGAAGGGAACGCTTATCTCTGCCATCTGTTTCTCCATTCTTTTCTCATCGTTTCCTATTTCTTCTGCACCCTTATCCCTCTTCTCCTTGGCAGCTTTGATCAATTTTTGTCCCTCGTCTTCAAATAACTGAAGAATGCCAAGCTCCACTCGTCGCTTTTCCTTGCGCTTCTCCCCTTTTCTCCCTGTCTTCTCACTTGCTTTATATGTAGCCACAAGTACTTGTATTGTTTTAATAACATCTGGGTTAAGAGTTCCCTCCATTGGCCATGGCTGGTCGATGTCAACGCTTATACCATTTCCTTGATACCCTTGCGATGCCTTTAATTAATGGATTATTCTTTTTGACTACATCAACTGGTGTAATCGCTCTCGAACCATTGGTGCCCATCTCTGACATTACTATGGCTTTATTGTCCTTAATATGAGTTAACACCCTTTACCTAGAACACCCCCAGTACTTAAAGTATTTTAAAATACTTCTCCCTCTAACGCTAATCCCTATAACGAACATATATCTATAGTGAGGTGCAGGTACATGTAAAAAGAGTTTGTGGCCTTTTCTGACTGGATTCAGCTGAACATAGCCAGTCCTCCATCCAATATGAGCACTTGACCAGCTCCTTGGTTATCCCTCGTGGTCCTGCGATTCCTCTCAGAGAAACAACCTAGTTTACATTTTTTCAACCCACTGGCTCAAACATGTTACACCACATATGCCAGCACTCCTCTCCACATGTATAATCATTCTTTCAACCCCATTAAAATTATCCCTTACTAATGACTCATGTTTATTGAGCTAACCCTAAGGGATTTTTATGCGCATGTGTGCACACCTTATATACCCGCTTAGGCTCAGTACTTGCAGAGCCCCTTGTTTGTGTATCCTACGCTGAGTCAAAGGTCACCAAGAACCCATACATGTGAGTAACCCGAACTAAGTTGTGTGAACATTAGGGGACTGTGGAAAACCCATCACCAGACCCAGCATGACCTGTCCTTCCAATGACAATACACACCTCTCTTTTGCTGCTCACCAAACTAGACAAAGTGGACCGACTGTCGGAATGGGGCACCACTGGCAGCCGAAACTGCCATGGACTCACTATCCACAAAAAGCCACCCGTCTGAATGAGGAACAGTAGAGGACATGAGAGCCGCAAAGAACAGGAAGTATTTGGGACAGGAGACCTCCCAATCCCAGCACAACCTCCAGAGCCCAACCAGATAAATCCCTCAGAGGAAATAAATGGAAAGGAAGAGGAAAGCCCTAGGGAAGGGAACAGAAACGACCCCGGGGCCCTCCGGAAAGCCCCATGACCAGGCCAACCCTGACATGCCTGGCACCCCTGCTAATCCATACCATGCATACAGCACACATTCCTGCGCTCTCCCTAATATATTTCTTAAATCACAAAAATATGTGAATACCTTTATCAAGCCCAAAACCCCCATCTGTTGACTTCTATCACATATATATACATATATACATAATACACTAACCTCTACAATGGTGTGTCGGGGGGCCTAAAAATACCACTTTATTTACCCTCTACCTTTTTTCGTACCTGCAGGATACTTTACAACAACCCCTTATCCAATACTTTAATCTATATTACTATCCCCCCTGTATTGCGATGGGAAAACGCAATACACAAATTTAGAAGGCTCCATCCCTCCAAAAACCCTTGCCACATAGCCATACGACCCCCGACAGAGGAGTCACCACATCGTGCAACCCCACATCTCTCTGAGCAGCTAAAATGTGAGAAAAAATCGGGTACCCCAACTTGGCTGTGTCGGAGAGAGCCTTCTGCCAATTTGAACGTCCCTGACTCTCTCCCGGACCTCTCCAAAGGGTGTCCTCCTTAGGTGCCCTCAGCTGGAATATGTGATCAGTGAGGTCATTTGAAAAATGACACACCTAAGCAAAACAGAGTCTTCATTCTTTACTTTCACCATCTCCCTAATCGTTTCCATATGTTACTATGTTTTCTGACCAGTCTAGAGGTCAACCTGTCCATCAACACACCTCAACGATATGAGGCCCTCTAAAGAAAGAATTTAACCCTACTGGCCAGTTGCTTCTCATATAAGAGTACAATGCTAATATGTGAGGAGTAAAATACACATCAGAGGAAAACAATATTTTCTGACATGGGAACACTTTAAATATGTCTAGAATGAAGGAAAACATTGTTTCTAAGCAATAGGAAGTTAAATCTTGAATGTGGCAGTACAAAATGAACAGTGTCATTTTCATTGCATTTAGGTGGTGAAAAAGCGTTTGGGAGCTTTAGAAGTTCTAATAACGCCGAGGTTGAGAAGGCGTTTACACAGTATGTACATCACCTAAACTTAAGTGTCATTTACCTAATACAGAATTTGTTTTTTCAAGGAAAGTCTAGTAGGACTATCAGTTTGAACACAAATTATCTGATATTGTTTAAAAATCCTAGAGACAACAATGAGGTCGGAGTGTTAGGTAGACAAATGTAGCCTGGTGACACCAAGTTTTTCATGGAGTATTTTCAAAATGCGGTAAAAGAGCCATTTGGTTATCTCATGATCGATTATAAAGCAAAGACTCGTGAATACTTTTGTCTCAGAACTGATCTGCTTTCAAACCGACCTGTTGTTTACATAAAAAAAAAACACAGATAGGTCGATATGTCTGACAAACTCTATAGAAACCTGTATCGTAGCTTAATCTTCTATTTAAAGCCAAACCAGCACAGAGACGCGTTATTTTACAAACGGCATCTAATGAACTCATCTTAACTCTGTGCGAGATAGCCTTTAACGTGCTTAATGGTACCATACTCTCACAACAAAACAGTAAAACTGTCTAACTAAGAAGAAGAAGTCTGAAATAAAATTTTTCGCAGATAAAAAGGTCGCTGTTTCACGAAAAAAGAAAGTTATTAATCAAAAAAGGAGGTGGTATTCTTCTACCATTGCTGAGCGTTGCCTTGCCTTTCATAACGAGTTTGACAACCAAATAACTGAAATTATGGAGCATGCCGAAAAGATGTTTTTGGTACCACAACACCAGTTGGATAAGCTAAGGAATGATCATTCACCTGGGTCTATCAGACAAGTGGTGGAAAATGACTTGGATGTGTCTATACGAATGTATATATATATAGATGTGTCTTCTTGGAATGAATTGGGAGAATTTGTTTTAAACGGCAGAGCGGTCCCGGGTTCACATATTCTGCATTTGGTAAAAAGTATCACAGCACCACACCTGGTTAGTGTCGCTCATAGACCCCGGGGGTGGGATGAGTTCCTAGAAGCTTTTGCTATTCTAAATATACCGATGTCTACCGTACCAAACAAACATGTTAGAGAAAAAATAAGTTTGTTAAAAAATAAAAACCCCGATGGCTACGATACACAGCAAAAGGACATTGCACAAACACTGGTTAAGAGTGTTGAAACCCCAGTGTTTGTCTCCCCCATTATAGACAGAAGTAAATGGTTAGACTTCTAACATTGTTGTTTATGTGTTTTCTTATTTGTTTGTTTTTTATCATTACTATGTAAATATTGTTTGAAATTTAAAAAAAAAATGTGTTGTTTTATATATTTGTAAATAAAAGACTTTGCTGAAGTTGTTTGTTTTGTTTTGTTTTTATTTATCAATCAACACATAGCACAGAAACACAAATTATACATTATACATCTGTCCTGTTTGAACACACTTAAACAATCTATTCTTACAAATACACGGATACAATTTTTTTACAAAAGTTGAAACCATATTGTCATTTTTTATTAAGTCAAAACTATATCTAGATCACATCTTCGTAACTGGAACCATTTACCATATGATGTAGAAAAAACACACAGTGTTGACCACATGTGGTTGATGTAAAATCTTGTACTTGTCTGGTCGAGTATCGCTGTGTTCTACACAATGTTTTAATGAAATCACTAATCATTTTTGGAAACCTGCCATAGTCTGGTCCATTTCCAAAATGGTCAAAAAAACAACCGACATGATCCTCATTTATGTAGACAGCGAGCCAGTGTTCTCCAGGGAGGTCGGAGGTGTGTGTATTAATAATGACCATTGTTGGTAATGTCCTTATGATATTTGTTGGTAATTTGTCACATGCTAACACACCAAGAAAATGTGTGTTGATGGACACTTTGTCCATGATATCAGTCAGCTCTAACGTGTTCATTAGTAAAAATCCACTAAAACTTGAAACAATGATAAAAACAATGATACTGTCAAAAACGGCATACACAATCAAATTTATGGTGTGTGGAAGGGACCCGATTTGACCAAAGATACATGTTGACTGCATTCTTCGTCAGGTGTGAGATTAAACGCATACAGAGTATAGCCCTGTAGGAAATCTGACCTATCAACGGGCAAAGATTGGTTTTTTCAGATGTCTTCCAGATGCAAGAGCCAACTGATAAAATTCGCGTACGGCTGACCCTGAATGGAAGTCAGGTTGATGCGGTTTAGCTGGATATTGTTGTCCATCTACATACACAACTAGAAATTCCAAATCATAATGTTTGAATGCAAAAGGATTTTTATTGTACGTGCCTGTAAATGCATCATTGTCAACCATCGCTAATATCATAGATTTTGGTATTGTCCCCAAGAACAAGTTTTCTTGGTTAGAAACACGTGTTCCAGCGGGTATTGAAAAGTTTTTTAGGCACACTCTATCGATTGGGTATTTAGCGGTTGCTGACAACAATGCCTGGGCATGTCCTTGCCTCACGGCTGGTGACACCGACACCTTTTTGACAAATAAAGATGCAGAGAGAATGTTTACTTTATAAGCCATTGCATCATTTTGCATTAGACAGAATTCATCCTTATTACGTATCATGCAAATTTTTATATCGACGCCATTAAGCATTAATTTCTCCTGAAAAAATATGTCACTATGAATTGGCGTCAACAGTTCTACCACATTACTAGCGTTTGTAAACGAAGCCCTCTTGGTCAAACCGTTGTTGTTTCTAGCGGGGTTTGTTTTATCTGTATGACCCGCCGTGTCAAGATTTCCAGGGTGTCCCGACCATAGTTGGCGAGACATTCTATGATGCTGCGGTAAGGGTACGTGCTTGAACTCTGTGATATCAACCTGTCACTGATGGATATGTCGACCTGTGAAAATATTGTAGCTCCAGGGTAGTTTATCAGCCCCACAGCTGCTGCATCGCCTATGTCGCTGCTGTCAGGTTTCGTGATTTTAAGGCGGAGGTACAAGAGAGTGTTATTCAGATCTGTATAATCTTCGCCATGTCCGGCTATGAAAAATTCCAAAGGACCGGTGTCTGATATTGCCGAAAGCGGTGGAATTTCAACATAGGTGTTCTTCTCGATAGCTGTTTGTGTTAAAGGTACTGTAAACAAGTCCAATTCTGATTTAATACATTCTTCAGACATACGATGACATAGCGCTATGATCAGAAAATGGTGTTTATAGCCTTTCTACTGGATGGTCGTGTGGTTTGTTTCTCCTTTCTCTTCCCTTTTAAAACTATGTGTTTTTTAGTCTCTCGCGTGGTTTTCTTTGCGGGTTGACCACGCCTCTTACCAGGTGGTGGTTTCACAGATTTTCAAGCCATCACCATCATACCCGAACCATCCTGGTTGCCGCGCATCACACGTGTCACCCCATGGCTGACTATGTCGCATACAATATTTTTAGCAGCGGTTTTTAAATGCGGTTTGGCTATACTGTAACCCCTCCTGAACAATGGTATAGCCATTCTGAACAAATTTCTAAAAATCCCGCCAAATCCAGCTCCATACATTGCAGGGCTACTCGCATAGCCAGGCATGACACCACCTGCTTGATTTTGGTAGTAAGAGTTCAGGGTCCATGGCGTGCATGTTGAAAGATTCCATTTAAAACCTGATAGGGTGTTTTACTGGTCTAAAATGTAATTTTGCAACCACCTTCCCATAGGAAAAATGTATGTGCTGGTTCTGGTCTGTTTTCACTTCTATAGCTATATCTGTAATGTGTGGCTTGTTGTATCTAACAGTGACAACATTGTTGTTGTTCCCGAATGTTGTTGTGCACGAATCTATCAGCAACTGTTTGGTAATCGATGATGTCGGTGTAAACATAGAATGTGTAGAAAGCCCCATAGATGTCAGCCACGTGCGGCGCATACTGTTTCTGAAAGGTTTCCTGGTCGCTTGGTTTAACCGCAGCAGATTCCAGCATCACACCGGGTTTTAGACCTAGAATGATGGCTAGTTTTCCATCAAATATTAACCCCACACCAGGTCTCGTCTTAATATAAAATTTGTGTCTTATTTGGTCAAAGCCAAGAACTATGTTGTTAGATGAAAATTTATTTCACCAATCAACATGGATATGTTGTTATATTACCCTGTGGGCAGCGTTATTTGCGTTGTTTTCCCCAATTTTTTATCATTTACTATAAATGTTGCATCAGCATCATCAAACGTTTTTCACGTTCTTGGGTATTGAAACTCCACCAACCCCACTTCCCAAATCACCTTTCAAATCGATCGGTTTTGCTAACTTTGTTCTGTAATTAGAAATTTGATTATCTGGGTATACAGACATGGACGCATTGCATGGTAAAGTAATACAAAAACTACTGTCACCCATGTTTGCCATTTGCAGGAAATGAGAGCTTTTCACAAGTGTTACACCTTTTAAGGTTTCTGAATGTCCACTACATCGTTTTCAGGAACCCAGCTGTTGAATTTGGAAGGCCAACCCAGCCATTTCACTAAAACCATTGTTTTTTTACCCTGTTTTTTTGTATCTAGAATCTTTTCAACTTTAAATGTTTACTCTCTAGGAACATTTATTTTTTGTAGTTCTTGTTCATAGAAACTACCTTGTATTACGTCGCCATCATAATCTTTCAACCTGTACACAGGTGGTTGGCGATGGATGCATTCCGATATAGTGAAAAACTCGTGTGTATAGTTTTCCTCATAACCCTTTGTAAATGGACCCCTGACTTTAGAAATTCGCATGACATCACCAATTTTATACTTGAAATTAACTATACACACGAGTTTTTCTCTAACTGGATCCTGGACTTCCTGACTGGTAGACCTCAGTCAGTCCGGATCGGACGTAACACCTCCAGCACCACCACGCTGAGCACTGGGGCCCCCCAGGGCTGTGTGCTCAGCCCTCTGTTGTTCACCTTGCTGACTCATGACTGTGCAGCAATGCACAGCTCGAACCACATCATCAAGTTTGCGGATGATACGACTGTGGTGGGTCTCATCAACAAGAACGACGAGTCAGCATACAGAGAGGAAGTGCAACGGTTAACAGACTGGTGTAGAACCAACAACCTGTCTCTGAACGTAGACAAGACCAAAGAGATGGTTGTTGACTTCAGAAGGACAAGGCGTGACCACTCTCCACTACACATCGACGGCTCCACTGTGGAGATCGTCAAGAGCACCAAGTTCCTTGGAGTTCACCTGGCAGAGGATCTCACCTGGTCCCTCAATACCAGCACCATAACCCAGAAAGCCCAGCAGCGTCTCTACTTCCTGCGAAGGCTGAGGAAGGCACATCTCCCACCTCCCATCCTCACCACCTTCTACAGAGGAACCATCGAGAGCATCCTGAGCAGCTGCATCACTGCCTGGTTTGGGAACTGCACCGCATCGGATCGCAAGTCCCTGCAGCGGGTAGTGAGGACGGCTGAGAAGATCATCGGTGTCTCTCTCCCCACCATCACAGACATTTACACCACACACTGCATCCGCAAAACAACCAGCATCGTGGATGACTACACACACCCCTCACACACACTCTTCACCCTCCTACCATCTGGAAAAAGGTACCGAAGCATCCGGGCCCTCACATCCAGACTGTGCAACAGCTTCTTTCCCCATGCCATCAGACTCCTTAACAACCAGAGTCTGGTCTGAACAAACAAATACATTAGTGTCTGAACTGAAATCACACTCTCTCTCTCACACACACACACACACACACTCACCACCAAAAAAACTGCTATTGTTCCACCAACTGGATAACTTTAGTACTACTGTTAAATTCAAATACAGTGTTTACAATGTCTAATGTTTACATCTACACCAAATGCACCTTACTGCTCCCACTACTAAGGGGCCGACTGCACTGTTCTCCCCCCCTGTATTTATTGTTTGTCTTGTAAATGGTTGTGTGTATTTATAGTATATTGTCTTGCGCACTTACGCACGTGCACTTTATGTTGTATTGTTTTGTGTAGTCTATTGTTAGATGTAGCACCTTGGTCCTGGAGGAACGCTATTTCGTTTCACTGTGTACTGTACACCACTGTATATAGTTGAAATGACAAATAAAACCACTTGAACTTGAACTTGAACTTGAATATAGTATTTTTGTCTGACTTGTTTTTTAACAGTCGGGTCCATGCATATTTGCTGAACACGTCAATACACGCCAACATATATTTATAACCATCATTTTCATTAGAATATGCTGTCATATCAACAAGATCGGCTTGGAATTATGTGTCAATGCCGTATATTACGGCCCTGTTTCTTTTGTAATTATGGCGTATGGGTTTGTGAAGCGTGTACGCATCCTCACCAGCTAGCCATTCTGAAACCTCTTGATCAGACAGACGCACACCTGTATCTTGTAAAACAGCCTCTTTCAACCGACTTTTACCACCCAAAGAACCTGGATTAGACGGTGTATAATACACATTCTTCAGAAGCTCGGACATGGTGATAGATGTCATCACAAACAACGATTCAAATTTAGTTTGTTTCACAGTTTTTATTTACAACTCACAAAGCATCGATGTAATTCACACACACATCTACATTTCTCTCAACCAAATATTCAACTAAAGTTTCAATCACTTTACAAACATTAATCGACTTGTTTGTTGAAAGTTTTATCACACACACGTCTAATATGTATGTACACAGACAAAGCACATGACTAATTTTTATCGTATTGCTACTTTTAGGCATAAGAGACAGAATTTTGCTAACAGTCACATAGGTTGATTCGTTAGAATATACACACAAGTGTGTTAAGTGGAGCCATTCATCTGACACCGTTTTGACAATATCTATTTGATTCTTGAAATTTTGTAAACGTTTAGCATCAACATCCTGTACATTATTAAAGAGTCTAAAATCTACCACCTTATCTTCAATAAATTTACACATCAAATTTGTCAGTTCGTAGTTCACCTGGTGTTTCAGTATGTAATAGAAAGTTAGATTTTGAACATGGCAGTAGAAAATAAACAATGTCATTTTCATTGCATTTAGGCGCTGAAAAAGCATTTGGGAGCTTTAGAAGCGCCTACAGGCTTTAGAACTGCCAAAAAGCTCAACTTTGTAATGAAACTTGTTTCGGGAGAAAAACTATATTTTCTGACATGGGAACACTTCGAATATGTCAAGAATAAAAGAAAACATTGTTTCAAAGGAATGGAAAATGAAATTTTAAACTTGGCAGTGCAAAATGAACAATGTCATTTTCATTGCATTTAGGCGCTGAAAAAGCGTTTGGGAGCTTTAGAAGCGCCTACAGGCTTTAGAACTGCCAAAAAGCTCAACTTTGTAATGAAACTTGTTTTGTGACAAAAACAATATTTTCTGACATGGGAACACTTCGAATATGTCAAGAATGAAAGAAAACATTATTTTTAAGCAATAGAAAGTGAAATATTTAACGTGGCAGTACAAAATGAACAATGTCATTTTCATTGCATTTAGGCGCTGAAAAAGCGTTTGGGAGCTTTAGAAGCGCCTACAGGCTTTAGAACTGCCAAAAAGCTCAACTTTGTAATGAAACTTGTTTTGGGAGAAAAACAATATTTTCTGACATGGGAACACTTCAAATATGTCAAGAATGAAAGAAAAAATTGTTTCTAAGCAATAGAAAGTGAAATTTTTACCGTGGCAGTATAAAATGAACAATGTCATTTTCATTGCATTTAGGCGCTGAAAAAGCGTTTGGGAGCTTTAGAAGCGCCTACAGGCTTTAGAACTGCCGAAAAGCTCAACTTTGTAATGAAACTTGTTTTTGGAGAAAAACAATATTTTTTGACATGGGAACACTTCAAATATATCAAGAATGAAAGAAAACACTGTTTAGAAGCAATAGAAATTGAGATTTTGAACGTGGCAGTTGAAAATGAACAACGACATTTTCATTGTTCTTAGTCGCTGTAAAGGCGTTTGGGGAGCTGTAGAAGCGCCTACAGACTTTAGAACTGCCAAAAAGCTCAACTTGGTAATGAAACTTGTTTTGGGAGAAAAACAATATTTTCTGACATGGGAACACTTCAAATATGTCAAGAATGAAGGAAAACATTGTTTCTAAGCAATAGAAATTGAGATTTTGAACTTGGCAGTAGAAAATGAACAATGTCATTTTCATTGCATTTAGGCGCTGAAAAAGCGTTTGGGAGCTTTAGAAGCGCCTACAGGTTTAGAACTGCCAAAAAGCTCAACTTTGTAATGAAACTTGTTTTGTGACAAAAACAATATTTTCTGACATGGGAACACTTTAAACATGAACATAATTAAGAAAAACATTGTTTAGAAGCAATAGAAAGTGAGATTTTGAACTTGGCAGTAGAAAATGAACAATGTCATTTTCATTGCATTTAGGCGCTGAAAAAGCGTTTGGGAGCTTTAGAAGCGCCTACAGGCTTTAGAACTGCCAAAAAGCTCAACTTTGTAATGAAACTTGTTTTTGGAGAAAAACAATATTTTCTGACATGGGAACCCTTCAAATATGTCAAGAATGAAAGAAAACATTATTTTTAAGCAATAGAAAATGAAATATTTAACGTGGCACTACAAAATGAACAATGACATTTTCATTGCATTTAGGCCCTGAAAAAAAAGTTTGGGAGCTTTAGAAGCGCCTACAGGCTTTAGAACTGCCAAAAAGCTCAACTTTGTAATGAAACTTGTTTTGTGACAAGAACAATATTTTCTGACATGGGAACACTTCAAATATGTCAAGAATGAAGACAAACATTGTTTAGAAGCAATAGAAAGTGAAATTTTAAACTTGGCAGTTGAAAATGAACAATGTCATTTTTTAATTGCATTTAGGCGCTGTAAAAGCGTTTGGGAGCTTTAGAAGCGTCTACAGGCTTTAGAACGGCCAAAAAGCTCAACTTTGTAAAGAAACTTGTTTAGTGACAAAAACAATATTTTCTGACATGGGAACACTTTAAATATGTCAAGAATGAAGGAAAACATTGTTTCTAAGCAATATAAAGTCAATTTTTGAACTTGGCAGTGCAAAATGAACAATGTCATTTTTATTGCATTTAGGCGTTGACAAAGCGTTTGGGGCGCTTTAGAAGCGCCTACAGGCTTCAGAACTGCCAAAAAGCTCAACGGTGTAATGAAACTTGTTTTTTTTACAAAACACTATTTTCTGACATGGGAACACTTCAAATATGTCAAGAATGAAGGAAAACATTGTTTCTAAGCAATAGAAAGTGAGATTTTGAACTTGGCAGTAGAAAATGAACAATGTCATTTTCATTGCATTTAGGCGCTGTAAAAACGTTTGGGAGCTTTAGAAGCGCCTACAGGTTTAGAACGGCCAAAAAGCTCAACGGTGTAATGAAACTTGTTTTTGGAGAAAAACAATATTTTCTGACATGGGAACACTTCAAATATGTCAAGAATGAAGGAAAACATTGTTTAAAAAGCAATAGAAAGTGAGATTTTGAACTTGGCAGTATAAAATGAACAATGTCATTTTCATTGCATTTAGGCGCTGAAAAAGCGTTTGGGAGCTTTAGAAGCGCCTACAGGCTTTAGAACTGCCAAAAAGCTCAACTTTGTAATGAAACTTGTTTTGGGAGAAAAACAATATTTTCTGACATGGGAACACTTCAAATATGTCAAGAATGAAAGAAAACATTATTTTTAAGCAATAGAAAGTGAAATATTTAACGTGGCAGTACAAAATGAACAACGACATTTTCATTGCATTTAGGCGCTGAAAAAGCGTTTGGGAGCTTTAGAAGCGCCTACAGGCTTTAGAACTGCCAAAAAGCTCAACTTTGTAATGAAACTTGTTTTTGGAGAAAAACAATATTTTCTGACATGGGAACACTTCGAATATGTCAAGAATGAAAGAAAACATTATTTTTAAGCAATAGAAAGTGAAATATTTAACGTGGCACTACAAAATGAACAATGACATTTTCATTGTTCTTAGTCGCTGTAAAGGCGTTTGGGGAGCTGTAGAAGCGCCTACAGGCTTTAGAACTGCCAAAAAGCTCAACTTGGTAATGAAACTTGTTTTGTGACAAAAACAATATTTTCTGACATGGGAACACTTCAAATATGTCAAGAATGAAGGAAAACATTATTTTTAAGCAATAGAAAATGAAATATTTAACGTGGCACTACAAAATAAACAATGTCATTTTCATTGCATTTAGGCGCTGTAAAAACGTTTGGGAGCTTTAGAAGCGCCTACAGGCTTTAGAACTGCCAAAAAGCTCAACTTGGTAATGAAACTTGTTTTGTGACAAAAACAATATTTTCTGACATGGGAACACTTCAAATATGTCAAGAATGAAGGAAAACATTGTTTAAAAAGCAATAGAAAGTGAGATTTTGAACTTGGCAGTAGAAAATGAACAATGTCATTTTCATTGCATTTAGGCGCTGAAAAAGCGTTTGGGAGCTTTAGAAGCGCCTACAGGCTTTAGAACTGCCAAAAAGCTCAACTTTGTAATGAAACTTGTTTTGTGACAAAAACAATATTTTCTGACATGGGAACACTTCAAATATGTCAAGAATGAAAGAAAAAATTGTTTCTAAGCAATAGAAAGTGAAATTTTTACCGTGGCAGTATAAAATGAACAATGTCATTTTCATTGCATTTAGGCGCTGAAAAAGCGTTTGGGAGCTTTAGAAGCGCCTACAGGCTTTAGAACTGCCAAAAAGCTCAACTTTGTAATGAAACTTGTTTTGGGACAAAAACAATATTTTCTGACATGGGAACACTTCAAATATGTCAAGAATGAAGAAAAACATTGTTTAGAAGCAATAGAAAGTGAGATTTTGAACTTGGCAGTAGAAAATGAACAATGTCATTTTCATTGCATTTAGGCGCTGAAAAAGCGTTTGGGAGCTTTAGAAGCGCCTACAGGTTTAGAACTGCCAAAAAGCTCAACTTTGTAATGAAACTTGTTTTGTGACAAAAACAATATTTTCTGACATGGGAACACTTCAAATATGTCAAGAATGAAGGAAAACATTGTTTCTAAGCAATAGAAATTGAGATTTTGAACTTGGCAGTAGAAAATGAACAATGTCATTTTCATTGCATTTAGGCGCTAAAAAAGCGTTTGGGAGCTTTAGAAGCGCCTACAGGCTTTAGAAGAACTGCCGAAAAGCTCAACTTTGTAATGAAACTTGTTTTGGGAGAAAAACAATATTTTCTGACATGGGAACACTTCAAATATGTCAAGAATGAAAGAAAAAATTGTTTCTAAGCAATAGGAAGTGAAATTTTCAACGTGGCAGTACAAAATGAACAACATCATTTACATGGCTCTTAGACGCTAAAAAAGCGATGGGGGAGGTCTAGAAGCGCCTACAGGCTTTAGAACTGCCAAAAAACTCAACTTTGTAATGAAACTTGTTTTGGGAGGAAAACAATATTTTCTGACATAGGTACACTTTAAATATGTCAAGAATGAAGGAAAACATTGTTTAAAAGCAATAGAAAGTGAGATTTTGAACTTGGCAGTATAAAATGAACAATGTAACGTGGCACGGAAGGTCCTAGAGTTACCAAACGTGGCACACGTTGACATCCCCACACTCTAATGCCTTGGCCCGATATTGGTGACTCTAGGCTCAAAGGTCAGGGTGAAGCTGCCAAATTCATAAGATGAATGTTAATTTGGACTTAAGCTCAAAAGGGCCAACAACCAATCGTACGAGACCTAGTGAGGATATAAGTTTAAAAGGAAATGTCTATCAAAGTCTAAAATTCAAATATGTTTTAAATGAATCTAAGCATCAGTAAATAAGCAAATGCTAAATATTACCAATTTCAAAAATGAACTTAACGGGTCCAGATGTTCATGCTCAGACACAGAGCGACATGCTTCCACCTCACACGAAGTCCCGCCCACGCCCGAAATTGCTGCAAAAGATCCTTTTAAAAACACTGTAATAATTATTAGTAATTGTATAATTATTATTTAAAATTCATATGGTATATCAGATATATGGCGCTTTTGCAACCCCAACTCCAGAGCTTTCTTTTCTCCTGTTCGCAAGATGTTCTCTCGAATAGATTATTTTTTAGTTGATTAAAACCTCCTCCCTATGATAACACACTGTGAATATCATTCCATAGTCATTTCGGATCATAGCCTCCTTACCATGAGTATTCACATTCCCCATACGGTGCCTAATTATTGTCCATGGCAATTTAACCCTCTGAGAATTAAACAGTTGACAGATAACACTGTTAAATTAGATACAGAGTATAGTTACTCACCCTCAGACAACATACTTAAACAATGTCTAGTCTTAAAAATGGAATTTGAACACGCAAAATGGAGAACCTCATCTTAAAATCTACACACAGCTCATACGAGTATGGAGAGTGGGCTGGGAAAGTCCTTGCACACCAATTGGGGCAGAAAACAGCACATAGGATAGACCTGAAATATGTGATGAACAAGGGATAAAGCACATTGAACAGAAACTCATGTTTTTTTTTCCATTATACCTTATTATTCTTAAACAAGTTGCATGAAGAACTACCTAAAGATGGATTCTACTTTAAATAAGATCAGTCTTCTAAATATTCCAAAACTGACCCACCCCATCTGTCACCCCAGAGATCCTATACAACTGAACTGTACCAAACCGGACTGAACAGCTATTTGCACTCTGCCTATTTGCACACCTGTACAGATGTTCTCATTCTGTAAATATTCAGGTCATCTGTAACTTTCTATTTTTCAACTAAATCTGTTTTCATCTCTCAGCTTCTCCAGCTTTATTACCTTTAGTACTTTTTACTTTTTTAATTGATCCCCTCCCCTATTTATTGTTTAGTGTAATTTCCTTTAGTTAAATACTGTAAATAATCTGTGTTCTGTGTTTCTGTTACTTGTTTTTGTTACTTGTCATATGTGTTGCTCTTACCAAGACAAATTACTTGTATGTGTAACATACTTGGTGAAATAAAGAGATTCTGATTCTGATTCTGATTCTATTATCACTCAATGCGGATAAAGCTTTTGACAGGGTGGAGTGGGTTTATTTAATTTTACACATTGGAAAAGTTCAGTTATGGACCAAATTATGTATCCTATATTAAGATGCTATACTCTTGCCCCACGGCTGCCGTGCGCACCAATAATAACCTGTCTGCTTACTTTCCATTGCAGCGAGGTACACACCAAGGCTGTCCCC